>JAAVTI010000443.1:0-57411 GCA_011947335.1 Phytophthora constricta | reverse complement strand
ATTTTGGCGAATCTATTAGCACGCACTTGGTTGCTCGATACTCCACTGAGGGACGTCGGAACAACACGTACGTAGCTCTCCATAATCGTTTGAGGACTATCCCTCGAAGTGGGGCCCCCTTCACCGAAAGGACGAACCACATTCCACCCAGTTTCATCAGCATGGAAACCATTAAACTCGTCTTGGCCCTCAGTGAGTGCGCGCCAAACGAACACCACGCGGCTGGCCTCCTTGTATCTCCTAGCAGCGGTGGATACTACTAGGGTCGTGCTATCGCCCAATTCACCACGAAAATCAATATCATACCGCACCGCAATTGTGTTGTGTGGGTCCTTGACGTCTTCGTCATAGCGTCGTGCACCCATGTCTGACATCATAATCGAAGAAATGGCTTCAGACGCTTGCTCGTAGGCATACGGTATGACCACCGACGCCGTACTCTCAAAATACTCAACACCTTGCTCGATTTTTTCGTCGGATTGTATTCCATCGACGTCGACACTTTGAAATCCAAACCGCGAAATATCTCGTCAGCTTGCGCATAGAGCGCATCTAACTCCCGCAAATAATTTTTGAGCACAGCGTCGCCTTCAAGACTCGATTCGTTCTCACGAAAAAGCGACATATCTTCGGAAGCATCCAACATCGGTTCTTGTAGCAACGTCTTCATTTGGTGAACGAGTCTTGCTCGGTTCACAACTGCCGCTCTTAGTTGTCGTTGCTGCTGCTCTGCTTCCACCCTTTTCTCCATTTGTCGCTTGGCGATAGCTCTCCAAACACTCAACGTCATTGTTTTCACTGAATGAACCTGTTTTTCAGCCTCAGCAGCCTGCAGTTTGTTCAATTGCGTCGATAGTTCACTTTCTTGTTGAATCAACGACTGTTTTTCATCCTTTAACTTCTGGCGATACCTGTTTCGTCGGTCGGCAGCCTGGAGGTTCTTGATCTCGCGTTTTTATCACCCGAAAGGTTTTTGTCGAAAGCTTCTCGTCGATATTTTTTCTTGGCGATGTTTTACTAGTTTTTATAGCATTATTTTTAGCATTTTGCTTCTCTTTTAGAGTCGACAGTAACCTCTCGGTCTCAGAAAAAGTAGCTCACTGGCGACGAGCAGACTGTCGTCTTCGGTGGTCGTATGGACGTGTAGCTCCGTCCCAGACATAGTGGAGGGTTGCTCCTCCCCAGGAACGCCGTCAAGTCTGCCAGGAACGCGTCATCGGCCTGCCGCTTATCTGCCATCGCGACAAAGGAATTGTAACCCACGGGGTACGAAAATCCGGTTCAGCAGCAGTGTACCCTCAATATTAATACTTGACCTTGTTATAAACAAGCCAGGAAATGACAAGTTTGCACTGTTACCATCTCTTCTTGTTTGTAGTTGTGCAGGAACCAAAGAGAATAAATACAAGGTGGCTGGTTTTCACTTGTTGATACGTTCGCATGCTTAAAGAGAACCAAACTCTAGTTTTTCGTCGAGACATTATCAATCTCCATTTTATCTTCCAGCACTCATACACGATATGTAAGCACACGCGACTATTAATTATTCACTATAAAAATGCAGCCTTTCTTACAGCTCGTGATCGAACTAGGGAGAGTCGAGTAGCAGACTATCCAACACTTGCGTAATCTGCTTGAGCTCTTCCTCACTCGACTTGATGGCTATCTTTGTAAACTGCTCAGCGCGATCAATGTTACTTGATTCTCCACCGAGAGACGTCGGTATTAGACGCGAGTAGATTTCGCCACTCGACCAGGGACATTCTTCGAGATCTGTGCTGGCCACTCTCGTAGACGGGTGAACGACGACCCACCCAGTTTCATTAGTGTGCAAACCAGTAAACTTACCCTGGCCTTCCATAAGCATACACCAAACAAACACCACCCTGTTGGCCTCCATGTATCTTCTGGTTGCAATGTACGCCGCAAAGGAGACAGTTTCACCAGATTGGCAAAGGTAGTTGATTTTGTACCGGACGGCAGTTGTGTTATCCGGATCCTTGACATCTTTCTGATAGCGTTCACCATTGAAATCCGACAACATCACCAATGACATAGCATCGACCGCCTTTTCGAAGCTAAACGGGATCACCATGACATCTGTGCTTTCAAAATACTCGACAACTTGATCTGCATTTCTCTTTGGATAATACTTCATCGACGTCGATGGCGCCGATGTCTTGAATCTCAAATCCCGATAAATCTCGTCCGTTTGGGCGTACAGTGGATCCAACTGCTCTAGAAAGGTTTTGAGCAACGCTTCTCCTTCAAACGCCTTGGTTGGTATTTCTCCACACGATACGAATCTCGTGTTATGGGCCATGGTGCTCTGTGGTAGCAACGCCTTCATTTGATGAATGAGTCTCGCTCGACTAACCACATCCGCTCGCAGCCGACGTTGTTGCTGCTCAGCTTCAACTCGCTTCTCCATTTCCCGCTTGGCGACAACACTCAGGCAGTCAGCAAAAACTAGTTGGGGTTGTCTTCGTCTTCTTCTTAGCTCGCGCAGCTCGAAGCTTGCTCAACGCTGCAGACAAGTCCTTTTCGTGCTGATGTAGTGTCTCTCTTTCGCACTTCCTTTTTGGCGATACCGATCTGTCCTCTTGGCCGCTTGGCGGTTCTTGATCTGACGTTTTCTATCCGTCCACAATACCTCGCTCATATTATTTCCTGAGGACACTTTCGTAGTGACTTGGACACTACCATCGTGCTGAGCCGGTTCGAGCGTCGAGAGTAACCTCTCGGTCTCCGATAAAAGTTGCTGACTGGCAAGCAGCAGAGTCTCATCGGCCGTGGTCGTACCAGTCTGCAACTCGTGTCCAGACGTCGTCCACACGTCATCCTCGCTCAGCAGCATGGCCAACTCGGCCAAGAATGCCTCGTCCTGCTCTCGTTCTCCTGCCATTGCGATCGAGGGAGTGTAACCATCCAGTTACGCATGGGTTATAGACTGACGCACGCACATCTCCAACGGTCTCAGTTAAAGATGGCGCCGCCAGCGGAATTGGCGGCCGTAGCAGCCTTCCTTTCGGATTTCTCCGGCTTGCTAGACGAAGAAGTGGACCCTTCGTCCGTACCTACTGGCCACGATGAAACCGTCGATCACGTCACCACGTTAAACAAGAGGACAAAACGTCCACTTGAAGATGAAACCGAGCGGAAACGTGTCCTGCGCAACGTCCAGACGGGCAAGCGCCGAGACGCCTTTAGGAAGCGGCTGAAGGACGAGTGGCAGCTGCTGCGGTGCCAGGAGCTGAAGCTGGCGGCGAGACTTGAGGAGATGCAGCAGGCTCAGAGCAAGGACGATGGATTTATGGCACGCTCGGCGTGGAGAGCCATTGCAATGCGCCAGTTGGAAGGCAGACGCATCGCGGAGATGCAGCAGCAGAAATTGAAGACGGCTGTGTGTAGAAGGAGAGAACTGATTCGAGACGTGGAGTGCACGTTGCGAAAGCGACTGAGAGAGGTGGACGAAGCTCGAGCAGGAGGTGAAGAGAGTTTTTATCTTGGGAAGAAAGCTCGGATTGAGTCGAGTGATGAGAAGCTGCTTGAGGCTTATCTTGATGAGCTTGATGCGATTTATGCCAAGACGGACGCTGTGTTCCGATCGTGCGAAATTGAACCGAGGACGGGGCCGTTCTTGAACTCCAAGCCGCCGACAAAGCGTGACGGTGATATTGAGTACTTTGAGAATCTCGGTGTGCTGCGAGCTCCGTTTGAATTTAAACGAACGTGCTCGGCGTTGTGGGAACTGACGCATCAGCCGTACCGACAGCTCGACCGAGAAGAGTACAATGATGTTCAAGACAAAGAGAACACAATGGCTGTGCGATTTCGAGTCCAGTGCAAGCTTCAGACGGGTGGCGTCGTGTCCATCTTGACGCATTTTGTAGCGCGGCGGTATGTAGAAGCGGATCGCACGGTGATTATTTGGCGAGAACTATGGGAGGGTGAAGGAGAATTTGAAGGCATGCATTCGGACGAGACTGGTTGGTGTATCGTTCAGCCTTGCGAAAGCGCGAATGAGACTGCTCAGAGCGATGCAGTAAACTCATCGATAAATAATTCTGTCACGCTTATTCAAACGTGCGTGCGCCTTGTTCCGATGCACTTCAGCGCGAACATTTCGAGCGAGCCTGATATCGACAAATTTACAGAAGTGTTGGTCACGTCAGGGAAAGAAGATAACTTGCAGGTGGAGCGAATGATGGAGAGACTGCAACTGGGCGATGAACTTGCTGCTGTGACCTTGGACGAGGGTTCGTAAACACCAATATCTGTGAGTTCGCTCGGTGAGCAAAATAGGCCAGCGGTTCGATGCCATTGCTTTTATTCTACTCTACTGTAGTGCCTTCAGTGTATTGTGATCATAATGACACGTCTGAACACGGTGGAGATATTTCTGTAGTCCAGTATTGTTGCAGATATAAATTGGACCACTCAGACCGACGAAGTTGACATCATTGGTTTGCAAGTGGTTAAAGGTGATTTTGTCGCCCTTCTGGGTAATCTGAAGCCCAGCATCTTACAAGCTGACAGACAATTAATTACAAGCGGTAACTTTTCCTGTCTTCAGAACCCACAGTGGTCAACTCCGTTTCGTACGAAGAAGTTAATTAACTATTTTTCTTGTGACTATTGATTGTCGTGTTCATGTGAAGTACGAAGTATTATTATATACAAACAAGCTTGCTGTGTCGTATTCCTGCGACGCAACTTTCTTGCCGTAATATGTATTGATGACAAGTTATTATGGCAGACCAGCACCAATGCGCCAGTCTCAAGGGCACTTTACCCATACGAGATAATTCGTAGCCTATCTCACTACAGTCCGAATATTAGTTCGCTGCGCACACCTCCATCGCCGAGAAGATTTCTGCCATTCACTCGCAGACTTTGCAGTTAACTCACGGAGTGTCGAGCAAGAGATCGTCCAACATTTCTGTCATCTCCTTGACTTCCTCCTCGTCAGACTTGATCACGATCTTGGCAAACCGGTCAGCACTCACTTGGTTACTTGTTCTTCCGCCAAGACAAACCGGCACCAAGCGCACATATCGCTCCATAATCGTCATGGAGCACTCTGGCTGGTCCGCCGAATCCGATTCATTCTCTCCAGTTGACGGACGCACCACGAGCCACCCCGTTTCGTCAGCGTGCAAGCCAGTAAACTGTCCTTGACCTTCCGTGAGCGCGCGCCAAATGAACACCAAGCGGTTTGCTTCTTCATATCTTTTCGTCAGTACATAGTTCACCAGTGCCGCGTTTTCGCCCGATTCTAGACGGTAGTCAAGGTTGTTTTTCACAGCCGCCGTGTTATCGGGATCCTTAATCCCTTCGGTGTAGCGAACTCCTCCACTATCCGACATCATGAACAACGAGATTGCGTCAGACGTTTCCTCGTAGCTGAACGGTATTACCGTCGAGTCCGTGCCGTCAAAGAACATGACGCCGTTGTCCCATTTCCGCGTCAAGTATCCCATCGAGTACGACACCTTAAACTCCAAGTCGCGATAAATCTCGTCCGTTTGAGCATAGAGCGATTCCATTTCAGCCAAAAAGGTCTGAAACACTGCGGCCCCGTTCGTCTTCTCGTCGGCCGCTTCTCTGCTGGCAATGAGCCTCTGCTTCTGGTAGTTCTCCTGTCGTTCTTGCAGCAGCGCGTTGAGCTGGTGGATGAGTCGTCCTCGATTGACCACCGCAGCTCGCAATTTGCGTTGTCTGTCTTCAGCTTGAAGACGTTTCTCCATCTGTCTCTTGGAAATGGACCGCCAGGCGCTGAGGACCATACTGTCCACCGGTTGGGCTAGTCGTGCCGCTTTTGCAGCTTGAAGTTTACCCAACTCACTTAACAGTTCACTCTCCTGTTGTATCAACGTTTGTCGCTCCTCCTTCAGACGCTGGAGGTACTTGACTCGCCGCTTGGCTGACTGGGCGTTGCGGATGCGGCGCTGTCTCTCGGTTAAGGTATGGGAGTCGAGTTGTCCTCCTGGACATTCCGTCCGCCTGGGAGGACGCCGGTCGAAATGATTTCTCGCGATGGACCCATCTCCGACAGACCGGACACCTCACACTCGCCCAGAAACGCAGCCAGAGCCACGAACCCCTCGTCCATTGGCGCGTCTTCTGCCATCTGCGGCCTTGCTTGTTGATTCGCGAATGGCGCCGAAGCGTACCCCTCCGTAAAGACGGGGTACGCATCGAGTAACCTTGTCCACACCTTGTCTTCCAAGCATGAAGAAGACACCCGCAGCGACGGATTCGATACGAAACAGGGAAGAAAGAACCGATTGAACAACTACCAGGTAGGTGGGAGTAATACCCCTCAATACGAAGTGTGGAAGACGAAAAACCGTGTGCTGAGGTTAAAATTCCCGCAACCTTCTGTCTGTCCATCCAGCCGCAGAAAACACAAACCGTTTCTCATCATCTCGCGCAGGAACGACCTCAGCGTCGCTTTACCCTTTTCAATCACGCTCGAGTCAGATTGGATGCCACCTCCCTCCCTGGCTTCTCTTTTCGCAGTTATGATGAGCAGTCGAGTCTTTTCTCTCTGCGTGCACTAGTGTTGTATACTAGTACAGTAACTTAGTGTTCGATGGCCATTCAACTGCCTCCGTCTATCTTTCTGACGACGCTGCGTTGCCCATCCTGTCCTGTTTGGCGTAGCAGGGACTAGCGGCAATCAAAGATTTCTTGTTTGTGTCAGCGATGAGAGACTTTTGAGAGTGAGACGGGATCACCTGTTCGCGCTCACAATCACACGTAGCATCCGTAAAAGCAGGAGACGTGAAAACATAAGAGAATATCCTTTCGAGCTCCACAGGTTAACAGCAAAGACTGGCGCGATTTCGTCCTGCAATCGTTTCGTCTATCACTCACTTTACAACCATCCCGTGTTTGTCAACTTCATTAGCACACGTAATGCAAGATGACGACCGATGAAGCATTTCTCAACGAGGTGAAGTCTTTCCTGAATATGATGGAGGTAATACTGCCACACACACCTGCCGACCAAAACGGGGTCAAGAATCGCGAGGCCGCTGGTGCTGACATTCCTAGTGCACGGGTGTTTAGCTCACCAGTCGGTGTCAACCACAAGGGGTTCGAAGGTGGAGAGTGCGGAGGAAAACCTGACGCCCACGATGTTAGACTCGACATGCGGAAAGCGAAAGAGGCTATCCGGAAGAAAAGATATCAACGGCGTATTAAGGACGAGCGTGAAGCTCTTCGACGTATGGTGAGTGAGCTGTCTGGACAACTGCGAGAGATAAAGCGTTACAGAAGTGCAGTGACGCCTGAAGACCGCACGTTGTCTCTTCACGATTCTGGATGGAGAGATCTCGCGCTACGGCAACGCGACCTCCGATTCCAAGCGGAGAAGGAGAAGATGCAGCTGGTCGATGCCGTTCATATTCAAGCTTCATACATCGAGGATCTCTGTCGGTTGCGTCTTGAATGTGACGGCAACTCTACAGTTGGTGCGATTGAACTCGGTAGTCAATTGAGTCTCCAGGAACTATGTACGATAGGACGTTGACTTGTCTGCACATATATATATATATGCGTCCTATGCGTTGTATGAGGAAATACACAGCCTACTCGTACGTTCCTGGTGTGTGGTAACTTTTCTTCGAGTTTACTACTATTACAGTATCTCACAGGAAGCCTTCGCCAATGTCATGTTAGTGTTGGTATCACTTCAATCACGAGACACATATAGTGGCATGATAATACTTATGTAAACACTTGATTGAGCCAGTAAGCTAGTGCTTTAATACATGTCCTTGTTTGGTTCTGGTTACAGCGTCCACGTTCTTCTGCCGTTGTCGATGTCAAGGGGTCCAAATTCTTGTTTCTCCATCGAGTTATCGTGTGGCACACCTGCTGACGGACTTGGAATTGTTTCAAAAGCTTGTTTTCACACAAGGCAGAATCGGCTCGTCCACGTAGAATAACGTATAGTTTTTCAATATACGTAGCCTGGACTTGGACGATGCGCTCGAGTCGCTTGTGTTCTGCTTCGGAGTTTAGACGCTGCTCCCGTCGACAGGCTAATTCGGATAGATCGCCAGGGAGCAGCTGAGCATAGCTCTGAAGCAAGGCATGCTGCTTCATCCGGCACAGTTGACTCGACAACTCGATTACTTGCTTTTGTAGACAGTGGCGCTCATCTCGTAGTCGATGTCGGTATCGTCGCTGCCGAATTGTCTCCTTCTCTCGCCTCAGTTTGTGCTTGCTGGTCTTTGGAATGTCCCCACTCGAATGACCTGAGGTCTCAAGAGCAAGCGGTGAGATGGTCTCTGGTGCTCGTGTTGAGCTGGGGTATATCACTGCTGAGGAATCCGCTATGCAGGTGCATCTCTCCTCAGCCTCAGAGGAAGAAGCAACATCCAGCATCGAGTCCAACAAAGCTTCGACGTCGTCGAGGAACGCTGTGTCCATCGCGAATGGTTCTTCTTCAGAAGTGTCTTGCATTGACATCTCAAAGCCAGCCGCGTGTCGCTGCAATAGAGCAAATCCTAAAGTATTTTACATGTGTACGCCAGTTTGGCCCCGCAACGCATGCTGGAGCCAGTTGACGCAATCTCGTAAGATCAGTCTGCGTTATACATTGCTCAGCTTTGTATGGTCACAGTTGACGAAGCCCCAACTACTCCGTACGGGGGCTCACGATCACGACCACAAATATTGTTGGGGTGAGTAGTGTCAAGTGTGACGAGAGCCACGCAGGTGGTCCTGCGTTTCCAACGATATGGCATGGTATTCGTCAGCACACCTCATCGCGACTGGCATTTTCAAAGCATCACGCGATCTCGTCATTTGCAAATACTCCAAGCTGGTAATGTGTCTGCATTATGGCACGTGGGTCACCGTACCATAAACAACGAAATCATATCGACGTATGTGCGGACAGAGACGCCAGTCATGAGTGACGACGTGATTTGTCGGTGCCAGCTGAGCGTACCCGATGGAGATTCCTTCGTATACAGCTGCATCTCTGAGATGCAGCATCTCGGTAAGAAACCCACCGTTGCAAACATGAAGACGTTCTATCATGCAAGGCATATCGGGTCGTTTTGCACGAAGTCAAGTGAAACGCAAAAACAAGCATCTTCACTGAAGAATTGGACTACCGTTTGCCGTCGTGGATCAAAACGATTCGAAGAACTTGCCGCTTGCCGTCGTGGATCACCAACAAAACGGCCCCAGGACGACCACATCAGCGTTTTTGGCATTCAACGTACAGCGTGCTTGAAGCACAGCGTGGAAGACGAAAAACTTTGAATGTGCAGTGCAGGCCCATCCATACTTCAACTTACGTCTATACTTGGGAAGGTGGTCTCAGAGCATCTAGGGGTGCATACATTATGTAGTAGCCAACAGTGAAGTACATTCAATGCATTTAAAACATCTCCAGCGATTAGACTTATTGCAGGCCTACCGATGGAGGTCTTTGACCACAAATCTTCAGTGCCGATGGAAGTGGTCGGTTGGGATTTTTTGGAGGCACGTTTATACATAATATGGAAAGAATATCCTGACCGTTCCGACACGTACTTAAGAGGAGACCATACAAAGCTGAGTCAAAACGATGCAAATCTTCCGACATTTATCCCAGCATAGTGAAATCAACTAAAAGCGCTTTTCCGACGTTCTGATTGGTCGGAATCAGAGGACGGATGTCATCGTCCACACTGTCAAGCGGAGGTGAAGCTTGCGAGCCGTAGCGGGCTTAAGGTTGTGCCCAAGCAAGCACAGCGAGCCGGCAGCGAAGGCGCAGCTTGCGAGCCGTAGCGGACCTAGGGTCGTGTCACCAACGACCGTAGCGAGTCTTTATGGGGTTTAGCGATAGCTATCGGGCACTGTAGTTGATATAAGTGACACCCCTCCTTTTCGCATGTTTATGGCTGTCGGAAAGCGTCCGAAATGTCGGAACCGTTGCGATATGTGTACATATATAGATTTGACTTCTCAAATTTTAATGATTTCCGCGACTAATGCCGTGCGTTGCCCGGAAAGCTCTGAATATTTTTGCAAACTTTGTGCGTCTCAACTCAAAATTAAGCTACGTGACAAGGTTAGTAGCCGTTCAGTGCCTCTCGTGGGACCGTGAAAATAATAGACGCTACCTAAGCCTCCATCCGCGCCAGTCTCGAACTTTCTTGTAGTGCGTCTTCACGAGGAACAAAATATTCCAGAAAATGTTTCGTGAGAGGTGCCATCAGATATAGCTGGCTTAGTTTTTACTCTCATAACAGCGACGTAAAAAGATGGTCATTGCGGAGCTTTTCGCGTTAAATGCTTAAGCGGGGCGAGAATCATCTTGTAGTGAGGCCTTGGCACTTTTCAGTGGTCAGTGAATAGGCGGAGACCAAAGGGGCTTGAGTAATAGAGACAGAGAACTTTCGATCAGGTAGCTTTATCTGGACTTTTCGTTCTGTTCTTCTGCAATCAGGAACTACGCCAACGGGAAGGCCGTGAAGAAAGGAAGTAGTCAAATAGTCCTTTAATTTCACAAAAATCAACATCAGGCGGTAGCGAGTGATGGTGTTCTTTGATGTCGTTCACAACATGCACTTGGACTTCATCAGTTTGTGCTGGCGTGAACCCGATAACAGTGCCAATAGACCCATTTGCCAGCTTTAAATAGGACGATAGATTCTTGGTACATTGACCCATCGATTCAATAGCAATCTCCAAGACTGTGGACATGCCTCCAGTTTTATCGTCACGGACACAGTCGAGTGATTTTCTTTGGGTCTGAGTAAGGCGATGCCGCAACCTTTTCACTGCTGCTGGAAACTGATGCAACGGGACTTTAGCTTTAGAACAAAATGACCGTAGAACCAAGTTATTGAACTCAACTCTCAGAGCATTGGACGTAACAATAATTGGGCAGTAGCTTTTTGAATCTCCGTTGCGCGATTCCCAGCTCTCATCGTGCGCAATTTTGTTCACGAGCTCGATGTCAGCATCATCGTAGTTTCCAACTCTCCATTTGTCTAAAATTGATTTCCAAACAGGATCATCCCTATGGCGCATATTTTCAGTGAAGATGACGACGGAATTGACAGACCTGTATGCTTCAAATCCACGGACCCGATCTAAGTAGTCCACAGTCTCTTGGTGTTGCCCTCTCGACGAAAGCACTTTATCAGTAGCAAGAAAGGCAGGTTGACCAGCTACAGGAAATTGTTGAAGCCAATCACCAACCAGCAGCACATGTATTCCGCCGAATACTTTTGATGGAGTACTCAACAACTCTCGCGGTGATGACTCATTTTTTCCCAGAATGCTATAATCGCGATTGAATACCTCGTCAATAATTAGAGTTTCAAGTTTGCGAAGCGCTCTTTCTGCCCCTGAGTCGGTGCCCATTTTCTCGTGTTATTCACATACCACCCAAATAAATTATGAATGGTTTGTCCATTTGCCGCCTGAGCGGCAACACCTTGATAAGCCGCAGTTGCTACGGATTTAGGACACCTCCATTTTTCTGCTAGAATCTGAAGTGCACCAATCACCCTGCTTTTACCGGCACCAGTCTTTCCTCCAAGAAATTCAATGATCTGTTCGTCAGCGTTGTGTCCAAGGAGGAGCGAGGTGATGAGTTTCTTCCCAACATTAACGAACATTTTGTTCTGCTTTTCGTTCAAAAGCAACGTCGAAGATACCTGATCGAGCGAAGGTTTTTGTGCATTTTTGGGGATCTTGCGTGGTCTCCAAACGGGAGTCATGATTTCCCACTTGAGCTGATGAATCCATTTGTTCAAGTGAATGTTGCAGAAGCTGAACACATGTTGGCAGGTCGGGGAAGTCACTAGACAATGTCGATCTCCTCGTTGCAAAGTTATCATCGGATTCTGTAGAATTTTGGGACCGTAAGCTTAGTTCCACGTCTTCTATGGTCATGGAGATATCACCGAAAGAGGTGGTGGTATTGAGGGTTGAAGAAGCAGCAAGGTCCGCACAATCGATAGATTTTTCGAGTGCACTGATATGCTTGGTTGGTTGAATAGGAGGCCACACAACGTCGTCCAGGGGATCAATTTCGTTGTCGTCTAAATCACAGTTTTCACCATCTTCGTCGCTTAATGTCGTTTCATCATAAATCAATCGAGGTCATCGTTTTCATTGAGGCTTGACTCGTAACGTTGATAGCGAGATATTTCTGGATCCTTTAATTTTCTTGATAAATCCCAAGATACGTAATAGTCCGAATTGTTTTTCATGAACGCCTTCACAGTTGCTGGCGCCTGCGTTGTCAACCACTGGTGAAAAAACTCACTAAAGCTCGTACCGTTGTATTAAAATCATTTCGACAACGAAATGGTCGAAACAAAATCGTAACGGATCGCTGATAGCGAGGTAGTTCATCATTAGATAAGTCGGCTCGTCGAGTATCTGGCAGGCGTTTGTGGCTGACCGTAACAATTCGCACCGTCGAGCAGCCTAGCAAACGATGTGAGTCGTGCAGAGGGTGCTCATCAAGAAACTTCATCCCCCACTTTGCTTTTTTCTGTTCCACTCGGCAACAAAGGTCATTAAATCCACAGTTTCCAAAGACGTCGGTCTATATATGTAATCCAACCAAATGCTGGGCGGCTTGAAACTACGGTGTTTGCCATCACCCACCAAAACGATATCCATGCACTTTTCTTCGTGGAACAGAGCACGAAGCACGGTTGTGATAGGCAATTTTACAAGCTTATGTGAAGAATACATGACCGAATCTCTGATAATGTACAGACACGCCATAGGAGCAGCAATCTCGTGTTGGGGGTGCAACACATTGACTGGACACGACGGCGACCAACAGCTGCCTGGTCATCGGTGTCACCAGTTACGGCACGATTTGCCTTGTCAAATGCGTGAAGATGAAGAGCCCACGGGTTTTCAATATCCTGCTGGTGTTTTGCCGAGTATTTGATCGTATTGTATGCCTTTTCGGGACCAACGAACATGACAAAAATACGCCGATTCAGACTTTAGACATTACCGTACACAGAAGTATAACATTTTACTCACCTTTGCCAGCGCCCAAAAACTTGATATCATGATTGCACTCAAACAAAGCGTTCACAAGGGGCACGCAAGTGTTTGTATACTCGTTGCCTGGTACACGTTTTGTCTCGATACGATCGTCAACCGTCCGTTTTGTCTCCTCGCATGCCTCCTTCGGCATGAACATTCTGCAAAGGTTACCATCGGGTGTTCGCTTCGTCACTTAAAAACACGATTTTGAATGAAACCAGTGATGATGCTGATAGCATACCAATGCCCGCGCAGTGATTATCGCCTCTCTTGATAACGCATTTGATACCCGCGGAAGTGGCTGCGTATTGGCGATTCTGCGAAATACTGCATCATCGCTATATTAATCTTCATTGATATGGCTTGCTATTCGCTCAGCTTGTTTCAAGATTAGTTCACTTGCGCCAAATGACTCTCCCCACTGTGGGCGACACGATGTTGCTGGTCTTAAAGCACCAGAGGAGGGCTTACGGAATGCTCGTCGTTGTAGCTTAAGTGATTTAATCACCAATACATAAGGGGCCCATAGTCATATCGAGAGGTACATTCGATGTCGAAATCGCGTCCACGTACTTAATAATCGCGGACTGAAAGCTATTCGACGAGCACATTTTGTAGTATTCATCAACTGTGGATGGCATACCAAGGACTACATAAGCATATGCGAATGAAGCGAACCTGTGGAACTTTGCGACTCCGTTGCAGCTTAAAATGCCTGAGTGTGTCCAAATAGGCCTGGTTATTTGCGTGAGCAATCTCGTTTCACATCACAGTTCAACACGACTTCGATAAACATATTTATCAGGTAATCAAAATAGCTACCGCAGCACCACAGAAAACCGAGATTAGCATTTTTAACAACACAGTAGATTTGTGTTATTGAGGTACGAACCTACCGCGCACAAGTGTAGAGGTTAGCTGCCGCAACCGCCCTAGCTTTGCTCTTGAAAATTCTTTCATGCACTCGTGTACGCCAGCTTCCATTTGTTCAAGAACGTCATCAGCAATAACTCCGGCCAAGTTAGCGATACGAAACGTGCTGGCGCTGTCCGGTGAAATCGTAAAAAATGGTTGGTTAGCCGAACTTCAGCTGCATGGAGAAGAGGTCTGCACGAGCGCCTGTGCGTTCCTCGTTTGAACCCCAAAAGGCCCGCATTCCTGTCGTAATTCCTGCGTACGGCTCGCGCACACTATTGTCAACTTCAGGAACTTGCGGAGGAGGAAGTTGCTGGGAAATTGCCTGTAGTCTGTCAATTTGGAATTGAACATAATTTTGGAGATCTTCTCGAGAAACGCCAGCCTACTGCTCCATAGTTCCTGGCAGCATTTTCGCCCGGATTGAAATGGCTTGGAGAGATTGTGTCTAGCTAATACGTCAAATGCCACCATTAAGAACGAACGATGTTGTGCAAAGCGGCGAGACGAGTGTCTCAAACAGTATCTAATGTATTCAAGCAGGCCGATTGGAACTGGTCGTGTCTCTTCCAATCCTCCACCCGTAGGGAAATAATTCACAGAATGCGTTCGTCCAAAATGCCAAGTCAAAATCGGATAGTATACTGGATGAACGATACACGACAGCACGAGCTGTTTCACGGGCTTTATCCAATGCAAATTGGATACCGGTGGGTACATCAACGTTTCTGAAGTCACTTATCCGCCCAGTTGCAACTTGTTCACACACTCCATCCGCCTCAGAGGCGCTTTGGTGAGCTGGCACAGGTGCATTGTGCCGCCATGTAGCACGATCAATCTCACGAGAACCAATACTAACTGCTGGCGCTAAGCCTTGTGCGCTCCCCCAGTATTATTCATAAGAGAACTCCTCATGTTGGCACCTCCGCCTGTTAACTCAGTATTATTTACCCCGGGTATCTCCGCGTCAGTGTCATGCTGGCTGTTGTGGTTTAATTTAACATCTGTACTGCAACCCCCGCCCGGTAAATTAATTTGCGTATCCGAGTCTCCGCTTCCATGCAAGTCCGAAGGGGTCGAATTTGTTTGTTCTTGCACAGCCATATCTACTACAACACGCGTGCGTATAGCCGACAGCGTAAATTCCCGCTCTGGCGATTCGTTGACATTATCGTATAAACGATTATTTCCCTATACCGATCCAATTTCTCACGAACGCGCGCAAGCTGAACGTCGTACATTTTTTAATGTCGCGGCGTTTTGGGCGGTCGTCATGGCCCCAATCATGGTGACACCGATCACCCCTTCTGAGACTACATCACGCGGAAGCATCTGAGCAGGTGGGGCCGGGTCAGCTCGGAAAAAATATGCGTGTGACCGAAGCGATACATATTTACCTCCACGGGTAACAGAGATGAAATGCATTGGTTGAGGAAGGTTGAGCATCGCATTTTCGGTAAATGTGCTGTCCTCTAGATGAGTGGGCAATCTACCCATGTAGAGACCATTTGCTATGGCAAATTTAGGTGGGTTCGAGCGCTTCTTATCCAGCAAGGATATCCGACAGGACTTACAAATTTGCAGACTTACGCCCGAATCGCTCACAACAATCCCAGACCTTGATAAAAGTATTCCACTGAGAGCGGTATCCACCTCCGACACATCGTAATTTTTTTGAGCCCGGGCTTGAAATTTGCTGGTGAGCTCAGGCGTGCTTTCATTGCTCGAAGAAGGTTTTTATTTGCACTTGGGTCGACGTTCTCAGATTTTATTTGCGCCACAGGGTGTAAACTGTGGCTGACACAGCAAACGAGCTCCTTCATCGCCATAGTTGAAAGGTAGTCGGTTCTGGTATCCTAAATATTATTCTCTACGTCACCGTAATTCTTCAGAAGTTCATTCACAGCTGCAATAACACTCGTTTCTGGTCCATCGCGAGGTCTATGCCGGCGTTTAGATCTTGCGAGCTCAGCCGTCCGCTCACTTTCGCTCATTCTTGTTCGAGCAGCTCTCTTCAGCAACCGATCACGTGCATTTAAATCACTAAGAGCCACTTCTGAGCACCTTTCACAGACTGGAGATTTGTGTGTGAGGCGTGATGAAACTGGTCGATTTTGAGCCTAAATACATCTTGCGGGTGGAGTACTCCTACTCATAGCGATGCTGCCACGGTTGATTAATGACTTTGCCACAACTAATGGAACTGTGTCGTAGTCGGCAGCAAACCAATTTGAGTATGGCGCATCTCGACTATGCAGAAATCAAAATCTCGACGACCAAGTACCGAAGCTTGCTTACAACTACACAATCCAATAACAGTGGATGACCGTGCGGCAAGTATGAAGGGGTCAGGCAAGAGGGGATTGTCATTTCATCCCGGACGCGATCGAAATATTTGAGGCTGCAAGCGAACAGTGTTAGTTGAATTCTACTGCATCGTAGGAGGCCACACCTGAAAATTATGAGGAACTAAGCACGAAACATGTGTCAATGTCAACTAGCACATTTATTTTCCGATAATCAGGTTGGTTCCTTCAGACTATCTCGGGTGCGGGTTAAACGTAGGTACCTTGGCAATATCAAGCGTTACTACATCTTGACAAGCAACCGTTTAGCGCTAAGCAAATCTGTCACGGCACTCGCGCTTTCCACACTACAGCTAAATCCAAGATCGTCGCAACTATACTCGACCGTAATTTCTTCGCCTGCTGCAATTTGACCGCTGCTGAAAACCTCGACTCGTGGCCCATCGCAAAACTGGAACTCGACCCATTCACAATTGGGTTTGCACAAGTGGTTAATAAACCTCGACTCGCTTCCGCACTTCTTAGCGTCGATGAAGACCTTTTGGTTGAAGTACGTTGGTGTTGCTATCTCCATGATGTATTCGCAGCAGCGTGAAATCTTTGTCTCCTCAAATATAAGCTCACCGACGTATTCTACCACAAATGCGCCTTTCACCAAATCATCGGAAGCCGCCAGACCTAATCCAGTGTTCGTTTGGATGATGTCAAAGTGGTGAGTGCAGATGAATCGATTTCCGCAGCCGAGTCCACTGCTTCAGTTGTCGTTGGAGCAGATAACCTTGGCGTGAAAGTTTGCGCACGACGATCCAGTACATCCGGCGATTACACTTGCAAGTAAGTCCGTCAAGTTCAGGAAAACGAAGCCTAGACAAGTCACCGTTGTAGAAGTTCGACCAGATTTGGACGGTATTTTGTGGCCACATGGGGCAGTGACGATGGTACTGCAAGTTGGAGAATGTGTAGGGGATCTAGCCACACACAAAAACGCTTACTTATTACTCTGGTGCCACAATCGTTCGTCGAATGGGGATAGCGATTGATTGAAAAAAACATATTCGATTAGCATTCTAAACATCATCACAGCCGAACGGATGGCCCTCGGGTGACTTCCGATTTTTGATGGAAGCACACATATGTTCTTACTCGCCACAATCGTTTTTGTCGAATGGGATAGTGTCCGAAAAGCGGAAGCATTCGGCCCAGCATTTTACACAACATCACAGCGGGACGTATGACCCTCTGGCGACTTTCGAGTTCGATGAAAACACTTACCCATTACTCTGGTACAAAAATCGTTTGTCGAATGGGGAAAGTGTTTGAATGTTTGAAATCATAAAGATTGGATCCAGCTTTCCACACAACAAACACTACAGCAGCCGGACGTGTGGTACTACGATGACTTTCGAGCTTGTATGGGAAATGCACGTCGCAGTTCGTATAAATATAATGCAATCAGCGTTTGACGAACGAATATTCCAACGGAAACCCATAAATCTTGGACACGAGCCTACCTACCTGCCACCTGGTGCGTCTTCACTCTTCCTGACCGGACACGAGGGGCAAACGACAGGAAACATCCACCATCCATTCAGCTTACTCGAAATACGACTGTGTCTTCTCCATACACTTTACGACATGAAGCTGGACGTGCGGCGCTAAGATAATTTGCGTAGTTACGAAGTTTCGAAAGATAATTGGAAGGTGATTGATCGTGAGGTAATTTTACCGTCCGGTCGTTCCAGTTATCGTTCAAGTGATAATTCCCAGTAAGAAATCCTACTGTATGCTTGCCTCGTCAATCGCCAGGCATTGCTGCTCGTGGTCCATGCTTACTTGTGCACTGAGTACGATTCTGCGTTAACAGAACTCGCCTACCTCGTTCCTACCTACCGTTCACACCTTTCTGCATTGTGAGCTTGTTGACAAAGACAGACCTGTAACCAGCGGGGCACAACCACTCACTTTCCATTTGTGCAAACGAAAGTATGGCCTTGCTGACATTCTGCAAAGTAAGATCAACCGCAAACCGGAAAGGCCGGACGCTCAAAAGCATTTTCCAGTCTATGAAAAGGTCGCTGACATCGCCGACATGCTTCGCGACGCTGCCAAATCTGACGGTGCCAAACCGGCGCCAACTATCAGTCTCGATATGTTCATCGCATTCCGAGACGAGTTTCACAGCGGATGGAACGTCTGGCTGGGTGACCAAGAAGTCTCCCCCGCGCTACAAAAGTGCTCGTGCGTGGGATTCTTCGCGATGGAGTTTTCGTCGGGTGGGCTGAGCAGCTCGTCGACAAACATCGGAAGATTCGCATGTAGCCGCGACATCATACAGGTAGGCCTCTACCTGTATGATGTCGCGCTACAAGCTGACGCCTCACCAAAAGAGCAGCTACCGACCGTGACGTTTGAGGAGATGGCGTCGTCTCTCTTTCGCTTGTCGGTGTGGACGAAAACCAAGAAGGAAGACCCAGTTGCGCCAGATATCACCGAGATTCCGGACGGCGCTGAGGTCCTTGTTGAGCGTATGACTGGGCTAGGTCTTTTCGAAAATATGGCTCAAGGTAATGCGTCCAAGGTTGAAGTGGTCACTACAATGGACGATGACCTTGAATGTGACAATACCCAGAGCTTGTCTTCATCGGAAAGTCCGATTACGGATTAAAATCACACTGATCAGGAGCACCACTGGCCAAAGCAACAAAAGAGAGATCAGGCGGCGAAGAAGGCCAGAACGGAGTAGTGAGAAGAGGGCACCAAGGGAAACTGAGTTTGTTGGGAATCGTATTCGACCTGGACAGTCGAATACATCAATTACATTTACTTAAGCAATAATTAAGTGTATGCCCTCCCCTTCACAATGCCTTTCGTTCACCAGCCTTCCAAGTCTTAGACTTCATTGTAGTATTTCTTTTTGACATTAGCCATGTAGGGAGACCAGAGCTTATCATTCGTCGGTTAACATGGCTAGCCTCATAGTTTCTTGAGTAGCTCGACAAACTGAGACAGCCACTAGGGAGTGGTGGTGGGTGTGAAAGTTAATAACCGCTAAGCCGAGTCGAATCGGGAGTGCATGATCCTTGGCGCTGCCTGTAATGCCTGACCGTGTGATCAGATCTTGCTCTCGTGAACGTGGTCCTTTATTCCAATCCAACCCGAAATACACGTTCCCTGCTCCACTTGCCCGCATCCAGTAAAAAAAAGACTGGAGGTCGCTTGATTGATGATGTAGTACGAATGTCATTCTTCACCGGTTCGGTCAACATTCACCTTGTTCAGGATAAGCTATTGCAGTTAATTAAGTATACGTTTCAAATAGCTAAGCGATTATAACGTTTGCATTTTGATGATATTATAAATACATTCAAATAAGTAATTTCACAGGATTCACGACGGTTCACGAACCCGCCTGGAACTCTGGATATAAATATCCAGAGAACAACTCCAAGCGGATCTAACTCGTTTCTAGGAATAAGGAGCTCAAAATAGAATGGATGTGCAGGCGTGCACAAACGGGGAAATTTGCACAAAAGAAATAGGAAATACAGACAATCCTCTTCTTAGTGGTATCCCATTTAGTGATACCCTCTAGTTAGTGTGGTTAGACCCCTATCCCAATGACCGTCGGTATACAAATCCAAGTCAAAACTTCCTCCGACCTCTAGATTGTGCTTTGTAATACAAAAACCTCTCATACCACTAACTAGAGGTGTTTAACTATTGAATTCGGTCATTCCGTGAAGCATGTCCGACAAAATCTACGAAGGCCAGTTGCTGTTTACGCCCCCAATTTCTGCCTAACTCCTCTCTAAACGCACTCTGCATCGATCGGAAGCCTCTCACTGACACGGATGACACGCATCAGCGTGAATAAAAACTTGGTCATCCACTGCAGTCGCTCCTGTAGTTCCTGGGCAGTAAGGTCAGCGGCTGTCACCACCGTATCAGTTATCTCTTGCAGGTCTTCCTCCTCCAGTTACTACACCGAAGGCTGTCCTCCTCAACCTCAGCGCTGCAAAGTCCTCATCCGTGAATAAAATCACAGCCCGAGAGGGAAGGCGCTCAAACTGGAACATCTTTTGAGCCCAGCGGGCAAGACCGTTCTGACTGACCGAGGGATATTCGTCCTTATGACGACAAATCTGCAGCCGCTGGGCATGATGCGGGTGCTGGATGGCTTGGTGGCGATGGCATCGTGTGAGCTTCAAAATTAGCTTCGATCAGTAAGCTGAACCACGATGTCGCCGCAGAAGCCGAACCACAGCCACCAATGTCAAATGTACCTCTTACATGCTATAATTCTTGATAGTGATACCTCTTGCTAGTGATAAAAGCCTCTTTTCGATGCTATCACTAAGAAAAGGATTGTCTGTACCCCCATTTAAAGTCCCCAGGTGTGCCCACTTTTAGGGCATCTCCAACGGTGCACTGTAAACGGTAACGGTACGGCTTTACGGTGGGTTTTTCAGGGTTCGATATTTTATCTCACGCGGGTCCGCTCTAACGCTAAATGGTAAATTTGAAACGGTAAAATATGGCGTCGGTTTGGTAAATCTGTCGAGTTTGCCGTGCGTTCGGCAACTTCCCGCCAGTCCAACGAACGCCTTCTCGTTGGCTAGTGTGAGGTCGCACGTTCTCTGCGATTCAAGTCGTCACCACTCACTTGCCGCTAGGAGCCTCACTAAACAATCCATGCTACCTGATAGCGAAGGGAGGGATCACAGTGCGTATCGGCATGCCCCCGAGTGAAGCTGAAGAATCCCCAGCCGAATCTGTTGACCCCCGAGCGACGCAAGAACTAGAAGGAAAAGTTTCGACGCTGAGGAAAAGCAGGTTATCTGTCAGGCGCACCTACGTATAGGAAAAGACTCGGGGACTGGCACCGACCAGACTGCGCTAAAGTTTTGGGGCGGCGTGACAGAGTACTACAACGAGCACCGACCTCCGCGATTTTTCACGTGCCTCTCGTGTGGCAATAAGCTGGTACACGAGTGAGCAGCAGCTAGGATTTCCAGCTCTGCGGCTTCGTCGTCGTCTCCCTCGCCATGGGCGTCTCGGAACCGCTTCAGGCGTGCGCTCCAATCCATTCTCGCCCATTCTCGCCCAGCACCACGAGCGAATAGGACGGCAGCGCCACGAGCGACTTGAACGGCGAGGTTTGAACTACAGACCGCAAGGTCTGGGAAAGGTTTCGTTTTTGCCGTGACCTGGATACAGTACACCATTATGAGAAAATATGACGTGACGGGAAAGCTACTTAGCGTGGACGAAATTTTGCAATAACGATCCATTTGCCGTTGCCGTTTACAGTGCACCGTTGGAGATGCTCTTAACCCAAGGTACATAAATCCCCGGCAAAGGAAGAATTGCGATCCCTGATTTACCTCGTATAAATAGTACACTGTGCAACTATTTTGCTGTAAATACGCGACTCTGTGCGTACACACATGGTTTGTAACTTCTCAGTCCTTTTAATCCCACATTTCTCCCTTGTCGGGAATTCTGTATGGAGCGCGCACCGATGCATTTGCCTCACTTCCTAGCCTGAATAGCTACGACTAGCGGCAGCAAAGAACAATTTAATATGTTTTTTGCTGGAAGATGACCGAGTCTTGGTCAGGGCCACCGAAATTTTTTGAGCTTGAGTAATGGTCATAAATATTATATCATAATTTATGAAGGACGCATGAATTCATATTCGCAGTTATTTAGAGCTGTCGCTTACGGCCCAAGCAAAGTTTGTTATCAAACAACATTTGCAAGACATCACTTTCGAACATTCATTAAACGACGTGTATAGCAAGCACGCAGCAATAGTTGTAGCAGCAATACAACAGCAATTGAAGCAGGCATGCAAGTCACAAAATGCAACAAAGGCAGGTAGGATACGTGAGGTAGCAATGTAAGTAAAAGAAAGTGCAAGTAGCAATGCAAGCAACAGTGCAAATAGCAACAACATGTGAGCGACAATAACAAGCAGAAATGCAAGAAGAAATCGCAGCATGCGAACAGCAATACATGTAACGTTAGCCCAGTAGCAAAGAAAAATGATACTAACGAGCAATAGCAGCGTACATTTTTGCAACAGAATGTTGCAAGGGGCAACGTCAACGGTAGTTTAACGAGGCAGTACTGAAATAATTAACCAGTTTGAGTGCAACGAAATCCTGCAGTGACTCAACATTCCAATGAAGCAGCTAATGAAAGATACGAAACGCAAACCCAACTCAGTAGTGCGATGAAGCCGCTGCAGTAAATGAATTCACCTCACCGCACGGCTGCTTTAACCAGTGCAGTAAGACACTAATAAAGTAGCATTGCGGTGAGGTGAATTCATTTAAATTGGCGAGGGCAAGCCCAACGTCGCTTAATACATACAGCTTCTACATATGCATGCATCACGAAAAACAATAGTCACAGAACTGCGAATCAAGCGGGCTGCCTGCACCAAGCTCCCGCTCTCAAAGCCATTAGCACGCGATCCAATCATTATTTATTTTTCACTGCATTATCGTATTCTTATTTATGCACGAGCTCACCTGCATTCAAAAAGCAATATGCAATATCGTGCCTATGTCTCATACTATTACCAATATGCGGGGTGCACGCACCAAGCTCCTGCTCTCAAAGCCATTCGTTTGTCAGTTCAGTGGTGCAAACGAAGCTCGAAGTGCATTTATCCTTAAGACTCGAAACCAATCTTCCTCCCTCAATTCGACGCAACCAGCATGCTGTGCGCTCCTCGTTCTGCTTTTTCCAACTAGCAGATATCGGCTTACTTTTTACGCCGTACCGTGACCAGTACGACGAGACGATTCCTGATTACTTCCAGTACCGATGCTGTACCGTTCGTAAGCAGACGAGCCGCAATGAGTTCACTAACCTAATGCAAAACGTCCGCCGAGAGCACCCAACCTTAGAAGAGGAGATGCTGGCAGTGACGACTGCTGAGACCGGATCAGTGACCCACTATGCTCGTCACACGACCGTCAATCGTTTCGGGTGGTTGGAGTGGACGGTGAAAGGCAACCTTCCTCTCATGATCTGCGATAACTCACTTGCTCGAAGGTGAGCCGAATGTAGTATTTTCAAGGCAACATCATATTTTAACAGTACTATTTGTTTTAGATACACGAAACTCGGGCCGATTTCTGTTGCAACCCTTTGAGCTCTTATAGAAACTGGCACCAGGTCCGTGCAGTCCGAAATCAAGGATGAGCTGACTGATACGTCCGGGATCATGCTGGATGGATGGAATGATGGCTCGGTGCACTATGTTGGCGTTTTCGTCTGCTATGAATTTGGTGGAGTCCCAAAGAGCGCTCTATTGGCGATGTCTCCGATCATCCAAGAGCCCGAAGATGACCTTTCGGTTTGTAATTTCTGACTGATATACTCCAGCAGACCTACGGAGAAGAGCTTAGCGGTTGTGTGTACCTCGTCGCAGATAACAGCTCTGTAAACCAGCGCCTAACCACTATCACGCAAGTTCCACTGGTTGGGTGCGCGAGCCACAGGCTCAATCGCACAGTTCAGCAGTTTATCTCTCAGTATGAAGACAATCTAGCTGTTGCTCAAGGTTTTAGGCTGAAGATCCGGACGCTGAAGCAGTCCGCGAAACTCCGGTATGGGTTGCAAGATATTACTACATTTTGCTTTTGAGATTTGATATTTCTAATTTACTATTTTGTTTCCGCTAGCTTTAAGACGCCGCTGCGACCGGTTATCCGGCAGGATACACGATGGAGCCCCATGTTTGCTATGCTTCACCGCTACGACGCTATTGTCAATTTTTGGACACTGAGGATGACGACATCATAGTCTCCTTCTTGCAACAGGGGCTGAAGACTCTCTACGCAGACTGGAAGGGCATTGAATCCGTATCCAAGGATCTACAAGCCGAGAATGTGAGCCTTCTCGATGTCCGAGTTTGATTTGACGGGCTCATCGCAGCTCACCCGGAATTTAATGCATACATCGGTGAGCGTATGCTACTGCTACTATCTACCTACAAAGACTAGCTTTGTAAATGCGTTTGCAAATCCACGTGCAAACATTGTCCACAGCCCTGACTTCGATCAGGCTGTGTGCGTGTCTTGAAGGGTAGTACCCTTCTCACTGCCGCTGAGAACCGGGTGTTGCACTCTTTCATCTTCACTGATCGAGCTACCGGTGATGCTGAGGACACCGCAGAGGAGGGCTCGTGCATTCAGCGCCTCGAGAAACGTCGACAGATCGAAGCGCGTTAGACTCGCTACCCGCTAGTCGGTAGCATCCCAGCAAAATCCATCAGGCTGGAGCGGTTTTTTGTGTTGTCCGCTCTACATTCGGACAAGAGCGCAACGGACTGCAACCGGCCACGCTTGAAATGATCCTCTCTCTGTGTGAAAATGCCCGCTTCTGGACATCTTAACTGTTGACCATGCTAACTAAGCTTCAGAGCTAACACTGAGATACTCCTTACCAACTCCATGATTTATTTGCATTTTCCTGAGCAGTTCATAATTTATTGCAGTTTTTGCAATGGCTCGGCAACATAATTGTGACGTGCACGCAGCTCTATCCGATAAAAATGCCATAAGCGGCGCCCTGGTCTTGGTTAGTTGCAGTAAAATCAAGACTGAGCTGTATGAGAGTGGCAAAGCTGGTGTCGGTACGAGCCACTACAACTCGAGTGTCTTGTGCAAAGCAATTAAACTACTATGAATCCTAGACCAAAGGAAAATTCGAAACTACTGCGAGCGGGTCGCAACTTGCGACACTGCGGCGTAGTTTGAAGGAATGCCTTCTAGCCTTTGGGCTGAGGAAAGACTTCCTCAGAATCCCTCCTTAAAACGAGCTTTAGTCCGGGTGGCGGTCAATTAATCGATATTCTCACGAATGAATCCTCGACTTGTCTGAGGTTGAAAAGCGGCTCCCAAAACGGGACGATTGAAGTGACGTGATAGTGCTGTACTCACGTGCGCTTTTGTTGTCCCGTGATAGCTTTAACCAAGTGACTGGAGGAACCATCCACAACAGCAACGTCATGAAGTGTGCGTTCCACGAGTGGGGTGGATCACAAGAGGGAACCGTTGGTTTCCGAATCGCGGTAGAACAGGACCCAGTCATTTTCTGTTTCTGCCGCCGGAGCTCAGGGCTCCACGAAAAGACCAAAGAAGAGGCTAGGCTGCCAGCTGAAGTATTGTTGCCATAGTCTTCCTGGAGGGCAGTGGGTGTATGGTCGTAAAGCGGACAGTTCTGCTGAGCAAGAAATCGAAATCACGCCAGACATGGCTTCGTCAAATGGTGTCGCACCGAGGAGCACATAAGTGTGGGGTGTAGATCGTAAATCGCGTCTACGACCCACTCACACGCGGCACCCAAACTCCCAACTAATGAAGTGGGTACTCCGATCTGCTGTGAGCGCCGAAACGCTCCTCACCTTGTGTACCCGTTGGCGGGGCTGGATTTGCTCTTCTGATGTCTCAAAGAGACGCGCGTGTAGTCGGACGAACCGTCCTGGCGAACCGCGGGACTGGGTATTCCTGCGCGGTAACTTCTTCAGGCAGCAGCGGGTTGGAGTGTCAGCTTTGATCGATATTTCAAGAACGGGGTCTGACGGGCCAGATGTGTCTGTGCCCTTAAGGTGCAGTGGTGTGTGTGTTTCCCTGTCCTTGTACTTTCCTTTACGTGCTTGCCGCTTCAATAGCGAGGTCTTTGTCTTGAGGGTCAAGGTGGTCTGGCCAAGCTATCCGGGTCTTACCGATGTATTCTTCTGCGCGTGCACTGGGTGGGTCAATATACTTCCCGCCCCAGGCTGTTGCTCTTAAAATCTGCTTGTGCAGAAGGAGGCAAATTCAACTCTGTTTGTTCTTTAGCATTCCTATCTTTGACTATCCCATGCTTCACTCATACGCTCCCTTGCGTGCGCCTTGATGCATGGTCGCACTGGCTTCTGTTTTCCAAAAACTGCTACATAGATCGTACCGATTAGTTGGTATAATTCGGCTCTCCGAGTAGTCGCTCAATGATTACGCCACTCTGTGGGTACAATTCAGATCTCAGGAAGTCAGCTTGATGTTCATGCCACTCCGTAGATTCAACTGCCCAGATTACGTCCAGATCGCGTATTCGAATGATCGTATCCGAGCGATCGTATCTTGGGTCGTCATCATACGACCACTCTCCATCAGCGATCTATCAGCGGATCGCGTTTTTGAAAGCTTGCATCACAAACAATCTGACATATAGATCGCTTATCAGGTGATTACGTCATCCCCTATTCAGATCGCTTCCGATCAGATTGCTTCTGACCGGATCGGTTGGTATCTGATTCATCAGATCGATTGGTATCTAATTACTCTGAACCATGAAGCCAGTTACGTTTAGTTGGTCGAACAGCTATCCCTTGATCGCCTGATCGCCCCATCCATCACTTTTCAGATAAATTATGACCAGCACTTCATCACAAATGCATAATAGTCTTTAACGTCTGTAATTACTACCGCATTGTAGTTTCCAAAAGCACATACACATTTATATGTAGCGCAAGTACGGAACAAGGTCTCGGTTCGCTTTACCGGGGGGAGGGAGGCTGAGCCGGAAAACATATTAAAAGCCACCAAAACGTAGAGACCACAGTTGGAAGAGTCCACCTGAGTGCCAAGGGCTGACACATACGGTAGAACATGATATCTACTCTTGTCCTCTGGCGGAGGTCGCAAGCAGAGACAATATCGTCTACGAAACCCAAGCATATGGGGTCGTAAATACGCACCTCGGCCTGGGTGAGGTTTATCATGAGGCTGCACCTTTGCATTTCGTTGCAGTTGATTGGAATCAAAATCATCTCGATTGACAGCCCATAGAACAGCTTCATCTACTTCAAAAGCATGACTCGCACGTTAGTATAATTAAAACACTAGCAGTAAGCACTTGAGTGACGCTTACCTGAGGAGAAAAAGTTGCAGCGCCCTCACGTCCTCTTCAATATGAGGATTGGTCGATACGAGAAATTCTGGGTCAACTGGAGTTGATACGTCGACGTGGGCAATGAACTCTAGAGCTTTCATGACGGCTTAAAAACCTTGTTGTTCTATGCCACCGGTTCATAATACGAATATTACCCGTTGTGATCATGCCAAGACCACTAGTGTCTAACGCTACGTACGTTTCAGCCAAAAAATGTCGTCTTTGCAATGCAGTCACTTGTGCGCTACATCTTCTAATGACTGCTCATGGTAAAAGTAGAGTGACACAATCTGGTGTTAATACTGCGCTTGGCTTTACCTCTTTCAGCATGCGTGCAACAATCTTTGGTTTTTGTGCAAATTGAAAGGTCCGAAAGTTCTGGAACATAGTGACAGCCTCATATGCTGGGCTCTTGGAAACCACACTTGCAACGAGCTTAAACTTAATTCCGCTTGCCCACCCGAGACTTCATCAACTCCATTCTCGTCTTTTGTTTTCTGGACGTCGGACCCAACCGCATATTTCATCTGGTACTCCGCAGCCTCACCCTGCTCCACTTTAGCTGACTTAACCTCGCCCACGTCCTCCTCCGAGCATCACCACTTCTGCTCTGCACCCTGTTTGGTACATTTTCAGTATGAGCGGCTGCCTTTTTATTTGGGCTGTAAATCGCCTAACGCGAGAGCGCTGTGTATTTTCATTTAGAATGACGAATTCAGGTCTGGTTCGATAGTAGCTCATCATATCAGTGAACGATACGTTTGCCGTTCTCGCGCAAACACGTGTCGAAGTACTCCAGTACAGCATATTCATATTTAGCCAGCTTGAATCGGCCTCACATACGAAAGCGATCCCCGGCTTCAGGTGGTATTGCGTTCAAACTCCAGTATTTACTCTTCTAGCTAAGAAGCGCAGGCTTCAGCACTTGAAGATGACGCACGGCGTTGTTCGTTTTTCACTCAGTATGTTGCTTCCAGTGCTAGATCTTAGCCCACTGTCTTTGACGGGTGTTATTTACCATGTCTTAGATGGGGACGAAACTGAAGTGAGGTCACTCGTCTCGGCTTTCGCCGCACCCCCACGATTAAAGACGAACCGGTCCAGCTAGTGTGAACCGGTCCATTGGTAACAACTAAAACTACGTGCACGATAATCTGACCTACTATTTTATTGTGAACGCAGGCTATATATACAATAATCTGACATACTATTTCATTGTGAGCAAAAGCCTGGAACACGATTTCTCAACCAGTTTCAACGGTAAAGAATAGATAACACCATCCGTCGGAATCAGCTCAGTCTGTTGCTTATTGTGATTTGTCTTAGGCAACGAAATTATAATGCACTGCAGACCTACACTATATTATAGGGCAGGTCTGCAGTGCGTATATGCAGTACGATTCAAATGCGTCTATGTGTAAACTTTTTAACTTCCATTGGCAAGTATAAAGTCTTCTTCTTATTTCTCCAAATGCTTGATAAGACTAGTCAATCTAAGTAAATATTGAAATTTATGGTATGTTGATAATGTGTACGAAATTCAGTGCTAGCTGTTTGTCAAGGCTCTGTATACGTCCTATTGAAATATTAGTGATATTGGAAACTCTACTGCATATATAGCCCGAACGGAATTCTTCTACGTATTCCTCCTCGGTTCCGTTCATGAGTCAATCCTTGGCGGTTTCGACCTGTATCTCCCAGATCACCTACTCGCTCAACAGATTGAAGTCCAACGGAATCCCGTAATCCCTGACCAGTCAATCCTCCTCGACTAATGCGCCCCCTCGACCTGTGCGTCCCGACCGACCAGTGCGTCCCCTCGCCCTGTCCTTCTGCCACAACCTATGCGTCCACCCTGACCTCCTGACCTGTACGGCCACCGTGTTGGCCTTTGCGTACATCATGATCAATGCTCCCAAGTGATTGAGTTGGAGTAACAGCATATTCGATCGTGTTTACGTTGGTTCTAATAATGCGCCAATTGACAAATGCACGTATTTCACTCTTCCATCCTGGATACGAAGTACCTCGATACTTAAGTGCAGTTACCAGATGGACGCAGAAAGCGAAATTGTAAAAAAACTCTGCAAGCACAGTGTTTTGATTAATGTCACGATCCAGCCAGCTGTGAGTTGACCTTTCCATTCGGCTTTCATTTACATCACCTTTTGTTTAGCGTCCACTCTGTCTACAGCACTAAACAAACTGTGGACTACAACTTTATCATCGGAATTGTCCAATTCACCAAGAAGAAACAGATGTTTAAGTGATGTTCACTTACTTGTATCGTCAACGAGTCATAGTTTTTTTGATATTGCAACTACTTCTGCGCTAGGCCTAGGTTCATCCGAAAAATCTCTTCCAGCAACAGATTGGTGTCGACAAAGAGGCAGAATTTTCTGCAGCATTTATCAACTTTGAGACGTACGTGTAACCTGTAGTCACGTTTTATGAGTTCGTTTAATATCTCGGCTGGGTTATTAGTTTTCGCGAAACCAGGGGTGAATGGTAACACTGCCTTGAATCTGGAGTTAACCCACTCAGACTTAAAGTACTCCAAAAATGCTCAAATCAGAGAATTCGCGCCATTTCTCAAAAGCAATATCCTTACTTGCTCGTATTCCATCTCATCTCTGGCATAGTGCATTTCGTAGATGTGTCGAAAAACCATATGCGTCGACCTTTCTGAAACATTAGTCAAACGGCTTTTTACATTTGATACCACGTGATAAAGGCGCATAAGATATGGACATGTAGTTATTGATACCTCAATAACTTTATTTAGCTGAACGTCTTCAGCATCTTCATATAATAATCAATGCGCATTTGATGACTAACAATCTCCAGAAACTGTTGGGAAGTTGCAAGTAGTGCCAAGGCATACTGGTCGTGCGTTCGTTGTAATAAACAATGCCACAGGGAAAACGAGCGACCAATATCCGAAACTCCACAAACGAAGTGCGGAATACCCATCTTGGTTAGTTTAATAGTTGCATCCATGTGGAAAATAAACCTCTTTAAGTCACGATTCATGTTTTCATCATGCGTTTGGTAGAAACTGCTGTTATAAAGGGATCGTCATCGCATCCAAAACACTCAAGACCGGAGTCCCGTCATTATCGGTTTGTAACCAAATGAAAATGGAGAGGGATCGCTTATATCTAATTTGTACCGGGAATGTAACGCAAGGTCAACGACATCATCGACGAAATCAGTGCAGTTAAGGGAGGTCTTAGAGTTGTAGACAAAGTTTTGAATCGTCTTCAACTCTGGCACAGTCTGTCGATCCAAATAAAAATGTCCGATCAAATTGTTCCTTCCACGCGCACGTTTCATGGACTCGGCTATCATTCCTCGTGCTGCTCTCTTCATCGCCAACGCGAATGGTCTATCTCGAGGCGATCCCACCAAATTGTTATGCCTCCCAAGATCAGAATATGAAAACACGTCCGTAGAATTGCACCGCAAGAGCTGCAACCAGTAATGTTAAAAACCTGCTGCACCACCTCGGCGTGTCGAAGAAGCACAAAACCAAATTTTGGATTTTATTGTGGGAGTCATCGTTTGTCGAGCACCTAGTGCAGCCTTTTTGTTGGGTGGTGTGCACGTTTAATGTGCGCATTTCATCGAGGCGATCTTCAGCAATCTCAGCTCCCACTCCACTTTCATTTGTGGTGTATCAATGCCAGACGACATCGACGACAGCGGCGACGGCACCGCAACACCGACACCATCAGCCGACACCCGAAAGACCGCATCATCACGGCAACTGCGTGATCCGAATGCGCAAGCCTAGTGCCGCGTTAACTGCGGCACTTTATAATCAAACACAATGGTTAGTGCTGCAGGACCGGCGGGTGCTGCCACAGGGAAGCCACAAGAGGCAAGTACAAGAAGGAAATATGTTGTAAAGTTGTATGTCTAATTGAACCCACTTCGCAATCAGCATTCAAGTGCGCAATCCGTCATATCATTCATATTTAAATGGCATGAGTACCTCCGAAATATACTTATGTGCTTTGTAGGCGTGCGTAGACAGGGAGATTACAAACGCAATGGCTATATGAGTAGTTCCGGGACCGGGCGAATAGTTGCTATCTTGACATTGCACTCTGAAGTAATTTTTATCAATTCGACATATTATTGACATGGCTAATTCACGGAACTGTACAGCGAGTGGGGCTCATTGTACCCCTAGATTACTACGAACAGTTCATTTTCCGTGGTATCGCTACATAATAAGCACATAGGTTCATTGTCACCGCTGTTAGTTCAAGGTAAGAGATTTTTTGGTTCAGACTTAATGCTCTCTCAACGTTCACGGTCTCCACAGCGGATTTTGCGCTCCTAACGTCCAGGCCGCCACCATACGATGACGACGTAAACTTGAATGATGCTAATGCTCCCTCGCCTGGGATGTTCCTGGCCCACGAGGAGACCATCCTCACGCCTTCGGATGTGATTTTTCCAGGTGCCGGTCGGGTGGTCTCGGTGCCTGGCGCCGAGCCTGTCGCCAGCACACCTCTGCCGGTCAACGCTGCCTTTATTGGTTGCGCAGACGCCTAGCATCACTGAGAAGGATGGTTTGTCCGTACCACTATAAAGCTAAGCTCCTGCCCCAGCTATTAGTCACTCTGGCTTGGATTATCAGGCTCTGAACTCTCAGTTCGTCGTTGCGCTACTTCAGGAGCAACGGCTGGTGAATCGGGTGCTTACCAGTAAGGTGACCAGTTAGCCACAGCGATGACATCGATCTAAAAGCAGTTCAACCAATCACAGCTGACGCTGCCTCCTCTTCCATCCCAAAGCTCTGTGGGAATACCAGTTACCTATCGAGCCCCCCAGAGCGCAGGCTGTTTTAGGACCCGTCGACGGGGTCCTAAAACAGCCTGCGCTCTGGGGGGCACTCGATAGGTAACTGGTATTCCCACAGAGCTGCTGTGCGGCGTGCCGCGTGGTGGATGCGGCACGCCGCACAGCAGCGCAATTAGTCTTCACTGCCAGGGGGCATGCACCGTCGCCTTAGTGAGTGGTATCCGACGATGGACACGAGCGTCACCACTCCCCGTTGAATTCCGCTCTTGTGCCGGTCTCCACTCGATCTCACATCCATCGCGGCATCGTCTTTCTCGATCCCGGTAGCGTTCTCATTCTCACCGGCTATTTCGCTCTCGTTCCCGACTTCGTCACTGACCGCATAATTCCAATTAGTCTCGATCTCTGTCCCGTGATCGGCAGCGTTCCCGATCCAGACAGCGTTCACATCATGGCTATCGCCCGTAAGGGGCTACTGGTTCTGACCATTGGAAAACAATAACTATGTTGATGGCACTACCCGCGTCATTTCTCATCCCGTGGTTAGAATGAACATTTGTCCGATTCACAGCAATGTCTACGAGGGCTATGTCTGTTCGATCCTCTACCACGAACGTTTCTGCGGTCCGGGCATTGACGTGACAGCATCAGACGCCATACATCAGCGCCTGGTGTGACAAAAGGGACCGGGACCGGGTTGGTGTCGGACGCTTATTTATGGCGTAGTGGATAGGAGCCGCGCATCCTTCGAATATAGCACGCATCCGTTGATGGGGGCTCCAGCACAGAAATTTCCCACAGTGCGTACGCGCGGCGCCTCTAGTCGAGCGATCTTCGTTTCGTTCATTTGGAAGCGGCTTCGTTCACTCTCGCACAAGCGAACAACGAGATGGAGGCTCAGGGGCTCTGTCGGGGTGTGCAATGATTTCATTAAAACCGGCATGGTGCTGTGGGATTTGTCTTTGGGGACTGCAATGTGGTCATCAACCAAGCCTTAATGGGATTTTCGTGCCGCCCAACGTGCCAGTTTTACATACAAGCCTTTCGACGAGACTGCAACAACCCAGCGGATGCACTACAAAATTGGACGATGGGCATGCCCCAAACCTGTACACCACAGTGGTCCCGGCAGACCGTTCTGCAGCATACATCGCCCTCGCTGCGCCCTTCTTTTTGTTCCCCTTTCGTGGATCCACAGCACCCGCTCATTCGAATGAAAACGTGTTTGTTGCATCTTGGAGTCTCGTCCGACAGGAATTTATGATGGTGGCGCACCAGGTGGGAGTCCGTTTAGTGCCGCGGTCGGCCAACCGTCCGTGTCACTCGCGTGCCATGCTTCCCCGAGCGCCAGCTACAATTTTGATGGCGCATGCCAGATCAGCTCTGTCTTTAATACGGAATATCACACGCACATGCTTCGTGGCTGGTCATCAGCGCTGTGTGCGTTGAGCAGTCTTCGAAACCATGCAAGTGTGGGTTCATCGAGTAGGGGTCAGCTTTCCTCTAGATACGGCTTTTCTTGATGCCGGGTCAGACCGTGCGGCCTCTGTGGACATACGCATCCCTCATTGTGGACTCAAGCTAGGGCAATTCTGGCACGCTCATGCTGTTTAAAGTCAGACATCTGGGGACGATCGTTCCAGCAGAGTTCTCCACCCATGGCTGGGTGCCGTGCATTTGACGGGTTACCCACCATTAGGGCTGCTATGCAGCATTGCTGCAGATGGGCTTATTCTTCCGTGGCGGTATTCGAATCTTCCATCCTGGGTTCGCCCTTTTCCGCAAACTACCCCGGCGCGCTAAAGGGTGCTTCAATCGTGACCCATCAGCTGCTGGCTAATTACTATCGAGGGAAGTGTATCATTGCCAGGATGGTCGCATTATAAGCGGAACCAGGGTTCCACTGCAGCGCCTACGTCCTCGTTCCCAAGCCGGACAAATCTCTTTATCTCGATGGTCGTATGATCAATCATCCCCCGCGTAGGCTTGTCTCTCAACGACCTCACCAACTCCGACGCGCATCCGGGCGGATCATGAGACTCTTTAGTTTCGATCGCGCTGTATGTTCGTGCCCACCGTCGACGATACCCAGGGTTCCATATATATGCCCTGATGGCAGATATCGTTAATGCGTACCATCACGTTCCTGTCCATGCTGACAATGCATCTGCTTTTGAAGGAACCTGACACATTCCTTCCATGACAGTGTTGGGGGTATGGCGATTTTTGGTCGGACGTCATATCCAGGGTTCTTTGCAGTATTCGGGAAGGTGTTCCTGTTTACCAACAAACAGGATCATCAGCCGTGCTGGGATACGAGGAAACCCTCTGGTGTTTTCAATGAGTCGACGACATCGTATACATGGCGATAGGCAATGGCGACCACCTGCAGCAGATAGAGAAGCATCTCGGTGCACGGTATCAAGCTTGTGTCTGGTTCGAAGGTCTGCCACAATGGTACGCTTTTTATTTGGTTTTAAAGTGAGGTACATTGTGGTCATTTAGTCGACCTAACGACACATAGATGTCCGTTCCACCTAGTGCCTAATATTACGGGTATCTGCCCACATAAGCTACATGCCATGTACAGCGCTTTCAGTGCGGGCTCATCAGGGATTGAAGCCCTTTCAATGTAAAATAGATCTTGCCAATGCTGGATGTCTCCTCGCAGGTGTTCCAGAACCTGAAGCCACCGCGGCGAAAGAGAACGAATGCCCCGTGGCAAAACTTGACTACGGGTGACGTCGCCCAGGGCAATGTTTGCCATAATGCCTACAGCCTTGTTGTAGTCACGAAGATGATGGTGTCATGCCCAGACAGCGGTTCGGTCGGTCAAGGTGCGACATTGGACTTATAGGTTCCGCAGATGAGGGCCTTTCGGAGGCCTCCACCGCATTTTCAGTATATGATTAGGTTGCTGTCGTCGATGAAGGGAATTCTGCTCTGTCCCCGTGCTGCCGCCCAACGAAGTTCGTGGGGGCACCCTCTGTACTCAGCGAGGATGTTCGTCGTCCGGGCGTGCACGTACGGTACACTGCTCATCCAAAGCAATTGAGCCCCCAGCGGCTCGAAAGTAAATTCACTACATGGTTATAAGTGTTCCACGCCGTTGGGATCGACATGTACATACCAGACTAGCCGATCTTCGTGCCACAACGGAAGATCGACAAACCGAAAGGATGATGCATGAACTGCTGAGGAAGACATTCAGCCCCTTGAAGCAGCTGGACAGCCTTATCGGCGTCTTGCGGCACAACCCCATCTTTAATCCGGTGACCAAGCATCTAATTCAGCGCCTGGTCGCGGTGCAAAACTGTTGCCGGATGCGAGGCGACGCTGATGTGTTCGTCGCTTCATTCGTTCGCAAATACCTCGTCTGGTAGAAAGAGATGGTGTTCCAAACCGGTATGCAGACATAGCCATGCGACTATTTGACCTTGATCTGGCTAGTGTTGATTCGTGGTGTATCTAGTGGGCCGAGCGCGGCATGGTGGCTGAGAGTGCACGTCTCCGGGAGCTTGAGCTCCTTCCCCAGGCTGACAAAGACACTGACATCGCAAGGGCACTAAGGCAAGTGTGGGGCCCCGCGTTGACCGTGCAATGCGCCTGGCGCAACGTTACAATACAGCAATTGTCGCTGGATCAGACGTCATGGACGAATTGAATTGCCATTATTCAGAAGGATAAGAAGAATCGCGTCGGTGGGCCCTGAACCAGGCTCAGCACCGGTTTCACTTCTCGTCGCACACCCTCCGCCCAGGCCACGAGGTGTGACGTGCTTTCAACATCTAACCGTTTTATTCTGGACCAGGTGCAATACGTAGACAACGAATTGAGGAGAGGAAAAATCAGCTCAAGCGAGCAGCAGTCGCAGAGGGGGGCTGGGTCGGTACAGCAGGAACTTCAAGTTCTAGGAGTCTTCTGCTCCGACTTCGGATTCCCCGTGTGGATCGACAAGTTGTCCAAGGCCCTGTAAGCCCCGATGGTTGGATTATTCAGCGGTCGTTGTGCTCCAGAGCGCCACAACAACAACAGGAAAGGCAACAAGTTCTAGACCTTCGATGGAGAGGTGGCAGCGGTCGCATTCAGACACAAGGCGGTTTGGAACACCAAGCTAGATTACCATGATCCTGAATTGAGCCTTTCGCTCAAGGGTAAAAACGCACCAACAGTCGATATCAGCCGGATACTACACCGATGCTTCTCAAGGTGCGAGTTAAATCTTGAACAGCAACAAGAGCTGTTTTTTATTTGCTACAGAGGAAATTCGAGTCTTTATCGATGGCGTCGTAGCAATTACTCTTTCAGTTGACCCAACTACCAAGGGCACTGATTTGACAACTCCTATGGGGTCGAGGATGTATCGGATGACGACTTCTCGGGTATTATTAGTTTGCATCAACAGCGACTAAAACAAACAATACGATAACGTAGTTGTTAGCATGATATGGGCTTAGCAGATGACTATGCTAGAGGACTGCTAGAACAAGCGCTCAATGCGAAGCTTTGTTGATCAAGTATTCTAACATCCAGTGAACACGGCGTGCGAGGCCAACGAACTATCACATCGCATTGGACCTTAAAACTTTTTCCCCCGGGCTTGCAAGCATTCCCGCTGGGACCCACACGATGGGGGCGACTTCCGTATCCTCAACCGCGTAAAAAGCTCGACGCAAATCGCCTAGGCAACTTCTAGATGGAAGGAAAATCGCATGCAACACAATACTTCGACCTCGTATCGCTGGAAATCTTGGCTATTCAATTAGTAAGGTTGTAGGAGTAGCAGACTGCCGACAAAAAGTGTTGAGCATAATGAAATATGCATACTACCTAATCCTAGATTTCCGCGACACCTATGCATAAAAGCAGCCCAAAAAGCATTATAAAATTATATCCTTCGAGCTCAAGGGGTTAAGGTACGATGTCCTAGTTTGTAGGACCCTGGTCATGTCAGAGGCTATCGCAGCGGAACTATGTGGTGAGTTCTCCTGATTCGATTGAGAAACTGAGTATTAGAGTTAAAAGGTGATGTATATTCATGAGGTGATGAAAGAAGCTATTTGGACGACTTTACTGCCATCGCCGCCACGAAAATGGCCTCGCTCAATACCCCGGTCTTTTGGATTTAAGTTTCAGAATAATCGCTCTGAAACTCTTAGGTCCGTCATTGCGTCCGGGGCCTGCGTCCAGAGGCTATGTCCAGAGACTGAACGCAATGATGGATCAAATACGTTTTTTTCTCTTGTGTAGAGAGCGAAGTGTGGCGTAGCGGACGGAGCTTGGAACAAAGGATTTTCCAGCAGAAAAAAGATCACGCGCAAGCTACCGGTAGGGAAGCGAGTAACAGACAGACAATGGGCAGCCGGGGCAGCTACTCGCTCTTGGGTCAGAGAGCCGGCCTCCCGGTGGGGTTCATTTTGAGCCGTCGACGCTAGCAGACCACGGGACAGGACCACACACGAGTCCGCGCGCGGCCAGAGCAACACCAACGCGCAAGCACCCCAGACGACCGCCACAGCTGCATCGGACTTCATGGTACCCAAGCCTCCGGCACAAAAGCATTATTTTTCCACTCACCGTCCCGAGGGGGGTTACCTTGTTGCTTAAGCAAGGAACCTTCCTGTCTTTGGCCTTAACCGAATGATTTTACCCGTATGCCTGCATGGTTAAGGAAAATACTCAGAATCTGGACGCAATGGCGGATTAAAGACTTTCAAGGAGGACCTGCTCTGCGCACTACACAAAGTCATGAAAACACCCAAACAGCAATCATAGAACTCAAAACAATTTCCATGGACACCTGAACATTCATATCGCTACCGAATGGCCTATCACCACCACCAATGTTCCCAGACCACCCCAACGATTTTTTCCCGTGTAGAATCGACTATTGCCCAATCAAATGCTACTACGCGTGCTATTTTGTCCAATTAGTTCTTAAGTAACCGCACCCGCATGCGCGTGGTGGCATTATTATCTCAATTGGAACGCCTCCGGCAAGTATTTCTCTTCGCTACACCTACGAGCAACGCCCCGCACGCTTCCATGGCAGAAACTTACTACAGGCATGCCTCTAGTCGAAACCAAAATACTCTGAGAGAGCTTCGAAGAGCAGCCGTAGTTCTTGTCGTAACTGCGCCGTTCCTGTCCTCCACCGCATGCACACGAATATTTTTATGTGCAGCTGTCCTGTTTGTGCATCCACCGAAAGGACATTGTCATGTCCGTTGCGTGAACGGGTTCGGAGCTGTGAAGTCTTAAACCTCGTGCACGGTGACAAGCTCTACGCGCATGTTACCCGCGTAGTCCCGCCACACAAACCAAAGATCATCAGCTCGATGAACAAAGTAACTCGTCACTGGGCTGCTCACGGAGTGATGCCGAAAGGATAAGAAACAGCACTATGTGCAATTTCAACCTAGACGAAACGAGCATCCACATCTATCTACTGTGCAGCGATTTGTTCACAGCTATGTCACCGATCGTCTTGGTAGCGACTACCTGGCGGCTGCTATCCGGATAAAGTTTCGAGCTGATGTCTTCATGCGGGGGAGATATCTTTCACGCTGGTGTGGCCCAATGATGGAGAAGGCAGGACTATCGGGATAGGCACTGAGGAGGAACCCTTTGTGTTGGGATTTTCTACAAAAAACTGCAACGCAACTCCGACGAGACGCCAGCCCGTTCTCTCTCCATCTAACCCTAGGCGCAAAACGGCTACCCTGTGATACTTGTGAGGTGTCGGACCGCGATTTGCAATTTCACCTAGTTGTTGTTGTTGTTGTGTCAGCAGCAAGAACCTCAGTGTGCTGAGGGGTTGGCAGTGCTGCGCCGAGCATTTGCGAGAGTCACCGGTAGAGCACAGCAACAGAGGTGTAGAAAGGCGACACAGTGCTCAATGGAATGCACTGCGTGATACATTCTGTCCCATGTCGTGTCGGTGCTGTACCAGAGAGTGGTACTGTTGTACTCGGCATATTAAAGTGTTTTTACAACGGCGTATCCTGGTCCTAATTCTGATGTTGATAACAGATTGGAAACGGACCAGGCAAAAACTCCAGCCGGCTTCGCATCCGTGTCCAGTCAATGCTGGGGAGATACTATAAGTTTTCAAAGTATGCTTGTCTACCGCCATCAGCTTCACTCCACCGCCATCCATTTTCAGCCGCTAATCTACTCAGTATATATGTCTGATTTTGCAACTGGCATACCTCCCAAGAATAATAAGTTACGACTTCCTTCAGCGATACATCGGGTTTACGCTAGCTTTGTTGGTGATTCCGTCTATGTGAATTGGTGAGGTCACTATGAAGCTGAAAGAAAACGCACAAGAAATTTAGCAAAGACGACGATCTGATCTTGCTGCGTCAAGACCAAGCCGACGGTCCTTTTGCAGCAGACCGAGGGTCAATTATGGAGGCGTGAGCTGTGACTGCCGGAAAGGTGAAACGCGTAAAAAAGTTTGCCAAATATAACTTAACAAACAAGTCTGCGCAGGCACGCTCCAACGTTCTGTTGTAAGCTCACCGTGTTTATAATGCCAAATCTGAGAGGGCCTCGGGCGTGTCGAAGGGTACACGGAAAGACACCAACTGCTGCATGAGCTGCTGACGGTGGCTGGGGAGCATATCCACACGGAAGCGGGGTTTCTTTCCTCTGCTACGACAACGTCTGGAACCCGAACCAACTCAAACAACTCCCGCAAAGCACCAACGTTAAACCAAAACTCCAGCTCTGCATTTGTCATCTGTATGTTCATCGAAATTGAACTCCACATCTGAAATTTCGGGTTGCTCAACGAAATGAAGCCCACAGAGGTTCAATAACTTTTTGTTTGTGTTCATGTGTGTGTTTTTCCAGCTGAACCAAGTCAAGATGTTACGTGGATTGTCACTTCATCGCCACATTCCAAATCTATCATGTATAGATGACATGGCGCTCGTAGCATGAATCTCGAACCTTATGGCTGAAGCCACACCATGCGCAGCGTACGATGCAGCGTCGTTCACTAAGTATCTGAGCTCCTCGAGCTCCAATTCAGGCATCCTGTTGTGCTCAACATCCGGCGTAACATCAGGCTTCACGTCCGAAAATGCACCGTGCACCGCACCGCCCCCATCACATGTTCAGCGCTCATCAATTCCTGCGTCACGCCGAGCTTCACGTCGACGACCGCGCGTTGCTGCTTCTCTTCGTTCGGCATATCGCCGGGCCCCATATACAGCATTTCGCAGGGCTCCATCTCCGGAATCACGCTGGGCTCCACCTCCGACCGGTACTCTATGGCGAATATAATAATGTCGACAGTTTTTAAGCTTGGGTTCCATTACTGGTTGAGCGACCTTTTCCCAGATTGACAGCTGCCAAATTCCGGATCATAACCCTACCAACGGAAAGTATACGTTTTGTGTTATCTTATCCGGAAACGGATCAGGAACGGCGACTGCAAAAACTCTCTATTGAAAGGCATACCTTGTGATCACGAAGAGGGATTTTGCAAGGCCGATGCAGTCTCCGACCAAGGGTATTAAATTTAGGTACCACCAGTGAATTGGGAAGCGCACGTGCTTTACCGGATGCCACTATGTGTTCTGCGTATCTTCGACGCGGGATGACACGCCGGACTAGCTGTTGAGGGTACCAAGGCCAGAAGGGGAGATACGAGGGGCGACAGGATGAGGGCACAGCCGGGGGCATCCTCGTGTCTGCTGGTCAGGTATGGTGACAATGACGGATGTCACGGCCTGAGGAACGTATGTTACATGTCCGGACGGTGGGTCACGATCATGGCGGCAGGGAGCGGTGTAGGGCCTCGTGCTTTTAGGTTTTACTCAGTTGTGCTCTCACATTGCCTGGCTCAGGTAAAACTAACCAAGAAACAAATCAAGGAACCATTTTAATTAACTGTACCTGTGTGTTCCTAGCTAGCGTCGCCTACGACTACAACGTATTTCTCTCTTTCCTACGGGGATCTCTCTTTCCGGGAAGGGCTCTAACCGACACCGGATAAACCGGCCTCCAGACAGGGCGCGCTACAATTCGTCAAAGACAGAGACTTTCAATTTCACAAGTGTTAATATCATGTGAATAGGAAATTCTATAAGAAATCACGTTATATGGACGTTTGTCAGAAGGACTGGAAAATTGGGGAAAGTTCCCGCAAATATCAGCCTTCACGACCAACTTCAAAAGGTGTGGCTAAACCCATGAGTGTGGCGGTAGTAACCCTTTCACACGCCGTGTGGGCTCGCCACAACCAACAGCCCGTGATATATTATTAACACTGACATTAAGCGTGACGTTACCCTGCGGCGCAAACTAAAGATATGCACCATAATGTGTTTTTGATAACGCTATGCCAATGCGAAAGGGTAAGTTCTGGTACGTTCGCTAAGCCCTCGCTGTAAACGACTGCCTAAGTTGCCGAACAAGTGCGATGGCTCGTGATGGGCTGATGCGTAAGCACCTACTATATCGCTGCACTATTTAGATACTGCTAAATGACACGCAAAATTGAATCCATGAGCGAGACTGTTACCATAGTATCTCAACCAGCAAGCCGCAAGTTCGATGTATTGGTATATTCGTATGCCTGTAATGATTTGCTGTGCATATCATCCAATGAGTCCAATCGATGCAACGATCCCAGGGCTTGCATACTTACGGGGTTTGCGCAATGAAGCCGCTCCGGCGCGCCACAGCCAACCCCTGCAAATAACAGCGAGTGCCCAGAGGGTAACAGAGGCACAGAGCAGAAACGATAAAGCAAATACATCAGTATTTGAGTTACCATCAACACCACAAGTCCCATCGCAACCCTTGCATTTGGTAGCTCTTCTCGGTCCTTCGATTCGCTTCATCCGCCAAGCCTTCACCTCCGTTCATCTGCCCGTCCGTCCGTCCATCCGTCTGTCCGAAGCGTCACCGCCGAGTGCCGTCGCCGCCGAGTGTCATATTCGCTGAGTGTCGCCGAAGTCAATTGTTGCCGCCACCTAGTGGCGCCACCGCCGAGTCTTCTTCTCGCCGCCGCACCAATTTTTTCAGGAGGCGAAACCTTCATTTCGGTCGCGCAGTGTCCCACGCGCCAACGGGTCAACATACTATTGGCCCATACTGCTCTTCCGCGACACCCATCTTTCCTGGCAGCCTTTCAACCCCCTCTCCGCCACCAAGCACGCTCAGTTGGCATTGTGCGTGGCTGACTGGAGTACAAGGTACCTCGTACCGGCTTTCCTAGTTGGCGTCGTTAGGGGCGTTTAAGAGTGAGTCCGGCCTCGGGGGTGTACCGGGAAGCTGGCATAACGCCGACTCAGGACTTCGTTGGGGCCCTTGTTATTGATTTGGCCAAGGGAACTAGCGCGCCCCGGCCATCTAGTTACGACGTTCACGCGTAGGCGCCCAATTCACTATGGACGAGGCATTTCTGCCCGGCAGTTTTTGCCTCTATCAGCGCAATGATGAGAGAGCAGCAGCAGTTCATGGCACATACAGCAGATCTGCAGACAAATGGCGTCCACGCTGCAGCAATAACAGCAGCAACCAGCTGCGAAGCAGGCCGACATTCCAGCTCCAGCCAACCGCGAGTATCGTGCTGAGTGCATTAATTACCATGCCACGGTTCGCGGGAACTAAAGAGGATGACGTTGGGGACTACATGTTCAGCGCCAAGCTCTATTTTGAGTCGAAGAACATTAGGTATGATGCAGAAGCGCCACAGCAACGCCTAATGTCGCTACTGGTGGCGAACCTGAAGGGTCCCGCAGCAGCATGGTATCGCGAGTATGTTTCGCATAAGGAAACTTCTTGCACGCTGTCACGCGGTTTGAAGAACTACTGACAAGCGAGTTTACGGCCCCAGATCGGCAAGGGCATCTTCGAGATCAACTGCTGGACTCCAGCAAAGAATTTCGGCTCACTGGAGGACTATATTTCGTCGTTCCGCAGCATCATATGCAAGGTCGAAGACGTGTCCTCCATCGACAAGGTCATGCACTTTCAAAAGGCCTTCTCACCGACATCCGGCAAGAATTAAAGCTGTGTCAATATCGAAACATGACCGATGCGATTTCGTTTGCATTGATGGACGATCGGACACATCCAGTGTCTTCGCTTTCGCAAATCCTACAGGGGCAGCTGCAGCAACGACGCTCACAGTCGCAGCCGCAGTCGGTGCAGGAACAACCGACGCCGATGGAGATCGGGAGCTCACGTATTATCTCACGCAATGAGTGCATGCGCCGCAAACTGTGCCTCTACTGCAAGGAGCCAGGACAACGACTGGCAGAGTACCGGACGCGTCAAGCTTGCAACGGTGGCCAAGGTGCAAGTCGCCCTCATCAGGGACGCAACTCGTTCCGCGCCAACCAGAGCGCTTTCCACCGCGTCGTCGATGAAGATGACGATGACGATGACGATGACGATGACGATGACGATGACGATGACGATGACGATGACGATGACGATGACGATGACGATGACGATGACGAGGACAAGGACGAGGAGACTTCCGTCGAAGTGCTGGACAGCTTGCAGCTCAGTATGATGTCGGTTGAAGCAAAGGCTTCGGCTCAGCCGAAGCTGTTGTTTTGAATGCGTGATGAATGGTCAGCCAGTGCGAGTGTTGATTTACAGCGGCGCAGAGAAGAATATCTTACGCCCTGGACTGAGCTAGAATTACGTCGATGCCGCGAAGGTTACTGCGGAGCGTTTCGACGGCACAACAACGCCAGCACGTACTGCTAAGCGTTGTATAGAGACTCTTACTTTCGACGGCAGATACTTTGAAAACGTTTCGCTGATCGAGTGGGAGGTCGCGTCGACCCAAGATGTTATCCTGGGTCATCCGTGGCTCGTGCGGTTCAACCCCGCATCGACTGGCAGACAGGAGTAATGAGATTTCCGAAGACGCGAGCAGTGGTGGACTACCGTTCGGTCAGTGACAGCGTTGTTGCGTCGAGGACTGCTGTTGCTGCAGTAAAGTGCGATCAGAGTCGCTTCAGCATCCGCTCCCTCTTGAATGCCGACAGCAACAGGAGGACCCAGTCAAGCACGCGTACTGACAGCTGGGTCTACAGCCACGGGAGTCCGCGCAACCGTGTCATCTGCTTTCAACAGAAGTAACGAGCAGTGGCAGGAACGACGAGCCAGAGGCATCGTTACGTGCAGTCTCGGAAGCACTTTTTGAAGCCAAGGTGAAGGACAACGAATACGCAGAACTGTACCACGTCAATGTGAAGACTTCGCCAAAGGTAAAAACGGTCCCACCTCAGCTACAGCCGGTGCTAGAAGAATTTGCAGACGTTTTTCCAGCCGAGTTGCCACCGGGACTGCCCCCAACACGTTTAATCGAGCACGAAGTCGTCTTGAAGCCAGGTGTGCTGCCCAGCAACCGAGCACCCTTTAGCTTTCGAAGGTGGAACAGGGCGCGCTGGGTGTATTCGTGGCTGAGCTGCTGAAAAAGAACTGGATCGAGCTGTCGGACTCGCCATAGGTGTCAAATATTTTCGGTCTGCCCAAGAAGGACCCAGTCACAGGAAAAATGCCGTCGCGCTTAGAGTGGTTGCATTTTAACAACCCGAGCATGACCATTCGATGGGTTATTGACTACCGCCTCGTCAACGCTTCTTCGGAGATTGCAAAGATCCCAATGCCACACATCGAGCTACTCTTTGATCGGATGGTTGGTGCGGTTATCTTCACGCCTCTCTATCTAGCCAGCGGCTATCATCAGATGCGGATGGCTCCGACGTCGAAGCAGTTCACAGCTTTATGCACTAACCACGAGATATATCATTGAAACGTCGCTCCGATGGGATTAGCTGGTATGCCCGGCACGTGGGCCCGTCTGGTGAACAAGATCCTGAGCGACCTACACTTCGTCGTTGTATACTTGGACGACATAATGCATATTTTCGCGATCAATGACCGACCATGTTGAACATTTGCGGCAAGTGTGCGATGTTCTCCGCGTCCACGAGCTCTACGCTCGCCCAGACAAATGTGATTTTGGTCAGAGTTCAGTGGATTTTCTGGGCCATACCATTTCGGCTACAGGATTGCATGTTGACGCTCGTAAAACCCGTGCCATTGCGGAGTGGTCGGAACCCGCGAACGTTAAAGAGTTGCAGCGCTTTCTGGGGCTCGCCCGCTACTATCGACGGGTTATCCACGACTTTGCGACGCTGGTCTTGCCTCTGAGTGGCCTTGTGAAGAAGGAGGTTGACCGGATGTGGGGGGAATCCCAAAAGCGGGCGTTTAACGCCATCAAGCTTGCCCTCCAGCAGGCTCCTGTACTGCGACTTCCTGACTTCGACAAATCCTTCATCGTGACCGCAGATGCAAGTCACAGCTGTATTGGAGGTGTGCTTTCCCAGCTGTATGAAGGTGTGCTTTCCCAGCTGTATGAAAGTCATGACTTGCCTGTGGTCTTTTACAGCGAGAAGCTGGGCGTACACGAACTCAATTGGCCAGTTCATGAGAAGGAGCTCTTCGCTATCAATCAAGCGCTGACGCGTTGGAGGCACTACTTGCACGGCAATCACTTTGACGTTGTAAATACAAGTGAAGCAAATCTAAATACAGATGTGACGGACAACTGTGCTTGCAAGTGGCTCTTGCAGCATCCTAGAGTGTCTGGTTGGCTCGCTCGCTGGCTTGACTTCTTTGCCTCATTTGACTTCAAGCTTCACCATCGATCTGGCTCCCAGAATGTGGTCGCTGATGCTCTTTCGAGCCCGCCGTTGCCTTCGCATAATACGGGGAGGTGATGTAGACATCTGAACATTACAACATGTCCATTTGTGCTCTACGCTTTTTATGCTCAATCTGTTCGACGGTGCGCACCGCGACCCATGACAAAAACTGATGACGATCTCGTCGCGCGACCAAGACGTGAAGCTCATTGTCAAACAGCTGCGCCGTTTGGGCACCAAACCGGAGCAGCTCAAGTACAGATGAAAATTTACGAAGCGTCGGTTGAGACTGCGACAACGGTTAGCTCAATTCAGCTTGATGATGCTACTGCAAAGTCCTTTCAGAAAGCGTACGCAAAGGATCCGGTCTACACAAAGCTGTGGAAGACGAAGTGTGCTAACAGCGAGTACGAGTTCCATGACGACCTCATCTATCTGAAAGCTGATGACAGTGTTCGACGGCTTTGTGTGCCGAACCATAAGCTGCTTCGCTTGGATGTTATCCACAATGTCCATGACGCAGGCATTATGGCGCACCCTGGGTCCGTCAAACGCAGCTAGCTGCTGCATAATGGTACTACTGGTCGAACATGGACCTCGACATCAAGGCGTGCGTCCAAAGTTGCGAATCGTGTATGAGGTACAAGTCGAGAACGCGGCGCAAGACCGGAAAGTTGCAGCCAATTCCATTGTCATCTGCCTGTTGGAAAGTTGTGTCGACCGACTTCATCACTCACTTGCCCGTTTCGGATGGATTTGATGCTATCATCGTCGTCGCGGACAAGCTGTCGAAGCGTCCGGTCTACATCCCGACGCATACCACGGCAACAGCGGAGGATACGGCTAAGTTATTCTTCAACCATGTCATTAGATACTACGGTATCTCATCGACCGTCATATCGGATCGTGACCCGAAGTACACTTCAAAGTTTTGGACAGCGCTGGTAAGTTTAATGAAGGTCAAGCCATGACGACGGCGCACCGCGCCCATGCAGACGGGCAAACGGAAAGGCAGAACAGGACGCTCGAAGACACGTTGCGATGCTCGATTTCGTATCGCGGCAACGACTGGAACGATTATTTGCCCATGATCGACTATGCACATGCAACATTGGTGTCAAGCTCATCGAAACTGTCGCCCTTCTTCGTGGACACTGGTCGTCAGCCTAAAAATCCGTTGGGCTGCGCGGAGAAGATTGCGCCAGTGGCACAGTCACATGTGGAGTACGCGTCTCGATTTGTGCAGCATCGCCAGCAAGTGATTGAGCGTGCACGCAAGAATCTGTTGAGCGCACAATAAGCCCTGAAAAATTCTACGACAAGCGCCGCGCAGAAAACCGTTCAAGGTGGTGACCTCGCATTACTGTCGACGTACGACCTGAAGATCTCGCATGCCACCGCAGAAACGACACTTCGCTCACGCAAGCTTATCCCGCGGTTCATCGGCCCGTATACTATACTGGAGCTGCAGGGCAATGTCGCACTGCTGGACCTGCCTGCCGACCTCAAGCACCTTAGTCCGCGCATCAACATTGATAAGCTTAAGGTGTACAACAGCAATCCCGACCGCTTCGCGGAACGTGTGATTTCTAAGTCAACCTCAGTAATCTTCGACAATGATGGTGAGCAGCTGCACATCATCGAAGCTCTGATCAAGAAGCGCATCTTCAATCGACACACAGAGTACCTGGTCAAGTGGCATGGATTGCCGCATTACGAGAACACATGGGAGCGAGAACGCAGCATCAAACACGTGAGCCACCGGGAGTCGTTGCTCAGGGCACTTCGTCGTCGCACGCGATCACCTTGAGCTTAGTGGAAGTCTGTACATTTGTAGGGCTTTCGCTGTACTGTCCCCTACAAGAAGGGTTTACGGTACTACCAACTCCAACCTCATATTTTGGCTTCAACGTTCAAGGTATCGTCGGTGCTCACTCAACTCGGGGGAGTGTAATGATCTGCAGTGCAACAAGACATCATCCAATGAGTCCAACCGATGTAACGATCCCAGAGCTTGCATACTTACGGGGTTTGCGCAATGAGGTCGCTCCAGCGCGCCACGGCCAACCACCTGCATATAGCAGCGAGTGCCCAGAGGGTGCTCAACGGTAGACAGAGACACAGAGCAGAAATGATAAAGCAAATACAATCAGTCTTTGAATTACCATCAAGACCACAAATCCCATCGCAACCCTTACATTTGCTGTGTTTGTGACGTGCGAGTAGCTACAGTTTTGGTTATACCAACGAAAAGCCCAGCAAGCAATCTTGCAACGGAGCGTTGGAATCCAGCGATGCCGGAATGGAGTTCTCAGGTTAGCAGCATCTTCACAGTGGCTCTGATAGACTGGTGAGCACACCGATGTCCACAATAAGGACTTGAAAGGAGGTGGTTTCATACAATATGTACTTTGAAAATAAAGTTGCCGATGTCATTTGGCGATTTAAAACAAGGTAAGGTTAGGGAAATTGACCAGATTTACCTTTTTAAAGTGTTATGGTTATGGCGCGCACCCAAAAGGCTGCAGATAGACCAGGCTAAAAACTATCCCGGCTAAGGTATCTGAATGTGTATGTAGGCAACAATGAAGCGATTCCCGCAGACCTTTGGGTCATCCTAAACCTAAATTTACGACGCTGCCCTAAATTTGTGGTTAGGCAGTTCACCTGTAGCTCCAATTCGCATTCAGCGAATTCAGTTCCGCATCGACGAGCATTGACAAGGAAAGTGGCAGCCTCGTGCTGATTCCCTAACTGCGCTGGGCAGTAAGGGCCAGCAATGAACGCGCAAGCATCAAAAGAGGAAAGAATTATCCGAGGTGAGCCGATCTTCACCCGAAAGCACGCTATGAAACCACGTGGGAGCTCCCATTGGGTCGTTCATAATATTATTAATACCTGGTTAGACACTTTAAGCGCATTATTATAAATACCCTTCATATCCAGTACTCCTTCCGCCCCGGCAACTGGGCATGGTTACCTGCTTCTTGGGCATGAGCCGTCTCTGCATAGCAAGTGGGCGGAAGCAATACGGAAGTTGAAGGTAAGCTTGGGTTTATAGATTTTATTTGTATGATATCAGGGGTTTAGGACAGACGGCGTGGATCCTAGATCTGTGCTAGCCCCCCTCTCGCACAAATCTAGGATCTACGCCGCCCCTGGGCAAAAGGGCTGCGCCGAATGCACCGTTTATGTGAAGTGTAGAGTAAATTAATAATTTGGGATCACCTAAAAGTCTGCGGGAATCGCTCCAATATCTGCTACAGATGAACCCCTCAATTGTCATGGCGTCAGGAACGGCAAAATTATTCCAATTTAGGGGTATCTCAATCTCGAGGTGTGCCGTTTTAAGGGTACACTAAGGTGCAGCGTCAGCCATTCATCCAGCAGAGTAGCCAACTAATTATGCTTAGAGCTATCAAAGCTCATTTTGCAATCTCTCGCTCGTTAGCAATGCCATCGCCAACGAAAAAATGTCGCTCATTAACGCTCAAAGGCTGCAAAATTTTCAGCTCTATAATATGAGACCCCGTGAAACAAAATGCGACTTATCTACATTTTGCTGATTTTGAGATACGGCTGTTTGAAGTTGGGCCATTCATTTTCGTAGCTAAACGAACTTTTAAGAAACAGAGGTTTTACTTTTATGACCGATAAATTACGCGCCAGCCAGCCAGTCAGTCGCCACATACAAGGATACCGCCAGGGACGTGAGTGAACACGGTGAAGAGGGAGCAATGTCTACCGCGCGTGGCCCCGCAGTCGGAAGCTGCACCATCCAAGAATACTAAGCGAGCACACTTGAAACACCGCGCCGAGTTGACCCTAGAGGCGAATTGGTGTCAAGACGCTAGGGATAGTGCACCTTCATTTGTCGAGCAGCTTAAAGACACAATGGCGATTGCGTCTGCGGAAGACGCACAGCAAACCAAATCGACGACTCCGCAACTGAAGCCGCAAGAAAGAAAGCGAGGAAGGAAACCGCCGAGTAAAAACAGGGCAGTAAAATGATTTGGTGCTTATGTGAGTTCGGTGAAACGATTTGACTCTTATGTCAAAATCGTGTTTTTTTAAGGCTTAGAGTATGAGACCACTATAAAGCATCCAGCGTGTGCCGTATGTTGTTCCAGTCATAACAAACCAAAAAAGTATTGGGGACCCGGGTGGTGGACCCGGGGAAAGCGCAGCTCGAAGGTTGGAATGGATAAAAAGAAATAAGAAGATACAGCAAAACAATCATAAAAATAAAAAAACGGTAGCCTAGGTAAAAATGGAAGAAACATTATCTAGTGTATGTAATGTTTGACCCGAGATAAATCATAGGCGATTTTCCTCTTGTAACGCAGCTAATGGAGGATGGGACCATTTTGCCCGCGCAGGAGTAAGGGCGAGGTCGATGTAAGAATGAGCTGCTATGAAGCAGACATACGCGACACCTGATTGGCCGGTTTACTGCTGGCACGCTGTGATATCAAAGTGATTATCTTAGCGTACCTTGATGAGGTTTGTTGGAGAAAGGGATAGAAAAAGAGCTGCACCACGAAATGCTCAGGTCGAGACGAGTGAAGAAGATCATCGTCGGCGCTGCTGCTGTCGCTGCCGTGGCTGTCGTCTGCGCAAGTGACGGACGTTTCAACCCCCACCCGTCGAAACGCCGATACGTCCTGCAAACAGACAGCTGGAAGTCAGCTCTGCAAGACCTAGCATGTAAAGAAGGGTGGTTCCGGACGACTTGCGGAGCACACGTTTGACGCGATCGTCGCTCGTATTCGTGAGCGATTGCCTCTCTTGCTCAGCCTCCCTCGCCTAAACGCACGCTTTACTGTCCAAGACCGAGTTGCCACTACCTAACGCACAGCTGCTCCGCGTATACGGCTAGTCAGAAGATTGGTGCTGGTAAAAGTCAGGTTCTGACGTACATCAAAGATGTTGTGCTCATCCTGAACACTTTCAAGAACTCCGACATAGTGTTCCCTAGCACTCCTGCTGGATGGGCCCAAGTTGAACGCGGTTTTCACAAGATGTGTGGGTCGAGCGCTATTGGCGCTCTAAACGAAACGTTGATTCGGATCCAGCCTTTTGCCAAAGGACCGCGATCTGAACTTTAGAGTTGTTCCTGTTGAAGATTGCTGGGTAGGTTTCAGCTCGAGTGAGACAACAGAGTTTCGATGCACTTCTCAGACCACACGAAACGAGGTGTGCGGGGGCTTTCGGCTTGCCAATTATGACTAGCTCACCGTCGGTCAAATCGGTAATGATGAGTAAAAGTGGTAAAAGCAACGTCGACCGCATTGCATTCTAATCGCTGCTCTCTGGGGCTTTTTCTACATCGACCTCGCCCTAAAGGGGCGGTGTAGTGAAAGCGTTACGAGAAGCAAACCGTAAAACCAGCACGTTTTTTTCCTGAGATTTGTTAATGATTCCGATCGACGATTTCTATTTCCGACAACCATGGACTCCACATCTCGCCTTATATTTTGTAGATTGTTGTTGGACCAGCTAAAACAAGCGGAAACTGCTGTAAGTGAGCTGAGAGCGATCTCTTTTCATCTGTGACGGGCCGCAAGAGTACGGCAGAAGCTTTCTAGTACGCTTGGGTGTCATAGAAAACAGGAAAAACATCTACATCAGAGTCATCATCAATTGGCGTTGCATTGGAGCCTCTGGTGATACGGGCCAGTGCATATAGTGGCTGCTTCGAGTGAATTATCACCTTCATCTTCGCGTTGAATCGCGAATAATCTTTCTAAAACGAATGTCGGGTCAAAACGCGACGTGCTCTGTGTACCCAGATTTTCATTTGCGGCGCCTTTAGTCGGACATACATTTTGCGTGATTCGAAGAGTCACGTCGGCGGTTGTCACTGTGTACCGCGTCGTGCGCATCGTCTTGGTATCGTCGTATTCCTCCGAGCGGAAAAACTCCGTCTTCACCGACGCATCCAAATGGAAACCTGGAGCTGATCGACGTCATGCCAGCAGTGGTAACCGAAGATGATGTCAACGTCACCTCCGACCTCTCGGTATGTACGACGTCTCAGTGGTCTCGGTGATCTCAGTAGTATCGCTGTCGGGTGGCGTGACGAACACCAGCTCCGACGTCTTCGTCACGTAGCGCGTCGTGATCTCTACGTCTACTCGATCGCGGGCGCCGAGAGCAGAGCTCGAGAGTAATCCCCACAGAAGTAGCTATCTATGATCCTACTACCAGTATTACCTCATACTGGTATTCGAATATCCGTAAATCTACGATAGTAGGTTCAGTAGTTGGAGCAACAGTAGTTGTAGCCCTAGTAGCTACGATTATTGCATATTTACTACCTGTGGATTGTACGGCAAAAAGGCTCCCACCATTCACTCTGGTGCCTGAAATTCGGGCATTCGTGAGTTTATTTATGTACTTGTGGAGGAGAAAGTTGTGGTTGGTGTGCTGTCTTAATCGCGGCTAGGCAACGTGTCCTTCACGGCATTTCATGTATCCTCCGGCGGAGGCGTCGTTGTGGGCGACCGCAGAATGGCTTTGATTCATGTATTCAACACAAGTTTGTGTAAGGCACACATATTTAAGGAGGTATTTAGGCACTAATTAGTGTTGTGCATTTCATTGATTCTGCCGTCGTAATTCTGTCTTAAATCTAGCCGCATCAATGGGTTAATTATTTCGACGTGCTCGCTAATTTATGGATTATTCGAGGTCAAGTCACTTTGGTCGATTTCATCGTGACGAGTAAACGTGGAGTTACGCTTAACTCGCTCGAATAATACAGAAAGAGGGGAGATTGGTGGTTTGACACCCGCCAATGGATGTGCTCCTGCACTGAACAGGCTGTAAGAAACTAATCAGAGGTGTAGGGCAAGCTACAATAATTTAAGGTGTAATTGCAATAAAAAAGGCATATCGTCTTTTTATAAAGTTAAAAAGGTAATAATAAATAATCCACCCGCCAGAATAGCTGCACACTAGAGAGCATGTTGCATCAATGTTACTTGATGACATCCGGAACACTGCCTCAAACGACAGTTCTTCGAACTGCGAATTTCTTGCACTTTTAAATTTCTCCGGAGATTGTTCTGTAATGGACATCCTAACGACTTCTACATTTTGGGACAAGCTTGGGCTTAAAATGACCGCAAGACATCGAAGTATCACGTGGTATGTTTGGTTTCAAAACTAACAAAATGTAGATAAGTCGCATTTTGTTTCACGAGGTCTCATATAGTGCTGCATTTTTTATGCAATATCCATGGAAAACTCAACCTAACTATGCGGATTTCTGATACATTGTTTCGGGATAATTTTAGTACGTGCCAATACTGTAGGAGTAACAGACGGCTTTGTGAGATGGTTTCATGAATTGAGAAAACTACTGCCCAGGTTGTTTTTGCAAAGCCGGTGCGAGAAGAAAACGATTTGGGGATGTAGACCGTCCAAACGCATTTTAAGATGTGCAAGCGTACCCTACCTGGATTTATTTCTCGCGCGACGCCCACCATTCCTTCTTTCTTCAATTCGCTTCGTCGGACTCAAGTGGGCAAGCGTCTACTGTAGCCAGTAGAAGTTGGCCCTCCCCGCTCGTAAGAAGCCCCGCCAGTATATAGGCCGAATAGGGTCGCTCTCCTCCGTTGCGTACGCCTCGGGCCCCCACGCTGTCGCCCTTGAAACTCTCCTCTCAAGTGACACGTCGCTCACGCATCGTCACGCATGAAGCAAGCTGCTTCGAGCCTGAGTTGGTCTATTGATTCCCAGTACCAAGATGTTTTGCTTTTTTCGGCGAGCCCGCCAACGCTCTCCCTCTCGTGTGTCGTGGCAGTAAAGTAAATAGACCCACCTTTTATCTATCTCCTTCATTCTTCATCCTTCTGAGTAGCAAGTCATGCAGCGATTAAAGTACTCAGCGCTTTTATGAACGCACAATTCACGTATGTAGAGAGCCTAGCATGACATTGGTGTAGATCTTCGCGCTCGCAGAGAGTACTCTGGCGCGATGAATCACTCGTCTTTGTGGCATGCTGCTTGGAGATCTCGTATCGGGTCTTCTGTGCATGAAGACCACGAAGTTCGTGGACACAAGACCCGGGGCGAGATCTCTAAGCAGCGTCCAAAAACATTGTGTAAATATATTTCACACATTTATTACGCCCTGGTCAACCACCACCGTAACCTGGACGCAACCTGGGTAATAGCTCGCACGGCTTTGTGAAACAACCTGGGCAGTATCATCGTGCTTCGTGAAATCTAGCTAGTATTCCGAGAGGATTGGGGAATACATAACACCAGAAATGCCGGTGTCAATGGAGACTTCACACAGATCGACCTGGACGAAGGATACTTTTCCATAGTGAAGCACCCTTTTTTAGGTATATTTCTGAAATTTAGATTCCACATTACGTTTGAGGCGATTTAGTGATAATTACTTAGCTTCATATACCACGCGTGCCTAGTTGGTCATCGGGAACCGACATTTTATTCCATTTGAGCGGGTATTTCAAGTCTGAGGATCACTAATGAGGGGTTCATCTGTATCCTCTAGTTAGTGCTGTGGGACCCCTCTCCCGATGACCGTTGGCTTACAAAACCAAGTCAAAACTTCCTCCGACCTCTAGACAAAGCCGTGCGTGTGCGCGGAACAGCTCTGGATTTTGCGATGAAGCTCCGACCTGAAGTTTACCTAGAACGGCAGACGGCTGGCTTGAAGCCATCGAACACGGTGGAGATGGCCTAGTGTGTATTTGCCTAACAGACTAAAAACAGTTCGCGCACTTGCACGTATCGATTACGTACTCCGGTCCTTAGTCGAAGGGAAACTCTTCCCCTGCGCAGGTGCGGCGGCGAGTGTAACTAGAAGTAAGCTCCAGGATATTTAGCCGTATTGTCTGTCAGTGCGCTGGCGACTATGGTGAAATACATGAGATGATGAAGGGTTAACTAATATGAGCTCGGCCATGGTTGTCACTCGTGTTCAGAGGCTCGGATTACACCAGTATTGATGATACTTATGCCGAGGTCAGGATTAATATATTGTAATAGTAATACTAAGGTCCTTGTTAAGAAGTGAGTATTAGTATTAATACGTTGTAAAGGATTACTCCTTGTGATAACACTTTTTCCAGAAACACTATAGAGCAGAGCAAACTGCTGAGGTCGCGCCTCCTCCTCGGTCGGCGGCGTAATCGGTGCCGGGATGGAGTCTGTATGCTGTGTAGTCGCTGATCTGTCCATCGCTGCTGGAGTTGCTTGCGCCAGAGACGAGCAAGCGTCTCGCCACCTCCGTCGGTGTTGTCGGACCAGTGGTGACGGGTGTGATCAGTACCGGTGGCACCGTGTCGGTCTGAGCACGGAAGCATCGATCAGTTCACCGGTTGCGTCGGTCGTGCCGTCAGCGAAGGTCGGGGCTAAGTGGTTGCTGCATCCGCACTGCGTCGGTACCACATTCGTGTCGACGGGCGTGGTGTCGGCTTTTGTTGCGGTCTGGTCAACCGATGTGTCTGTTTGGGTCACGTTCGCGTCGCCCGAAGCACCCCGAAGGTCACAGATGGCGTGGTGACCGGGTCGCAAACGTTTTCAATCGTTTATTAGATCGACAACATTAAGCTGTAATAAAATCAGAGAATGCTGCTCGGCGCGCCCCCGCTTATTTGCATGTAAACTACTCGGGGGCTCGGAATGAATAACGTTAACCACATCGTTGCCTACGTTTAGATCTTGGCACCCTCCTCGTCGCCCCGTTCGGTGGCCTTCTTGACTGAGCGGGTCGGCCGGCAGCTGTGAAGTGTCAAATTCCCAATAACATATCCATGCTGCGACAAATAATAACTAACGAAATCATCTTCTGAAGGGGTATACATCTTCGTTCCCGCGCGAACGAGCCCAAAACTGGTAGAAAGGTTCGCAAACCGATTTTGAGAGGGTTTGGATAGACTCCCAATTTCAGATTTTATAAATGTCCTAAGGTAATCTGTTATTTGAGGTACATTCCACCCTGTTACGTGAGCAGCCATATCGTTTTAAGGAGGGTACTAGTTATAGGTAGAATCAGACGTCGGTGCGATCCCCGGTTGGACTCTGGATATAAAATCCAGAGAATTGTGCTTTGTGATACTGAAACCCCGCATATCACTAACTAGAGGTGCTTAACTATAAAATTTGGCCATTCCGTGAAGTACGTCCGAAGAAATCTACCAAGGACAGTTGCTGTTTACGCCATCGTTGTCTGCCTAACTCCTCTATAAACGCACTCCTCATCGATCGGAAGCCTCTCACTGCCGCGGATGAGATGGCTAAAGCATCAGTGTAAAAAAGAGCTTTGCCATCCACTTTCAGTAGCTCCTGGAGTTCCTCGTCAGTAAGGTTTGCGGCGGTCACCACCGTATCAGCCATCTCTTGCATGCCTTCCTCCTACTCATTACTACACTCAAGGCTATCCTTCTAAACCTCAGTTGAAATATAGCCTGAAAATGGAGGCACGCAAGCTGGAACGCCTTCTGAGCCCAGCGGGCTAGATGGCTTTGACTGGCAGAGGGGTATGTCGTCCTTATGACGACAAATCTGCAGCCACTGGGCATTGGTGAGCCTGATGCGGGTGCTGTATGGCTTGGCGGGCGATGGCATCGTGTGAGCTTCAGAAATGAGCTTCGACCAGTAAGCTGAACCACGATGTCGCCGCCAGTCTGCAGCAGAACCAAACCACAGCCACCAATGCCAAATGTACCTCTTACATGGTACAATTCTTGATAGTGATACCTCTTGCTAGTGATAAATAGCCTCCTCCGAGGCTATCACTAAGAAGAGGATTGTCTGTACTACGTATTACTTTATTAATGAAGTAATCCGGTGATTTTGCGATGAATAATCAGGCTTTTTTTTTTTTAAATAGCCTGATTATTCACCGAAAATCACCGGATGGGACAGCGCATCTCCATATGGTGCCCGGCGAGCATGTCATGAACATCTTCATGTAAAAAGTAGTCAAGCACATTGGACCACGAGATCGTGTACGGACGCATCATGGCGATGCGTTTTAACAATTCGTGATTCTCAGAGTCGTTCACGGTCTCCCCTCGAACCGCCTTGACAACACCGTACGTCCTTGCTGCTACGATTCGCGATAAAGCAAACAGGGTTGGGCAGTTGCGGTTTGTCGGCTTCGAGATGAGCAAGTTTGCTGTTGCTAAATGCAAGGTTATTGCGCAAATGCTTGATCTCCGGAAGTTGCAATCTCAAGTGTGATGGAAGTGTGGCTGTCGTCAACGCGGAGTGAGAAAACAGTGAGAGATTTTCGGGTGTCGGTTAATAAGGTATTATCTCTCTGCATGGACGAAGTGAAAATGACAAGATTATGTCATATTTGAAGCACTGGGCATTGGCAGAAACAATATCCGCTGCGAAAGCTCGCCTGAATTCTTTGTCAACCTGAGAGATACAACAGCAAAGAATTGCTAGCATTATGCTACTTCCACCGCGAAATTGATCGGCTCGATTTGACAGAGTATATGCTAACGGGTGAGGTCCGAGCGTCTTCAAATATCATGAATCTGGTGGAGAAGGAGCGAGGTGGCGCTGTGAATACAGCAGCAGTTACTTCAGGTAATGTGAAATCGGCATCTAAGAAAAAGCACAACCGAAAGAAGAAAATTCCATGCCTAACAGCACACCACTTGTTGGTAGTTTGACGATGTGGAATGTGCCTCCGAATG
>JAAVTI010000441.1:0-31122 GCA_011947335.1 Phytophthora constricta | reverse complement strand
CGCGCGGAATCATTTGGTCGATGCTCACTCTTGTGTCGTCCTGGCTGTCCTCACTCTCGTTTGCAGCTCCTTGATTTATCCCGGCGCCGCTGTCGTCTACGAAACGACTGCTCCGCTAGTGACCGGCTACAAGAGCGTATTTGGTGACAATGGCACCACTGCCGGCTTCATGTGGCTGACTGTGATTGGCATTATCTCGAGCACCCATTCGTTCGTATATTGCATGGGCCGTTTGGTTTATGCCATCGCGTGTGACGGATACTTGCCACAATTCCTCACAAAAGTACACTCGACGCGAGGTTCGGCCTACGCCGCGCTCATTACTGGTGCTGTCGTGAACCAGGTCCTCGCCATCATTCTCTTCTACATCGTTGGAATTGTAGACTTGGGTGGAGTGCTCATCAACTTGTCGCTCTTCGGTGCCCTCATCTCGTACTCGTTCCAGCTGGTGTCGTTCATCATGCTTCGTATCAACCAACCCGACCGCCCACGCCCGTACCGCAGTCCGTTTGGCATTCCAGGAGCGGTCGTCTGTCTCTTCTTGTGCTTGTTGTGCTTTGCCGCGATCATCTATAGCGGCACTTCCAGCGACAATTTCCTGATCGCTGTTATCACCGCTGTGATTTTGTTTGCGATCGGCACGATCTATTTCTTCAAGGCCGTCCTTCCACGTCTGAAGAGCGAGAAGTTCAACCAAATCTCGCCGAAGAGCATGCGTCAAAACCTTCTCAGTGCCCAGAGTAACGTGTAAGCAGCACATTACGAGGACGTCTTTCCGAAGCTTGAGGATGTCCTCGACCTCAGTTTGAATATCATTAATCCATTATCCTTTGAAAATGTAATGCATGCCTTGTTAGTAAGCCCCTACAGATTCATCCTTCGTGTCAAAGTCACTTTTGTTCTTCAGATGGTCGGAATGGTACTTAGTCTTTGGGATGATCTCAGGATCCGCACCGAACAGCTTCCTACTGGTTTCGTGTTTCGTCTACGCCGACGCCATGCTTCCCGAGGAACGTTAGTGCTTGGGCCGGAAGTCGGACAAAAGTCTTTTGAGAGACTTTATCAAAACTGCCCCACAAACACATCAGCATTTATCAAAACTACCCACAATTGACATGGTTAGCTATTATTCGTGAGTACAAAGGAAATACGATTCATGTGATCGGGGTCCGCCAAAATACGAACGCCTCGTCGATTCAGATATGGCAGCAAAACGTTCACCAGCGGCGAGTTGCGCATGGTGTTCAACGAGGATGAGAGCGCTCGAAAGAACCTGCAACGAGTCACTTTGGTGGGCACTTTCGCTGGATCGTAAATATCGACCGGTCAGCCTCTATCCCTTCTTACTACGTCCACCTTCGTGAAATGACTGACACAGCAGGCGTACTAGACTACGCGGTACTAACGTCGCCCACTGTAGTAAACAATGGAGAAGAATCGAGCCTCGAACTACCAGTTCAAGACTCGCCGAAACCCATTTCTGATCTATCTAGTGATGATGTCAAAACGGCCCCTCTACGCGAGCTCTTCTCATATGCGAACAGCACAGATGTACTGTTCATGGTCGTGGGAACGCTTGGGGCGTTCGCTGCGGGGCTATCGCAACCGATCTAGATTGGGCTGCTGGGCGACGTGGTAAACTCGTTCAACCCGAAAAAATCCCAGCGCGGATCTGACCAACGACGTTGTGCTTAACTTTGTGTACCCCCGTCTCCATCGCAGACTTCGTCTGCGGCTTCCTCCATGTTGGTCGCTGACGACAGCTCGTCAAGTCAAACGCAATTCAGCGTGAGTATGTGAAGTCGATTTTGAGCAAAGAGATCGGATGATTCGACGTTCATGACTTGATGAAGATGCATTTGATGATTGATGAGGCCACTACAGCAATTCAGGAGGATCTGGGTCGCAGACTAGCGGACAGATCACACTTCATCTCGATGGCCATTAGCACTATCGTCTCGCTCTTAGAGCGCTTTTACGACCCGCCCAGTGGTTCAGTGACACAAGTAGATGAACGGGATCGCAATGTCAAATGGCTGCATCGACGAATCGGATCGGCGGTCAGGAGTATGCACTATTCGCAGCAACTATCCTGGAAAACACTTGTCATGGCGCATCGCCAGCGAGCAATGAGCAAGCATACGAAGCTGCGAAGGTAGCCAATGCGTATGATTTCATCGTCGATTGTCCTGATGGTTTCGCCACTGAGGTTGGGGAGCGTGGCACAGAGCTCTCCGGAGACCAGAAAAACAGCGGATTGCACTAGTGCGTGCCATTATCAAAAACCTTGCTGTAGTGATTCTAGACGAAGCCTAGTGCGCTGGACGCGGATTCAGAACGAATCGTGCAGGAATCGCTAAACGATATTCTGGCTGTGTCGATGCGCGCCACGATCATCATTGCTCACACTATTCGTAACGCTAATTGTATCGCTTTGTCCTTAGGAAAACTAAATGACAATAATGTACCTCACTTCAAAATTAAATTAAGCTAATCGTATCGCTGTTCACAACATTGGAGCAATAGTGGAGGTTGGTTCACATGACAAGTTGCTGGCAATTACAGATGGACACTACCGACTGCTAGTCGAAAAGCAATTGCGTTGACCAAGTAATACGGCAATTACCGATTCGGGGATTAATTTTCACGAAGATCACGACGCATGACATTTAACGCCATGCTGCGCCAGGAAATTGGGTGGTTTAACATGACACAAAACGCGCCTGGGGTCTTTGTCACGATTAGCATTAGATTCAGCTACATTGCACGTCATGACCTCGGACGCGTTGAATCATGGCCTCGTAAACGCCACTACTCTCGCCATCGCCTTGGGCATATCGTTATTTCATAGTTGGCAAAGGTGATTTTGGCGGCGAGCCCGATCCTCGTGCTGGCATTTTATATCCAAGGTCAGCAGATGAGTCGCGCCGCAGCCAAAGGTTAAACAGCGATGCTGATGCAACTGCGGGTCCCTGCTCAACACGTCAAAAATTGGGGCGATACGAGCGCTGGCTTCACAGGGCATGGAATAAATTCTTGTTGCACGATCAATGGAGTTCTTTAAGGTCTCGAAAAAACCCATGACAGACACGAGGGTAGGCGTGATATTGCTGGTTGAAGGGTTGACAACGGCACGATCGACTTTGAAGACGCCTTCATTGTCCTTAAGGTGATCATGCTTAGCATGTTCGCCGGGGGAGGGGCGGCACAAGATGCCGCAGCGACATCAGCAGCGAAGGCGGCGCCTGTGCAGGGTTTTAACGCGTTCCAAACATCGACTCAACCTCTTCGCGCGGTCAACTCTACCTCAGGTGGTTGGCGATATCGAGTTCAAGGAGCTGTATCCGTCGCGTGCTGAGGTCGACGTTTACAACCATTTCAATTTGTCGATAAGCCGAGGACAAACTGTAGCTTTAGTTGGAGCAAGTGGGAGCGGGAAAAGCACGGCGGTAGCTCTGCTCGAGCGCTTCTACGATCCATCCGCTGGTGTGGTGCTACACGGCGGCAACGATATTCGGTGTCTGAACGTTGCGTGAGCGGATCTCGCTCGTCAACCAGGAACTCGTGTTGTTTTCGGGCATAATCGCCGACAACATGGCATTGGCGAAGCCCAGTGCAACGCGAGCTGACATCATCGAAGCCGCCCAGCAAGCCAATGCGTTGGGCTTCATCACGACTTTGCCAGACGGTTTTGACACGGACGGTGGGGATCGAGGAGCCTGCTGGATGAAGCCACCAGCGCATGTACAGCGAGAGCGAGCAGCAGTCGCTGGATTGGCTGCTGGCACTGAAGCAGCGCACGTCCATCATTGTGGCACATCGACTTTCGACTATCCGTTGAGCGGATTTAATCGCGGAAATTGGCGACGGGGTCGTATTGGAGCAAGGTACGCATGAACTGTCGATGCGCTTCCCCAATGACAGATATAGAGCACTGGTAGCCAGGGCAAATGCAGCGCTGCATTTAGTTTGGCCGGTGCCGGTGCTGGTACCGGTGCCATTTGGCGGTCGACTCGACGGTCGGTCGGAATTGTGGGTTTAGGGCTCAGCGCGTCTCCATACGTTCTTCAACTATTGCTCGGTTTATGAAATGCTATGTTCCCGCTTTACCCAAATGGTTGCCCAAAGGTAAGCTGGTGGTATGCCAAGTTGGCGCCACAATGGGAGAAACTAACGAGCACAATTTTCTTTTGGCTCGCCAAGAGAAAATACCGAAGTCGAAGTGTTGTGTTGCAGAACAGATGCAGAAAAGATATGGGGATACCCAAATAGGATCGTTTGGCGTTGCCTGTTCATCGCATTTGTGCGATCTCGTATCTTGGTTGCCGAATTAGACATCTCGCTTCGAAGCACAGGCGATCAGAGTGCATTTTACAACTTACCTCATGATACCACTGCTTCCTGTTCACCACCACTACTGGTCGAGAATTTTGCCATGGATGAGGGCGTTGAAGGCGTTCCTGTTCAACATCACGTTAATGAAGACATATACTATATGAATCCTGTATTAATACTGAACGACTGAAAGGACTTGACCATTCTGCAATCAACTTGCCGCATCCATCTTGGCGAGCCAAAAAAATTGTGCTCGTTAGTTTCTCCCGCCACAATGATGAAGAGGAAAATACGTGGCAGAAATCATGCGGCTGATACTAAGTGCTGCTGTTGCTCAACTTATCTCGTCCTCCAGACACAATGTCTTCGCTTGCTGAATTGCGCCCTCAAGCTTTGTTCCGTATAATCGAAACTCCCAGTTGCATGTTTTTCTTGACGACTACTCAACCAAGTGCTGTTCCCAAAAGCAACAACGACAACGCGAATCACCGAGCAAGATGATTGGAATAAATCTCCACATAATAACCCAGCCACTCAACTTAAAATGAGCAGTGGCAAGGGCAGTGCTTATCACCTAAAAAAATAACAATATAACTGAGCAACTCAAACCACATCTACCCCGGGAAGCAGGCACAGGAGAAACCCGCAGATATGCTACTAAACAATCAATCGATCCATGATTTCTGAGAACTGCGATCCCGGGTCCCGATTGGTCCCTGGAGGCAAATTTCAGCAAGTACTACAGATCAGACTGTAGTTCTGATACTTTCAGTATGTGCTGCTGTTAAAATTCTCGATGAGATAACCCATCGAGATAGGACAATAGGAAGAGATCAAAGAGAGGCTCTCTCTCTGAGACCAAGTGCAGACAGTGTCCTATGAACGTAGCTGGCTCATGCAGGCAACTTGCACTTTGAACACGCTATTCTTGCCCGACGTATTACCCAAACGCGGCGGTACTCTCCCATGGTTTACCTATTTCCGCGTGTCTCATCCCGCTGAAATGCCACTCCTTTCAGAATGGCCGACTGTGATTGGTCCGCCAAAGGTCAGGTTCCTTTTTTTTGCGCGCATCAAAAATTGACCCAGTCACTCAGCCGCCAGCCACGCTGATACCCAGCCGAGCCATTCGCCAATTAGCCTCGTAGCTGAGACTATGGTAGATGCCATGCACAGCATGCACGTGTTGCTGGGCTCCGTGTGCTTCTTCGCGCTCGTCTTTTCCATCGCCAACCGCCTGTCGTATCGCCGCGTGAAGGTCTACCGGGACTTTTCCGTGCCGGAGCAGGGCGACTGGTGCTCGCGGTACGAACTTCCTGCTCAATACGCGCAATCGCAATCAATTCATAATTATTGGGTGTTTGTATGTGTGGCCAGCGTGAACTCCACGATCCACTCCGTCCTGATCACCAGTGGAATGGCGTACACGTTTACGCATCAAAAATGGGACCAAGACTTGCTGCCTCTGAACGATACCCAGTTCACCTCGACACTCTTTTCCTTCTGTACGTGGCCAATTTCCTTTTCTGCTTTTTCTGCTATACATTGGGTCGCTAAGTCCGTTCTGGTGCTATTTCTGGTGCCCATTTGCAGCGTGCGGCTACTTTCTGTTCGACCTTTTCGTGCTGGTAAGGTGGCAAGTGCCTCTCTGGAGGGTCTTCGTCGTGCACCACATCGTGGCCGTGTACGTCACTTTTTGTTGTTTTGGTTGTCAATTTTGTCGAACGAGATGACGTGGTGCTAATTCTAATATTACGTTACCTTTATTGCAGATTGCCCTACCTGATCTACACCATGCACTCTGGTTGCGGGATGGACCTGTACCTGCTACAACTCTTTTTGATGGTCGAATTTGCCGTCATCCCGCTCAACATCGCAACTTTCCTGGAGCAATTAGGCTACGGCAAGAGCAAGCTACACTCCTTTTTCTTCTACACCACCTACGTCTTCTGGTTCGTGGCTCGAGTGCTTTTGCCGCTCTACAACGTCTACGTGCTGTGGACGAGGATCATCCCGGACGCTGGAGCTGCCCCTTCTGCACAGTGCCGGCAGCTTTCTGCGGCCACATCATCGCCGCGTTCTGTGTGGGGGTATTCGTGTTCGTCTGGACGCCAGATGTGCTAGCCAAGTGGAGAGTGCCAGTGCTGCAGATGGAAGAGTACCCGGACTATAAACTCACCATGCGCCAGTCCATGACCCCACGGTCGAACCCGATCTCAACGCCATCTAGTGGCAGCGAAAAATGGGGATCAAGCTACGGCAGCGTTTCGGGGAGTACAACCAGAGAACCTCAGTGGACCAGCAAGTCGATCGTGTGACGGAAATCGGAGGTGCGAAATGTGAATCGGACGTGGAATTCAGCTGACCCTTCCTCAACAGGGTGGTTCAGCGCTGCATCTGCGGTCGAACCACGGACGACATAGTTCCCAGTGCTAGGTATGTGTATTTTTATGGAGCCATCACTTCGTGAGCTCGAGGTGAAAACGGTGGCGAGTGCATGTGAGACTGCGGGTTGCAGTCTCGCATTAAGAAAGTGATAACGTGACTTGAATGCTCTGGTGACTTAACGACAAGTATTTATCTGCAATTGCTGGTGTTGTTTGTCTTTGTTGTGGCTGTATGCACTCACTACCAGATAGATGTTACACGGTTTGCTCTCGTGCTGGTACATTTAATACTTCTGCGTTTGAGTTGGCAACTCAAGCCCCGAATGCACAGATATGTGAGACACGATACCCAACCAACTGGAATTTTACTCCACCGTTTTGGTCTTAGCCTTCTCCTTGGCGGCGCTCCCTTTTTCGGCAGCACAATAAAGGAAGCACTAGCGATAATGATAGCAGCACCTATTACGCTGTACATGCTCACATGCTCACCGAGCAGTACGACGTCCCAAATCAGCACGAACACAACGTCGAGGTAACGTATCACGGAGGCGATGCCCGCCTTGACTGCTGGAAGCCCATGGTTAAGAAGACCTGGCCGGAAACGCAGAACAAACCGCTTCCAAACAGTGCGGCAGTGAGGCTGAGGCTGTTGGGTATGGCAAAACTCTACGAGTAATAAGACATAAACGAAAGGGTGCACGGAATACACGTCAATTAATGCTTCGTACAAGCAGAAGCACGTGTAATGCACGCAAAGCAACTCACCACATCGAAGAACCACAGCGTCACGAGCGAGTAGAGCAGGCCGAAGAGTAGAAAGTAGTGGTTGATGACCACGTAATTCAGGTCGCGCAGCTGACGCATAGCAATGTAGGAGCAGGCCTGCATCACAGAGCCACCAAGCGCGCAAATGATTGCAAGTGGCGGCACTTCTTTGGTCTCTTCGCCTTGTGCAAACAGGAAGGCTGGTCTTGTGACGAACATCACACCGACATACGACACCAAGCAGCTAAGGAAGTCTAGACGCTCGATCGCTTCACCCAGGACCAGCGCGCCCTGGTGCAAAGAATACAGAAATCTCGTCAGCACAAACCAGCACCTCAACCCAAGGCAGTCTGATCCTTACCAGCATGAACGTGACGATGGGGCTCGTGAAAATGATGACCACTGCGTCCGTGAGGATCATCTGCGCCATGGCGTAGAACTGGATGCTGATCCCAAACGTGCCGAAGCAGCAGCGCCAGAAGAGCATGGTCCTATGCTTGGGGGTCACCGCCAGCGTCACCTTCCTGTGGTGCACCAGTGCGAGGTTCAGCAGCCACGCCACCGAGGACCTCCAGAGCACCGTCTCGTGCGACGTCACTTGGCGACTCGCGTACTTGACGCAGACGCGCATGAGGCTCAAGTTGAAGGCCGCCAAGGCGATGCAGCCCAGTGCACGCACGCGTGGCGAGCGCCAGCCACCGACTCCTGCGTACGCTGCAGTGGAGACCTTGGACGAGCAGCTCGAACCATTGGGAATGGACCTGCCAGCGCTTTTGTCGTCGTTGTCTGCAACTTGCACACGCACACAGGGCCCAGAAGTCTGCGCTTCACTACGCACCGGAGCGATCATAACGAGATATTCCCAGCAGAGACGGAAGACGAATGACCAAGTTGACACATTTGATCAAGGTGGCGGAGACACGCACGAGCTGAATTGATGCTGTTCTGGAAGTAGATATTCTCCTAATAAATGTAATGAAAACGTGTATTTTGTGGTAAGTTGTTATAAATCTGTAAGGTTGTGATGACCTGCTATAATACATTATCAAATGTTTCTAATATAAGTTTATGAAGGGGTTTGTCTGGCTCGTTGCAGGAGTTCAGTCACTTCAAGGCAACTTTCAGTTGAAGTGCATCAGATTGTGTCAATGAGATTGATACCATTGACCAATGATGGCGACTACTTCTTGGTGACGGCCTGGCGCATGACGATGACGGAGGCGCCGCTGATGATGATGGCGGCTCCGAGGACGCTAAAGAGGTTGATGCTCTCGCCGAGCACCAAGGCGTCCAGAATCATGACGAACACCACGTCGAAGTAGCGCATGACGGACGCGATGCCGGCCGTGACGGACTGGAAGCCTTTGGTGAGATAAAACTGCCCCACCAGCGAGAAGAAGGCGCAGCTGAAGATGCAGAAGAGGAAAGTTGGCTCCATGGGCAGCTCCAGCTTCTGTAGATGTTAGAGGACAATTTGGTCAGCTCACAACGTCGACAGTACGAACGGTGACGAGCTACTTACCACGTCGAGAATCCACAGCATGGCGGTCGAGTAGAAGGCACCAAACACCAGGAAGTAGTGGATGATCAGCATGTTGTGTAGGTTCCGCATCTTCCGCATCGTGATGTACACGATGGCTTGTGAGAGCGACGACCCCATCGCGCAGATGATTGCGAACATCGGCACGACGGCGGTGGACGCGTGCGACGGGAACAAGATCGCCGGTCTCGTCACGAACAGCACCCCAATGAAAGAGGTGACGCCACCGATGAGGTCGACGTGATCAATCGCTTCTCCTAGAACCACGGCCGCCTGCGAGAAAGCATTTCATGGTTAGTGACGAGAGCATGACCACGACAAAACTATGTGCCGGGATATTGTACCAGGAAAAATGTGAAGATCGGGCTTGTGAAAATGATGACCACGGCATCTGTGAGCGGCATGTTGGACATGGCGTAGAAAGACATACTGGTCCCCATCGACCCGACCAAACACCGAAAGAGGAGAAGAGCTCGATCCTTCCGCTGGACGAACAAGTTTGCCTTAATGTTGTAGGCCCAGATCTGTCGTAGAAATAAATGAAAATTAGTCGCCCACTCGTTACTTGTGAAAAAGCTCTCATGGATACTACGCGTACAGAATTCATCACCAGCCCGAGAACCATCCGCCAAAATACGAGGACGTGCGGGTTTGTATAATGACTCGCATGCTTCACGCACGCAGATACGATGCTGAAGTTAAACGCCGCGAAGACGATGTATGCCAGTCCTTGCACTCGCCCAAGACCGCAGTCACGATACGTCGTTGGAAGGATGACAGTCACCTGGTCTTCATCATCAATCTTCCAGTTTTCATCACTCGAACTGTCCAATTTCAGCAGCGGATGATCATCTCGGCTGTTGTCTTCATTTCCAGCAACTTCGTTGACAGGCTTCTTGAGGCCTTCTTTATCTCCAGAATGTAGGGGCGGTAGTGGGGTTACCACTGCCATTTCATGTGCGCTGCTTTGAGAAAACATGCGCACGGTTGAGTGTCTCCAATTGTCAGAACGATTGTCGAACGTAACTTCGACTAGGTTGGTGTAGCGCCAACACTTGTGGCAGAAAGTTCGAAAGTGATGCATGATCTGCCTAAGGCCAGCACTACCAACTATAGCTCATAACCTCAGAGGCGATGCAACCACCCATCAAGTGAACACCATTCATGAAGAATGGAAGGGTGACAAGACCGAACGTACTGCAGTTGCGCCAGCCTCTAGCTCTCTTATCTCATCCGATTCACTGAGCACGTGATAACCAGAACTATCGTGCGAGACGAGGAAAGATTACACCAAGCACGTTCGTCTGCTATTTGAAGCGACCTGAAAGCAAACACGCCACTTCTTAGCTACCCCATTCACCTGACCATCGCGTCTTCAACTCCAAGTCAACAGAAAAGCGCATAATAGGGGTATTTCAGAAACTGTGGACAACAAGAAAATGGAAGGAAGAACACGTGTTCATTATCTTAGTCGAGAGCAATATGACTGCTGAAGGTGGTTATACTCAACATTAGTGTGGGCTTATAGCATTTGGGGACTCGCCTTTTGTGAAATTAGAATTTGAATTTGAATTCCATTGTCTCGTGTGGCTACGATATTTTATGATCTCAAGAGTTTCAATGCCATTTGTGTCAGCGCCAGTAAATCTAGGGATCAGGAAATAATCTGATGGAGAATATTGCTCCATCCTTTATTCAAATACTGAGTATTTAGTGCGTCTCGCGAGCACGACGCAGCACGATCATCGACACCCCGGCCATGATAATTGCAGCGCCGACTAGACTCAGTATGTTTACCGTTTCTCCCAGTACGACGATGTCCATCGCTACCACGAAAACCACGTCGAAGTAGCGCATGACGGATGCGATGCCGGCCTTTTCACGTTGAAATCCCTTAGTCATGAACACCTGCCCGATGAATGAGAAGATGCCACTTCCGAAAATTGCAACCAAGAAGTTGGCTTCTAAAGGCACCTTGATTGCCTGAAGGAGATGAAAAAGTTATGAGCTACACGGCACAGCTACGATATGACCAAAAAGCAAAAGAAAACCGGACTCACCACACCGAGGATCAAGAGGGTCAGAATTGACGCACACGTTCCAAACACGAAAAAGTAGTGAATGGCTACGAAAGGATCGATCTTCGTCAGGCGTCGTAAAGTGATATACACCACTGCGGAGGTCATGGATCCACCGATCGCACAATATACTGCAAATGGCGGTGCATGAGTGCTGATTTCAGAACTTGGGAATAAGAATGCAGGCCTCGTCACGAACAGCACGCCAAGAAAAGATGTGATTCCAGCAATGAAATCGATTCGGTTGATGGGTTCTCCCAGAACAGCAGCCCCCTGCAGTGACCACAATTGTAGTCTTAAAACTAAAGACTTATGTCACGAAAACAAAAGTCCACTTACCAAAAAGAATGTAAAGATCGGACTCGTCAAGATGATGACCACGGCATCGGTCAGCACCATCTTTGACATGGCATAGAACTGCATGTTCACGCCAAGCGTTCCGACAATACACCGGAACAGCATTAAACCTCGGTATTTTGGCTCGATGATCAGCTTTCGTTTCTTGTAGCGAGTCCAGATCTGAATTATTGTCACAAGCAAACGGAATAACATCAAGTCACTGGCCACCTCTCGGTGTGTTTTCACGCTTGGTAGCCTCAGTACGAACTCACCAAACTCAAGACGAGCGCGACACTCATGCGCCAAAAGACTGTTTCGTGCGATGTGACTCGGTGACTGGCGTACTTGATGCAAATTGATGCGATGCTGAAGTTGATACCAGCAAAGACGATAAATCCGAGACCTTGCGCTTTCTTCATACTCCAAGCTGCAGTGGTTGCGTTCTGGGGGTCATCGACATCGCTCTTAGTGGCACAATCATCAGAGCTAGATACCTTTAGAAGAGGTAGGTCATCCCGGTTGGTTCCTTCATTATCAGCATCTCCAGTGACTTTTCCTTTAATGTCAGTGGTGGCATGTAAGGGCCCTGGTGGGCACGGAAGTACCGCCACAGATGCACGTGCTTTATTCGGATGCATATGAAGCACGCTCAACGGGAGAACGATGAGTCTTCAAACTGCGAACCAGCGTGCTAGACGTTGCGCCTGTGTAAAAATGAAGCTCCAAGGAGAGTCGTCCTAGCAGATCGCTGAGTGTGGGGCATGGACCAAAATCACTATTTTCAGTCAGGGCATCCAGTGCATTTGATGAGATGAACGCTTCATGCTTCATGCATCATAGTGAAACTGCGAACACCTTGTCGGACCTGGTGGGAAGAGAATATTGCACTTCGTCGCTATTTAAGGTCACTGCTGATGCAAGCGTAGAAAACCACCGGAAACTGCTAGCAGACCTGAAGAAACTCTGGCACAGGTGCAAATGGGATTCGGCATGAAATTTTTTTTTTTCTGGATTGGTTCCTCAAGAGTTGCGACGTCTTCAAACAGTTTTAAGCCCGTGTAAGGCAGCATTCTGCTCATGTGTAAAGAACTCGCTATATCATTTTTATCTATCTCGTAAGTGAATTTTAATGGTGGTTGTACTTTGCATTATGTTAGCTGCTCTATGCAGCGCGACCATCGATACTGGTCATGGTCAAGCGCCGACAAGACTTGGTACTGTATGTTTATCGATTTTCCCAGTACGACCTACGGCTACCACGAAAAACCACGTCGAAGTAGAGCATAATGGACGCGAAGCCTGCCTTCTCGTGGTGAGACTCTTTAGGCAGAAGATCTCCATGACATACCAAAAGATTATTTACGACCGACTTCCGTCTTGATAATGGTCACAGCATCTATCAGCACCATCTTCGATAAAACTGAAGGTTCAACCCGAGTGCCCCGGGGATGAACCGAATACGAGAAGAATGTTACGTACAATATCACTCGGTGGTGCGTATACTTTTGCAAATTGGGACGATGGTGAAAATTGACCAGCAAAAACAAGCCGAGGCCTCAGGCTTGCTTCTTACTTCAAAAGCGGATGTTATTTGCTTTGTACTCTGTCGTTGATGTCACTATTCAGTGCATGTTCTTCAAACTTCAGATGTTTGGCCGACTTGATTGTTTCCATTTTCAGTGGCTCCAGTAAAAAGAAATTATTTGGCAGAACGGAGGGGATCCGGCAGACAGGGAAGACCACTGTAGACGCCAAAAAATCACTGTTGTTTGATAATCAAATGAATATATATGAAAGTCGTGGTTCCATTCCAAAGCTAGCACAACATGCATAGTCTACACGACAATTCGGAAGTTAAGCTACAAACCGGGTATATACCCCATTTGATCAGCAGTGAAAATCGATATGTTTACCGTTTAACTACCGGTAGATCAGGTCATCCCGAAGAGATGTTTGTACGCGAACCCCTTGTCAACGATAGTGTAAGTATCAGCACTTCACTGTCAATCTCCGGACCGCGATCCACTCGTCAGTAGACTTCACCGTAAATGATACAATGAGGGTTTGCTAGGTAGTGACACAAGGGCTACCTCAGCTCGATGTGTGAAACATACCATCACGCCGGCAACGACATCTTGGTGTTTATCTCTTGTCACTATCCCATCCTGGCTTGATCAAGGACGATAAGTGTTGCTCCAACAAAGATAATCAAGGCCCCAATGATACTGAATGTCGCCACGCGCTCATCGAGAACAGTAACATCCCAAACCAGTACGAACACAACATCGAAGTAGCGCATGACTGACGCTATACCCGCCTTTTCATATTTGAAGCCCATCGCCAGGAAGACCTGCCCAATGTAAGCAAATAAACCACTGCCAACGATGGCAGTAATACACAAGGGTTCCTGTGATAAATGCAAGCTCTGTACATATGTCATGAAAAAGGGAGGTGTTACCACAGAGATTATAGTATAATGTGGAGGAATTAGACGAACCTCGTTGAACGCCCAGAGTGAGAGTAACGCGTACGATGTTCCAAACGTGAGATAGTATTGAATGGATATCAAGCTGTCGATACCACGCATTTTCCGAAGGGTGACATACACGACAGCAAGTACTACGGAAGCACCGAGTGCACTGATAATGGCAGATGCAGGAGCTTTAGTAGCGGCGTTTTCACTTGGTGGAAACAAAAACTCTGGTCTTGTCACAAAGAGCAGGCCTACGAAAGCCATCAAAGTGGCGATCACGTCAATACGACCGACTGCTTCTCCTAATATCGTAGCTCCCTATGCATACATATACGGCAAATTCAATTAATAACTGCGTAATACACTCCATCCAGATAAGCGCTGTAAGCTTACCAGAAGAAACGTGAAGATCGGACTAGTAAAAATGATGGCCACGGCATCCGTGAGCACCATGTTGCACATAGCGTAGAACTTCAAATTAACACTTAGTGTTCCCATGACGCCGCGAAAAAGTAAAATAGCCCAATACTTTCGGTGCACCGCCAAACCCCGATTCTTGCAGCACATCCAAACCTGAAAAGAACTCACAACGGAATTAGCAAGCCGGCATACAAAATCTAAACCCACTCGACTGACGTACACAGCTGGTCACTAATGCAATGCTCATCCGCCAAAACACCGCCTCGACCCAGCTGACATGACGACTCATAATTTTTACGCAAACCGCGACAATGCTGTAGCTGAACGCTGATACCACAACGCAACTGAGGCCCTTTACTCGCTTCATTGTCCAGGCTGATGCTCTATGCGAGCTCGCACCCGATTCCACTTCGTCATCTCTGGTTGATTCGACGCTAGTGCAACTCGCCAGCGATAAAACCGGGAATTCAAAATCGCTGTCATCGTCATCCGAAATGTTGGCCCAAGTCAATCTTTTTGTCGCCGCAAGGCTGTCGCTCACTGTCTCCGAAAATGCCCGTGGTTTTTCGTGCACTTCATGGCTTGGAAGCATTATCACAATCACAAACTATCGCAGATGAATTCTGGAGCAGCGTTGCAAACTTTAGTAGTTCGTCTTTATTTGGAGGTCGTGTACCATGGTGCTCGCATCTGACCAAGAAACGATGAACCAACGTGTGCATACAGATATTGTTGGTCACCACCACATATAGACCTGTTCTTGATGGATTTTGCTTCTTGACGAAATACTTGTAGCAAATAAATGCACATGAACCGACGCGGCTTTTCATGCGGATCGAGCAGGGTGGATCTTGTCTGGCATTGCAAGGAGCTCATTCACAAATTCGCCGTCATCTGAAAGCAGGACTGTGTTCTTGGCGAGTTGCGGTGAAATCGTGAAGAATGAGTTGGAAGAAGGTCGACTACAAGGGGAGCGACAGTGTGGACCGTTTGCATCGTATTCAAGCACTATGCAGCTCAGCCACTAAACAAGATAATCATCTTGAAGGCATTTTGATCGTGGGAGGTGTAGACAGCTATCATTCACAGGCGTCGCAAGCGGCATTGAAGTACCTCTTTTGGGCAGTTCTGGTCAGGAACTACTTGGTGAGCAGGTGATCTCACATGAGCATGAACAACTGGAAGATGTGGTCTTGCTGATCTGTCCTCAAAGGATCTCTGTGTTTTATTCATCGGAGAGTGACGCAGCTGTGAAGATACTACCCGTGATTTCTAAGTGGCGCCACGTTACAGAGTATGTGATTCACGACGGAATGGAACCAGATGAACAAGAGGAGCGTAAAATCAGCGCTTTCAAAAGTATGATGGCCAGTGTAAAAGTGTCGGGGTCCCATTTGGAATTGATTCCGAAGGACGTAACATGCAAGATACCATGGTTCTTGAAAAATGGCCACTAATTCAATCCTATGGCTTGGAAAGTGGCGAGTCCTTTGGTAAGGGTTTTTTCACGATGAATCACCGAGTTGTGAATGTCTCTAGCGAATTGATGGAAGCAATGGCTCAGCTAGACGACTTCAGTTCAAAACGGATTGTCCAAGAGAGCCAACCTTTCTTGGCACATCACTTTGATGAGTTTCTATTGAAACTGGACCATGCAGAGTCTCCTGAAGCACGAACCGCCAAGTCAGAGACTGATCTGGGTGAAGATTTGTTGAGTTTCTATGAGTTTGGGACGATGCAGTACAGCTCTCGCGGATTGAAGACGGCAGCAAACAGAGGTAGTCGAGTGCTCTTCGGGACAAGAACGAGTTTGTTGGCGCAAAATTCGTCTTCTGCAGCATTTCTATCGAATTCAGGAGTGAGAGATGGAAGTGTTGCCACTCATATGGTCGTCCAGGCAGAAGACCCGTTTACAGGTGTGCGGTTTTCCCGTACATACTTCATGTCTTCAGGTAAAGTTTGCAGAAGATTGATCGATGAAGACGCATTGGTTCCTTCCCCAGCTAAAGCAGACATCGAAGGCAGCAAGAACTCAATGAAGGATACGCAAACATTGATTGAGCTGTATGCGCTGCTTCTACGAGTCTTTAGGAGCGTCATTGCTGAACTCGTTCACGAATGCATGGACACTAAAGCAGGCTCGCTTGATAAATGCCTTACATCAGCTCGAGCTGTAGCTGTCAGCACAATGATGACCATGGACAAGAATGGGTCGAGCATGTTGGAAGCCAGCAAGTACCCAGCGAAATTCATCGATAACGAGCTACATCTGGTAGCAGAAATCATGGACGCTCGCGGACAACCAAGGGACTCCTTGGATCAAGGTATGATTATTTTCTGCTCTCTTCTTTACTATTTAACTCGTTGGTTTAAATACTGGCTTTATGGTTTGATTTCTTGTAGATTGGTGCCTGCTGTATTGCTCCATCGAATTGGCAAACGTTCCGAGTGACTCAAATCCATCAGTGCATCTTGGCTCACTTTTTGTGGGGGATACGTTCCTTTTCCATGGTCGTAGCGGGGCTCGAGATGTGGATCCCCAAAACCTTCTCCCCGTCACTAATCCTTTTGCAAAGTTTCGCTCTTGGGTGCAAGGTGGTCAGGAATCTGAAGCGATTGATCAGCTGATGCAGACCCTTCGATCGGACTTTATGCTCCAAAGCCGCTCAGTACGATTGGGTAAGATTGTTATACCCCTCGATGCAGATATCGTGCCAGGAGAGGAAAGAGGGGCGTCACAAGCGGCTCTCTCCTCAAAGGCCATTCTCCTTCTTGAAAGTGATCTCTTGCCTATTCTTCACGGTAGTTGGCATGTTTTCACGGGTGGCTTTGTGTTCAAGGCTCCCTATTTCAGCCCGATTGTAGTTTCTTTTGAGCGCAGTGTTGTAAGTGTGGCAATCCTCCCGTCAATGTATGAGGAGCTGATGTTGTTAAGGCTGGAACTGAATGAAGATATGCACAGCCACATGACTCCAGTACGTCCTTGTTTTTCACCCCCTTTTAGGATTTGTAATATGCAACTAACGTTTATACTCTTTCATATGTAGTTATCTGAGGTTCTTCCGTTTTCCTTGGACTCTCGATCTCTGTACGTACCTCTGCAATCAGGGACGCGCTTCCAAGACGAAGCTTTTCGTGCGCTGGAGGAATGGAAGTCTACTGCAGCCACGTTGAATATCCCCATTTATCGCGCAAGTGATCTCAGTGACCAATTTGATGGTGATACACCACGCAATGGCAATGCTACCAACTTTGATATTCCAGCTCTAGTGAAGTCAACCTGCGACTTCCTGGTTTTAAAGCAACACTTTGTGGGTCAAGACGCACGTACCGTCGATGCTTTCTTCCCACAAGATTTTATTCCGAAGGACCCGGGGCTTCCACTACACTACCGAAACCAAATACTGAAGATCTCAGCAGACTTTGCATTCCGATTACAGTCATGCTTGGTATTCCTGGAAGTGGAGCCCAGGCCATGTCCAAGGTCATTTGCGAAATTTCATCCTCTGGCTTTGAGTGGATCATCGTTGAGGTGGATCTCCGCGAATTAGATGAGTCTAAGCAGCAACACATGGAAGCGTCGGGATATCTCGAGATATCTGACAGGCTAATCGGTGCGTTAAATCGCATTAAATCCGCCGCAAAATCAATGAACATGCATCCAAGAATTATGCTCAGCGTCGTAGGATACATCGATCCAATTACAGTCGCCTGCGCAATTCGACGGGCGTCTCACGAGGCCCCACTCAAAACCAAGCTCTCTGCTATAATCGATTGTTTGAGCGCGACGAACGTTTACTTGCCAGATGCACTAGCTGCTCAAGCGCCATTTCCGAAGGTATTTGACCAAATGACCGCCGGCTTCGTGACCCACACGGTTCTTACGAACACCGCTGACGTCGCACCGAATATTTTTCAGCGACTACGCTTCCACATGGATAATGTCAACCCATTTGCAGACGTCATGGTTCTTTCACACGATGTGTTTGAAGGTCCTCTCACACCGCTTTTGGTTGTAGATCGTTTTGAAAGCGCCTACTACAAGCAATATCGCAACTTTCATTTCTCCGACTGGGATAGAGCTACTACGGACAAGAATCCCCAATTATCCTTTGTTCGGTACGCTGCTGAACTGGATCCAGCTTACGCCCCAGTGACATTCCGATTTGAGATCGTTCCTGGAATAGACAGACCCAAGTTCTCATTCTTGATTGCCAGAACGTTAACACCTTATGCGGCAATGACAAAGTCGATGGACAAGATTTACCCGTTGGATAACGTAGGTAGCAAAGGCTCCAAGGGGATTCGCATTGCACAGTCGATGGCAGTTGAAAAATTGCGGCTCGATGTAAACTCGTCGACAAGCACATATAGCGAAGGTGCTTTCTCCAATGGCCAGTCCCGGTCCTGTTGGTGTGTTGAAGGGCAAGTCGTTTTCAGGGATGAGCCGTATTCGGTGTATGAGTACCGTTCTTCAGGCAACCTAGCTCGCCTATGGCTTGCGTCTGAGCAGCCAAACAAAAAAGCAAACACGGTTCCCTCGTTGGAGATGAAAATCACGGGTCAAGGTCTGAATGCCGAGAAGCTTCGCGAGCTTCTTCTTAACTGCTACGCTCACGCGGAGGCGTCACCCAACCAAGTGCGCTCAAAGGTTTCAATTAGTCTGGAGGAGAAGCGCGAAATTCAACGCCAGCACGTACGTATTCCGAAGAGCTAACCACTTTTCTTGTGTTTGTGTAACGATATTGACGATATCACGTTGTGGGTGCTAATGCTGAATGAAGGTGATGGATCCACTGCCAGACGGGTATTTGTTCGATGGCACGAACTACGTAGATTTTTCGGAGGCCGCTACGAGTTCCACCCTTGTATTTCTCAATTTATCGACGAATACATCGCGGCGGCGAACGATGATAGAAAGGCTATCAACCTCAAGGCCTCTGAAGAGCGCGCATCTCAGCAATTCTTCGTCAAACAGCTATCGTAGATTCAGCAATAGCTATTGCATCCTAAGTTTGATCTCTTTCATTTTTTGTTTTAGTGTTTTCTTCTTATCCTTAAAAATCAGCAAAGTACTTTGCATTGTCTTCTGGGTCGATACTCTCTGCACTGGACATGCTTTCATCGTAACCATTTCGTGGCGGCGGTGTACGAATTCGAGTCGAGTTGAAGTCTGAGTGGGCATTATATGGCTCTGGGATGGATGGATCTTTGGCTTCAAGAAGTTTCCAGTCAATGTCGCTAAACCAAGTGTGACGCATCACCTGTTCACGAGTGCACACAATCTCACGATAAGTTGTCAAGTAGTAGTAGGTTGAGATCTCTACGATCGTACCTCAGCGGTTCCATTCCTCCCCAGGCGCTCCCGAGGATTAACTTTTAACAACTCCCTGTCACTCATAGACAAATAAGACATCATGATAACGGCGATGGTGTACCATGAAAATCAACATACCTAACAAGTGACTGGAGATTGGCACTCAGACTTCCCGTTCCATACCCTTCACCGACCTCAAACAGCGAGCTTGCGACGACCTTTATTTTCCGGAAATACTCGTCTATTGAACAGCCTGGACGACATTGGTACTCCCATGGTGGTCGCCCTGCCACCATTTCGTAGATCACGACACCAAGACTCCTGCGTAAAAGGCTGGTTAGCCACTGTGTTTAACCTCTACAGTAAATTATTAGTAACAACCACCACACATTTAAATAACAAATAGTTCGCACCACCAGTCAGCAGCAACGCCACAGGGTTCTCGAAAGAAAATTTCAGGCGCCATAACGTAATGCGTCCCGCACATGGATTGTGTCCGTTCGGACAACGTTGCGGCATTATCCCCTGACACGAACTTCACTTCCAGTTGCTTCGCCAGTCCAAAGTCGATCACCTTTGCAAAACCCTTTTGATCCACCAAAACGTTGCCACTTTTGAAGTCGCGGTGGATATACCCTTGTTCGTGTAGATCTCTCAGTGCCAGCACCATCTGCGCTGCAAAGAACTTCGCGACGTGTTCGGGGAACCTCCCGGTGTCCTTGTACTGCCAAATGCACTCATACAACGGCCGTCCTTCAAGGTATTCCTGCAAGAACGCCACTTCTTCTTCCGTCTCGTACGTTGCAAACCCTCTACATAGGAACGGACTTTTCACCTCCTCAAGAAGGTGCTTTTCAGCCGCCAGTCTCTCTTTCTGCTGCGCAGTGACCACCTTCGATTTCGAAATCCGTTTCAACGCTAGAGTGGACATTCAACCCATTGCATAATCTTCATCAAAACTATAGGATTAACGCTGCCAAGTAAAAAAGTTTACCGATACCATAAAGATTCTCGGAATCCGGACGTCGACAGAGATATACACTGCAGATTCAAATAAGTTTTCCAAATTCATACCGTCACATTGGCATACCACCCATAGACTCGTCAAAATCGCATTTTCACGTAGAAGATTCCGTAGGCCATCGTACCTGGCGTAGCCTCCTCTGCCCAACAACCGGAGCTGCTCGAGGTCGTCCATGGTGTCTTCGGATTTAACAAAGGTCGCTGAAATAGATTTACAATGAATCGAGTAGATGATTGGTCCGTGGGCGAGTGGACCAATCATATCGCAAATGAACTCTTCATTTCTAATTTGGAACCCTGTAGCAATGGCAGCGATGCGAGGAAGGATGCGCAAGGAGATCGCGATGCTGGAGAGCGACCCGCCCTTCGGTGCGTCGTTAAACACAATTCAGGATAATAGAAAAGCGGTGAATCCATCGCTGACGAGGTTTTCTGCTCTGTAGGTATCAGCGCGTGGCCCAAGGACGACAAAATCGACCAACTAGAAGCCCGTTAGCAATTAGAAATTCAGTTTTGGCAATCAGTATTGAAATTGGTTTTTATTTATGTGGAATGTGTTTGGTGTGCAGAGATTTTGGGGCCGGATGGGTCTCCGTATGAGAAGGGTGTGTTCCAGTTGGAGATTGAGATTCCGGAGCGGTGAGCGAGAAGTAGTTTGTGGAATGGATAGATATTAGGGTGTCAATGTTTACTTATTGCATCGTCTTGTGATGTGTGGTTGTTGGATGACAGATATCCCTTTGAGCCGCCGAAAGTGTGCTTCATCACACCCATTTACCACCCAAACATCGATGATGCAGGGCGAATCTGCCTCGATACGCTCAAGATGCAGCCTAAGGTTGGACGCAGTTTTCTTGGACCAGTCCATGTTGTAGTCTGCGGTGTTCTAGTGAGAACATTGTTGTTTTGCTGCAGGGTTCATGGCTGCCGTCGGTCAACATCAGCACGCTCCTGACTACCATTCGACTGCTCATGGCTGAGCCAAACGCGGATGATGGACTGATGCCGGAAATCGTACGATTTTTTATGTTGTTAGGTTAACTTTGAGATTATGCAATTCTAACAGTGATTGACTGCGAGCAAACAGGCAGATACATTCAAGCATGACCGTGGGCTATTCAACAAGATAGCAACGGAAATGACTATTGAGCATGCTCGCACGACGCAAACCCACGTAACCAAGCCATCGGAAGAGAAGGTGACGCCTGGCGAGAATGCTACAGATTTGGTTAAAGAAAACGAGGTAGATGCGGACCCTCCTACCCAGGCGACAGAAGGCTCATCGCAGCACAATGATGCTGCTTCCTCGGACGACTCATTCAGCGATGTCAGCTCGTCCAGCGAAGAAGAGCTTGAATCAGCTGCTAATGGTGACAGCGAGGAGAGCAACGACAAAGAGAGCGACCGACCAAGTAAAAAAGGCGTCAAGATTAGTTCGGTGTGCGAAATCAGACCAAGTCTCGGGATACTTGCGCCGACACCCTCAATGTATGCCGATGTATACTTCATATTGTACTTGACGTTACGCTTTATTAGTTGTATATTGCCGGGAAGTGCTGATCACAAGCAAGTAGGAACCCTTTGAAGACAGCTACTGCTGCTCTCAATTTTTCGAAAGTGGAGACCTCCTGAACGAAATTATACTGGTGCAGTTGGCAGTATTAGCAATGCTGGCAGTTGAACAAGCGAAGTGTCCTTGTCGAGGCTTTTGCACGAGTCGCTCGTACCTGTGGAGATGCGGGCAGGCTTTCAGTACATGCGGGCGTGACTTTACGTGTTTCCCACTTTGGCTGAGCCTCTATAATTCCCAAAACCACCATGCATCATCACTTCAGAATGCATACGGCAAGCATGAAGAAAAAAGATGTGCATCGTACCTTGCCCACTTGCACGTGCTCGATATTTTCTTTGGGCGTTGGGGTATAGTCGAGTGGCTGAAGCGTAGCGGGTACCTCGCGTTTTGCTTGCAGCATTGCCTTCTCGCTCTTCCACTTGGCACCGGCAGTGCTTCCGGCCATTTTGGCGCCAACCTCAGTTACGCTTGCCAACGTGACAATAGTTCCTTGCTTGTATTGTTCCCTCGACGCCACTCAGATGCTTCTCGTTCGTATAAAAACCTGAGCTTCAAGAAGCCTGATGTGCAGTCACTGCTATCTTATTCTATTAGCTACTTCGTTTTTTATTTGATTGTGCCTTCAAAGTCTTGTCGGGTCAGATATCTTGGAGATATCGAAATGTCAATTGATTAATACGCTCTCAGTTCAGTTCAAAAATAGTGTTAATTGCGTGTTGGCGCAACATCTACTGCCTATTTTGCGTGAGCCGATCAAGGATCCAGCTCACATGGAATCGCTTCGCTTGAGCATGCTGTCAACAAAAGTAGAAGGCCTGTGTAACTTCACGAACTAGGAATTTTTCCGAAGCCACGCAAATTTGAAAGTGTAGTCGGATCCTAATGACGGCAAACGATCATCAGGTTCAATTTTGTTTTTGTAGCCAATTTTTTGGCTACAATAAAGACAGAAATGCTTACCAAAGTGCTGAAGAGAAGCTTGGACATGGTAGAAAACCCAAAGAGAAGTTTCGCCTGCACCTCACTCCACTCCGTCTCCAGAACAAAGGCCAGTTGACGTACGACCGAAAAACGCATTTGATGCCAAAGAACGACGTTCAGAATTCCCAGTGAAAGGAGCTGAAGCATCGCATACAGCAATACGTTGAATAGCGTATCGCCGAATCGAACGTCATCCATGCTAGCAATTTGTTCGTAGTATGCACGATTGGGCAGGTGATACATCGTGATCAGATACACCGCTGTACATTCAGGTCAACCAGCACATAAGGTGAGTTTAGTGAGAACTATTCAGGCGGTAAATTCTGCGGTCGAACGTCATTCTGCTACACTTACAAAAATAATAGGCACAATGACTTCCACGTAGTTTAGTAACACCACAAATTCTGTGATGTAAAGGACATTGCATAGCTCTTGCATATAGCGCAGCTCTGAAGTAGCAGTGATTGCGTTAATCTTGTTCTTGGAGTTTTGACCTTGACATGCTTTTTAGAGAGTGGTTCAAGTTTCGAGAGCACCTCCATTCCTGGAAAAGAGTTCATAGGATCGTCGCAGGCAATTGCTCCGCCCGTGCTATCGGTGTGGGGAGTTATTGAGATCCAGTGAGTATTTGTCTTCTTCGTTTTATCTCCAGTAAAATTGAGTGGTTTCACCATGGGGGATAGCTTCAAAATTGCACTGGGGAGTGGGGATACAGCGCCTATAGGGGAAGAAGCACCAGGCCAGCCCTGTTGTTTGAAGATATCTTGTGCGAGATAGAACTCAGACTTTGCTCGCTTTCGGCCTATCCCCGCTTTTGTTGACGAGGAAATGCCATCGATCTGCGTTCTCAAAATCTTTAAGCGCCGGACAATCGCTCCGATGTCATACAGCGAAGCAAGCATCTGCAGGGCATCAAAAGCCATCAGCCCCAACGTTGTCTGTACGGACGGCGTATTTTGCATACAGTATGCCACAAAGAGTGCACTGAAGACTTCAACGTTCAAGATAACAAACATCGGAATCTCGTCGCGTAGATGTACAGCGGTTCTTGACATCATCCTGCGGAAGGTAAGTTTCATAACTGGCAAAAGCATTGCAAAGGAAGTCTTCCCACTCGCTGGAATTATTGTGAATACATAGAAATATACCGGGTAAATGATCACGAAAACTTCCAGACATGTCAAAACTTTCACCATGTTTGTCACGAGTGGCCACACAACTGGATCAGCTTGAGCTTTTAGCACCCACGGAGCAATCGGCACGACTAATAGCGTTAACCAAGCTGGAGAAACTGTGATGAGGCTAAATGGCAATGGAAACCCGATAACAAGCGCGAGTCCATACATGGCGCCCACCGTAGGAACAGCCACAATGGCACTGATGACAATAATTTTCATACTGGACAGCGGAAGTTGCGGAACCCCATGTCTAAACTGGAAATATGTCACGATGCCAACGATCCAAAAGCGATTAATGCTCGGGCGAAAAACGATGACTTCCATCAATCCCCTCTTCAATTGGTCGTAAGTGCACAGAATCGACAGCTGTGGTAATTCCGAGACAAGGGAGTGGTGTTATAAGCAAAATAATCAAAACGCGGATGTTGCTGACGTTAGTGCTGTAATTCAAGAGTGCTTGGACACGCTGAGTAGAGTACGAGCCTTGCAGCTCAACCTGCGTCGCCTTCCACAGTTTTGTAAGTCTAGTTTTACCACTTGCAATCATACCGTGCGTTGGAATCAGGAAGGAGCCCAAGTCATAAAGGTGCGTCGAGCCCAAGTGGTGCAAGCAAGTTATTCTTGCTTTATCCCCGAAGCAAACAAAACTCGACTCGCAAACCGTTTCATAGGGTAAACATTATGCCTTCCACGCGCATTCATCTAAATGTGTAGTGAACTGACTCTGCAACAAGTGGCGCACCCTGTGCATATGAGTATGCATTCCGTCTCAACAATTTACACTTTTTAGATGCCTTATAAGTACTTTTTATTTGTTACTGGAAGCAAGACTTCACATTAAAGTCTGGAAGGCAAGTTAAATTGATGGGCCGTAAAATTGGTCGAAGCCAATAAAACTTAAAGATGTATTCGTATCCTAAGGAACATGCATGCTGCAAGGATGGAAGTTGGCATAAATCAGTCAATCTAACTGTGCTAAATTCCCAAAACTCGATTGCAGAATGGTTGTAGCGTGCTGTAACGCACCCAAAATATGATGCTCGAGTGCACTTCAATCTGTTGCGTCCCAAGAACAAAAGTTAGCTGACATACGACGGAACAGCGCATTCAATTCCAAAGCACGCTGTTGAGAATGATGAGCTACAAAAACTGGAGACCAATGTTCGTGGAATAGACCGTCGTCCATTGTAGCGATTTGCTCGATGCTCGATTTGGCATCATGAACACAACATTAAAGTCGTCGATGTCACTTGACGAATCGAACTGTTTTTACAAGTAATGTGCATTGCATTCACAACAACATACGGAAAATGTAAAAAAAATGAGTGGCACAATTCCTTCCACAAAGTTCAGCAAAAAGCCACGAACTCGGTAATGTACATGTATAAGACCTTTTGCAGTTTCTAAAAGGTATTGGATCGTTAGAGTTCTGCAGACTCGATTTTTGGTATCGGCTGTTTCACCGTTTGAGGCCCCCTTCAGCCCAACAGGAATCGTAGAAGTTGATGTAGATTATCTTTTTCCTTCTTCTTTTCGCTGTCAATCCGCTTTCTCAAACGCTTCAAGCGCTGAGCCACTAGGTCGATGTCGTATGGCGATACACTTATTTGAAGCGTGTCGACCATCATCAGGATAAGCGTTGTGCGCAGTGATGGAGTGTTTTGCGCACAATACACGACCAACAGTGAGCTGAAGACACGCTTTGTAGAGTACCGTCCTTGGAGCTCAACCTGCGTTGCATTTCTTAACTTCACGAAACTTGCTACGACGATGGAACCTATGCCGTGCGCTTGCATGTGGTATGGGCTCGAGGAAGAGAAAACCCTTGTGTGCCCTAGTTAGTGCAATAAATTATACCATTTTTTTCAAATACGAAATCTTGGTCAATAATTTCGTTTCAATGTATCATGGCTGCAATTTCACGTACTGACATGAGCTTGTAATCCAACCGGTTGTACGAGCTACGCTGCGCGTGTTGAACCTAAGCTGTTCATTTGCTGGAATTTCAGCATAAGCCTGAAATCATTCTTACCTCAGCTCAAAGTTTCTAGCCAACTCGACACGCAATCAATGTTACATTCCAGGTTCGAGCGTAATGTCTTGTGTCTTGCATCGACTTGCGAAGAGGAATTTAGCGCTCATGTTTAATCTCAAGTCTGCTCGGGTATCCCTTACGAGGCTTACTACTCGGTGGCGAGTGGTCTACCTGGTCGAAATGTGTGAAATAGCTTGTCCCATAGCGAAAACCGCTTGGCAAAATTCCAGCGTGGGTGTGTATGATGCAGGTCGTGATCATGCACGCGCAGGCAGATCTGCGTGAGGTTGTTCAGCAGCGGCATCTGGGAAATGAGAAGCCCTTGATTTCCAAGCCAGAGTGGCCGGCCACCTCCACGTAGGTTTTGTAGGCGAAGAGCACATGCAGCTGAAGCTCCGAGAACGAAGACCCCAACGTCCAGGCTAAGCAAAACGGCAGTACATTCGTCAAACACAGATCGAAGCCATCTTGCTCGTACGTCGCCAGTGGAGACGGGTGGCGGTGCCAGTGGTGACGCTTGTGCACGTTCTGGTACAGCCACGGACTGTAGTGACAGACCCAGTGCATCGCAAAGTGGAACAAGTCGAAGATGACTTCAAACAGCAGCGACTTGGGGATGAACGCGGCGTATTCCACCGCGAATGAAAGCCAATCGACTGCATCCGTCGGAACTGCAGTCTGCTCCGCGAACCAGAAGGAGACGCACTCCATTGGCACCACGAGCCACAGGATGCGAAAGTAGATGGCCCGAGTCTGCTCCGCAGTGAGCTCAACTCGCTTGTCTCCGTTAATGTGCGGCTTCTTGGTCGCAATCCACTCGAACCACTTGATCATCGCCAGAATGCGCAGCAAACTCACACCGTAGACGGCGACCAGCTGCTGCAGTGTCACGTGAGACTCGACATCGCCATTTCGGGTCGCAACGGCATAGAAGCTGCCCACTGCCACGCTGCAAATGAAGGCGTTGATGAAGAAATAGTACTTGCAACGGCGAGCGAGCAGCCGCAACGCGTTGCGTGGGGACGTGACGAACGTCGAGGACTTCATAGTGACCAGGGTGATTGCGAAGTGGCACAAATGGTAGGCGCACAATCGTCTTGGATGGGTTCGTCACGAAACTGAACTTGGTGACGTCGACACTGAGCGTGAACAACTTCAAAGTAGGCTGCACGTTGAAGGCCAGAGGATGCAGCACTGCAAGCGAGTTTGTGCCGCACCACCATATTCAGAACGAGGAGAGACATGAAATGTAGCACCTCATTCAGCAGCACGTTGAAAAGGGTATCGCGAAGGCGAGCATCGTCCATGTTGGCTATTATCTGCTCGTACAAACTGTGGTAAGCGCGAATCAGATGTGGCATCATGAACATGTATTGAGAAGAGAAACAACACAATGGCAAAGGTGGCGTATACAGTAGGGGACGCAGCAAATCTGGGTGACTCACAAAAATAAGACGCACCATCACCTCCACGTAGTTCGATAAGACCACAAATTCGTCATTGCGGTGGTCAGTGCGTTTTGTTTAAAGCTCCCGGCGAGATTTATCTTCAAGGGGCTTCACATTTAATGCTTTCACGACAAGCGAAGATATCGACACCGACTGCTGCAGTCGGACTGCATGACTCTGTCTTGGTCTTTGCTTGAAGCAGTATACAGTGGGCTGCACCGACGGGGACAACTTCGGAAAGGGACGAGAGTAAATGGACTGTAAATCTGGCTCGCTTTGTTGATTTAAGATGTCGAGCGCGAGGTAAAACTTAGAGTTACGTCGTTGTTGTGCTTTGGCTTGAGTTGCTGAGGGGTCATATTTTGCGTGAACTGCCTCCCTAAACTTTACAGCGCCGGACAGTACGGCCAATGTCGTACAGTGATATGCTCAATTGTAATGCACCAAATGCCATCAATAGTGTCCACCGACGGCGTATTTTGCATGCAGTGCGCTACTAAACACTTCGATGTTCAGCGTAGCATACATTGGGATCTTGCCATTTAGGTGTTTAATCGTACTGGGACACCATATTACGAAAAATGAGTTTCATGACTATCGCGGACGCAATGACTTTCCTGTTGCCGGCGTTTTTGGGGCGAAGCCCCCTATAATGGTGAGACTCCGATTTAGTTGTGTCTGATTTACAGTCCTATTTAGGTTTTTACGAAGTGGATACATCGATTCTTGAAATGGGTTAGGGCTACGTTTTAAGATCTTGTCCTTAGGGGCCATTTTTGGTGAAAAAACCTGGGTTTAGGCACTTTCTGCTCACTATTGTGGGTACAGAAAGAAATGCTTCAATTAATAGGTGAGGCGACGTTTTAAAGTTGAAGGGGCACTAAAGTCGGGGCCCATTTTTAGTTAACAGGCGAATCGGCTGTTAATATGGCGAGCCTACGAAAAGAGCTAAATCGTAGGTTTTTGCTGTCGGCCTGTCCGTTCTCTGGCGATTTTGAGTCCTATCTACACCCTGATTTAGCGAAAAATCCTCCGAGAATTTATAAATTCGTAAAAACTCGAGCCGTGTAAAAAGGGTTGTAAGAACCAGCGACCTTTGCGTCACTTCGAGCGGATGAAGCGCGGACGCTGGGCTGCGCCCGCGGTGGCCTCGATGGGCGGTTGCTGTACCGCGTAGCGTGCTGTACAGGGTGTCAGACGAGCAGCAGCAGTACGAGCCAGCAACGACGGAGGACACCGTACGGCAAAGGCGAGGGACGCAGTGACTGTCAGAGTCGCTGTTGTGGCCGCTTCTGGCGGACACAGCAGATGACGCGGAAGCCAAGTTGGAGTACGCAGGGGACGTGCGCGGTGACGAGGTGCCAAGGGGGGCGTTTTGGACGTGGGCGTCGAGGCACCCGAGCAAGACAAAGTTGTGGCGGTGGTTCGAGGGGTGCATAGCTGGAGAAGGCTGCTGGAGCACCTCGCGGGTGCTTGTGTGTAGTGAGAGATCTACGAATTGGTGATGCTGAAGCTGATGTAGTTCTACAAGGTTCAAAATGAAAGGATTACAGTGAGGTTCGAGCAGGGCTGCATGGGCTGCTGTGTGAAAGTGTTTCATCTTCGCTGATTAGAGTTTCTAGTGTGTTCGTACTCGGGTTTTCGTGCTGTGATACAACTAGACGGGCGGATTTGAGCATCCACGGTGCGTTCATTGCCACCTTCTTGAAGGGTTAGCTGGAATAACAAGCTGTACTATGGTGGACAATTGCGTAGCTAAGCAAGTGCGAGCCAGCAGAGATGCGCTCAAGAAGAAGATACCGCCTGCTGAATGGCTAAATCTACCAGAAACAAAGCAGACATCAAACGCACTGTTTTGCGTTGCAGATGAGCTAAATGAAACCAGCCTTCACAAAAGCTGCCAGGACCGACGCTGGTAGGTAACCGAGCAGACAGCAACCACATACGAGTTAAATCCAAGTCCTTCAAAGCCTCGGTCAGTGGAGAGGACTTACGTCGACGTGTTTTGATGGCCTTCGCAGCGCGCGCGTGCGCTCGCGCGCGATCTCAGCGCGTCGAGCGTCATTTCCTGTGGGTACAGACAACGACGGATAAAGCCGGCATAACTGAATAGCATCCTGGTAGAAATATCTGCCGACAAAAAATTCGGCATGCCGCTCGGCACGTTTCTGATTGGTAGAAACGCTGACAATGGAGCAAAAAGTAGCCAAAAACAGATGAATGACAAAAATAGCTATATCGTCAAATTGTCATTTCTGGGAATTGCGGGATTGCCTTCTCAAAGCTACGAATTACGGTGTCTTCTGAAATGTCGTCCCAGGCTGCAATTGTGGCTTGAATGGCTCGCAGACGCTTAGCTTTTGCAGTCCCTCCCGCGATTCCTCTAAAGCCCGCTCGCAGCTTCGATTTTAGTGGTCCCATCACACCAACGTCTAACGGTTGACAAACCGAGGTACTGTTGGGCGGTAGTGGAACCACAGTTGCGTTTGCCACCTCTGCCACAATTCTCTGTCCCTCCTCCGAGACGTGACTATCAAAATTGTCAAGAAGGAGGATAGCAGGATTATCAATTTCGTATTGTAGCAAATTCTCTACGTAGAACTTCCAACCTGTAGCGTCCATCCATGCATTTTCTTGAACCGTGTAGAAGTGCTCCCGCGGATACGTTGGTATCTCGTAGCGCTCGATCGTCCCGCCCAGCTTGCCCCTGATGATGAAGAGTATAGGTAGTTTTTTTCCTAAATACCACATCATAGTGAACAGATCAAAACACAATTCAACATTTTTTAATAAAACAATAGAATATCTTACCGTCATCGCGAACTGTGATCACAGCAGTCATTCTACCGGCATGCTTGGTGACGTCGGTGATGTGCGCTGGATCGCGGCGGCCTCGCAAGGCCCAAATGCGGGCGGGTGGCATGCAACATTGTACATACCACCACCCGCATACGCTTCGTACTCGCGCCACACATCCAAAGAAAACTCGGCACGGGTGTGCTCGAGCGCATCTAAGCTCATTTTAGCTAGCTGAGTTTTTGTGACGAGAACCCGTAGCTAAAAACAATAGTAACATTACAAACATGAGCACAACAGCTAAAATAAAAGCTCAAAAGTCACTTACCGATCCGCTAGACGCTGACACATTCGCTCAAGAGCGTCCTGTCCACTGCTCTTGCCTTCAAAATACATTTCCACCCACTGGGAATCGAGCTGCCAAATAAAATCTA
>JAAVTI010000440.1:0-14945 GCA_011947335.1 Phytophthora constricta | reverse complement strand
ATGAGTAAAAATTGACTGAATTCTGCGCTCACTTAATGAAATGGCACGACAGACGGTATGTCATTCACGGCAATTTTAAGTTCTTCTGCATGAACCTAATACAGCGTCGACAAGTTGATGGCCTCGTCCGAAGGGTTACATCCACTGAAAATCGTAGCGCGGCAATAAGTACTCTCACAGCTGACCATGAATCTTGCACAAATAGTCGTGATGACAACAATTCGTTCAACAAAGAAGAGCTGAGAGCCGCTGCAGACTCTTTGAAACCATACTTTCGAGTCGTGCGCGGGAGCGGATAGTACTGGTCCAATGCTCGAGACGATTTAATGGCAATGATAGGAAATCGGAGTCTCCATACACGATGGCCTACATTTTTCCTGACCTTGAGCGCTGCTGATACTATTTGGCCAGACTTTTTCCGAGCATGCAATCCTTCATTGTCTTTGGATCAGTGCAGGCGCTTATCTTTTAGTGAAAGACGAAAGTATCTGAACGAAAATCCTGATATAAGTGCAAGACATTTCAGTAGACGCTTTAAAGCATTTTTGATAACGTCTTGTGCGGAAAGGCAAAACCTTTAGGTGAAATTGTCGATCATTTTTGGCGCGTGGAGTTCCAACAACGAGGGTCGCCTCATATTCATTGTTTGCTGTGGATTAAAGACGCACCAGATGTTCTCAAATTATCTGAGACCCCCGTAGGACGCGAATTCTTAGCTGAATATGTAGACAAGAGTATATCCGTTCTATCAAAGACGTTAAAAGAGCTAGCGGAGTGCTCCTGTTCAGTATGTCGCACTCAGGAAGACGGCGAAACTGATATTCTTTCTGCACGACCGCCACCCGTCGGAACTGACGAATGGCACTGCGATCTATCGAGGCTTGTGCAGCGTGTCCAGCAGCACGAATGCTACGCTAATTCATCGTGTAGAAAGAAAACTAACGAGTGTCGCTTTGGGTTTCCCAAGGAGTTGCAACAGCGCACCAACATTGAAACTAATATTTCCGCTAACGGAACTCCGTCACTGAAAGTCCATTTAAAGCGAGACGTATCTACAATAAATAACTACTCTCCACATATTCTTTCCTCCTGGCGAGCAAACATGGATCTGCAGCTAATCGGCAATTCTTATGGAGCTGCCGAGTACGCAGGGGCATATGTTAGTAAGGCCGAGCCTGACACACTCCGCTTTAGACAAGTAATTGCAAAAGCCATAAGGAGGTGCGATCCAAATTTGTCGTATCATTCAGTCCTTAAAAGCGTCGCAAATGCTACGCTTTCTGTCAGAGAAGTTGGTGCTCCGGAGGCTATCTATACGCTCTTGCGGGGTTTAAAGATGCACAGTAAGTCCCGCACAATTGAAAAGGTTAAAGTGATGCGGCATAATTCGCGGTACTACCGGGTTGAACCACAAGGCGTTGAACAGCTTGCTGCATTGGCAGACTACTCTGAATCTGGTGATATTAGGATAGAACCGCTTGAGCGTGCTTATATGAACCGGCCTGCAGATGACATCTTTACGCCAATGAGTTTAGCAACGTTTATTGAGGAATTTAATATTGTTGACTCAATAAACGAGAAAGATGCAAATTCTGAAGACGTATGGAAGCGTATAGATGGTGAAGGCTATATAAAGAGGCGATCAAAAGCTGTTGTTGTTCAGAAGTCACCAAGTGTGCGTCCAGATGCAGACAACCCCGACTTTTGCTTCTCCGAAGTTTTCTTGTACGTGCCCTGGCGCACAATAAACGACCTCCCACTAACAGACGACGACTGCATTGCGAGGTTTCTTGAAGAGCAGGAAATGCAAGTTGATAGTGAACTAAGAGTTGAAGCAAACTCAAAAATAGCTCGTCAACATAAGTTGGATCTATTGAAAACTCTCGAGAGGTGTGTTGTGTATCCACATTACCTGCTTCGGAGTACGTGTTTGTAAGTAGATCGGCTGAATCTGACGCCAGTGAACCCAAAGCTAATGACGCTGCAGAGAAGAATGACAACCGCTCGCGTCAAACGGAATGGAATGCTAAACACAACTACACTCCTGAAGTTGTCGAAAAAGCTAGAAAGTTTGTCTCTGAGTGCTTAAGACCGTGGATGAAAGAGAAAAAGGAGGCCCACGAATTCAATAGCTGTTTCCCGCGGTCTGAAGGCGGTCACTCTTCCTATCGGTACCCTATCCAGGACAGTGATGATATGAGCGATTGCCACGAAACCATGGCTGATTCACAATGGATTCCGTTTGCGCTTGCGATGGAACAGTCCAGAAAGAGATTTAAATGCATGCTAGAGAAATCCGAGTGTCAGCCGCTGCAAATGATTATAAACGGTGAGGGTGGTTCCGGCAAAAGTTGGTTGATAAAGCACATGGTCAAGGACGTGCATAACGTTTTTGAGAGCATGCCGCCACAAGGCGAAGCTCAAAACGTGTACTGCTGCTTGCACATCAGGGTACTGCTGCATTCAATATTAAAGGTACAACTCTCTGTTCAGCAATGTCCTTCACCTCATTCTCTCGATCCACGTTCTCCGTTCCGTATAAATCAATAACCGATACGAAATCTGGCCCAGCACGGCTACGGCAAATGCAAAGACAATTCAAAGACGTCCACTTGGTAATTATTGATGAGTTTAGCATGGTATCATGTGGAATGCTGTATTGGATCGACAAACGGATGCGAGAAATTTGGCCTGACCACGCCAATGAGCTTTTGGAGGGCGTGACGTGTACTTTACAGGCGATGTGGCTCAGTTAGACCCTGTGGTTCCGAGTTCTCTCGCTACACCTCTGTCAAAGATAAAATTGAAGTGCAACGGCGAGGAAGAGAAATTTGGGAAGGAATTGATAACGTTTGCATGCTAACTAGCCAGAATAGAGGCAAGCTAGACCCAGAGTGGTTTGCTGCTGCCTTACATCGATTACGTGAAAAGGCTCCGTTGCAAACCGATATTGATCTCTTCAATACTCGATGTTTGCAGTCGATTGGAGTTCCAGATTGGATATCAGAGGCCAAGCACATTGCCCACAAAAATGTAGACGTGAACGCAGCAAATGAAGAAAGAGTCGAAGCCGCTAACGATGCAATCGTGAACATTACATCGCAGCATTTTGTGCAGCAGAAAAGACTCGCAGCAAAACGAGATATACCCGCTGGGACTGTGCAAGCCCTTTTGAGCGACGCTAAAACCTCCAATTCGGACCACGACCGTGTAGTTGCAAGAAAGCTAAAACTTTGCATTGGTGCGCCAGTAACCCTCACATTCAATATGGCCCAAAGCGCAGGATTGTGTAATGGCACAAATGCTGTGGTGTATGATTTGATATTTGTCGCTGGCAGTGACTTACCGATCGTACTTGTGCAGATCACGGATACTTACCTAGGGCCGTCGCTTCTGGATAATGTGCCGAATATTGTTCCAATTGTGCCGAAAGAAGTGTCTTGGGGCAAAGCAACGAGCGATCTCCGCGTTGTCCGGAGAGGTATTCCACTCAGATTAGCATATGCGATGACAGTCCACAAGGTTCAAGGGTTGACGTGTTCGAACGTTGTATTTCACTCTAATTCAATCCCAAACATTGCTTTTGCGTATGTTGCTCTGTCCCGCATCAAACATCGAAACTCTATTGTTATCACTCACCGCCTAACGCTCGATAAACTGACAGCTACACCCGACAGGCGTTCCACCTTCATGGAAGAGGATACTCGAGTGATGAACGCCGTCTCAAAAACCATCGCGAAGGCAGCACAAGTTATTCGCTCCATGAAAGAAATCGCCTTGACGCACAACGAGTCTATTAAGCCTCGGTAAGTACTATTTCGCATACACTGAAACAGAATCAAATTAGTCCGGATCTGCCTCAGACAGCGCGAGCTCCGGAGGAAAACATCGAGCTGTCGGTGGATTCGTCCGTCGCAGACGGCGGCATGAATGGAGTTTGTGGCGGATCAGTCTGCTGCGGGCGACGTGAAGTGAAGTGACGGGTAATTTGTATCTGCTGCCGTGTAGTGGTTTTGTATGTCCGACGAGAGTGGTGCAGCGTCGAGCTCTGCTGGTACACCTTGGTGTCCGTGCGGAGTGTCAGCGACATTGATGCGTTGGCGATGGCGACGTGACGGTGAGGTGGCACTAGCTACACGAGGGGTCTGCAGAGGCGCGTTTCGGACGTCGACATGTTTAATGGAGTGACGAGAGCAGGAGTGACTACGTGAACAGCGTGGAGGTAGTCGGTGCATTAAGCACCGCGAGTAATGCTGCGTATGCGTCTGTACGCGGTTTGCAGTAGTGGCGGCACGTTCTCGGGCGGCTCGGTGTCACTGCAGAGCAGTTCGAACGACACGAGGGCCACCAGTGACGCCATTGACATTGAAAGCGCAGTTGGGACGGGCTTAGGCTCCGTGTCGTGGCCATTTGATTTAACAGCGCGTCCGGTGTGTCGTTTTTTTCGATGTGTGGCTGTCAGCAGCGCGAGCACATCGAGAGAGTCGATGGTGTGGCGAGCGTCGGCTCTGCGCCGTCGGATGTAACCTCCGCCAACTACCAGTCGAAGTGTCGTGACCGTAGCTCCAATGCGGTCTACATGAAGGCGACACGCACACACAGCTCATCACGTTTAAGTATCAAATTCCGCAGCGCTAATGTACACATACATACATATACCGTCTCTATCGGTGTTATTGTCTACTCACCCACTTGCCACCTCTCTAAAGTCGCGGTATTGTAGGGGATCGTATACAAAGCAATTAAAAGGTAGAGACACAATGACATTTTGATAGCTGGCTCATTTTTTTTGCCTGTCACGGATCGCGTCTAAGCCTAGTTTTCGACCAAGATACTCAAGTTAAAAGTGGCGTACCTACCACTGCTGATAATGTGCCGACTCTTGGATTAATCCGACCTCGGGGACTCGTCTGCTGACACGACACTTGGGGTGCGCACCTCCTCAATCTTCTCCTTGGGCTGATAAGCCCTGATACGATCCGTAAGAAGCTGAGTATGCGTATGGTAACGCTGGTAGCGACCTTGGGCAAGGGCGTGAATGTACGTTCGCACACAGGTCGTTTGTCTCTTCGACAGCAAGAAAAGCTTGGGTTAGGCAGTCTTGAGCAGGCACCAATGCGTTCTCAGCTCTCTGGGCCTCGTAGCTTCCCATACCATAGATCGCACACCGTTGTCATAGGCCACCTCTTCCTCAGCCAATGTTGCTCTGCGCTAGGCTTTAGCTAGTACTGGGTCCACTATCAACGAAATGATAGTACATTCAAAAGGCAAATGATTTTGTTATGTGTTATACTGAACGTAAAAAGAGTATCATTTATTTTCAATTTGCTAGAGTAAGCTCTGTATTGGCTCATTGCGAGTCGTTCATTTTCCACTGTGCAGTGCACATGGCCATAAACTTGTTATCTTGAATCAACCGTTGCAGTGTTTGTTGTCGCTCGATCTCAGGAACGTCATGCACACCCTTCGGTGAGGAATGACGAGTCGTATTTGCAATAGCCAGCGACGAAGGCTCCACAGCCAGCGACGAAGTTTCCACAGCCAACGTCGCTGGAGTTGTCGTTGCAGTCTCCAGATGCGAATTTGAAGCTGGATCTGCCGCGCTGGCATTGACCAAACTGGTGCCCTGGGTTGTATATCCATCAACCCCTCCGTGTCCACTTGATCCTGTTGCAGAGCGGCCATAGTTACCGGGACCAATATGTACATCGTTTGCAAAGTTCGTGGAGGCTGCGACGCTGCGCCAGACAACGGTTGGTGACGCGGCCGATAGACGTCTTGCTGACATTGGCCGCTACTCGCAGATGGAGGTGATTGTGTCACGCCACCTAGCTGACACCCATTGACGCGCTTGCATGCGTTGGAGTTACGACAACTCCGTACTGGTCTCGTGTACCGCCATTACATGTCTTCTTCTTCTTGCGTCCATGTTCTTTGCTGTTTGCTACTGGTGGCATGGTATGACGTTCTGCTGCGCGTTTCCTGCGTGTATTTCCATATACACTGGTTGGTCCGGACGATGGCTGTATTCCATCGTCTCCCGGTCGCATTGCACTCACGACAGGTGTAGTAACAGCTCCAGCGTCCGATACTTTTGTAGCAGCCGCTGATTCAATATTCCACACCGCACTTTGATGTCCCCGGACACCCACACCCAGCGAAGTTGACGTCGCTTGGATGAGCTCTGTGTCCACGGTCCGGGCCTTCATTTTCGACGCCGTAGCCGCACCGGCCTTCGTGACTAACGCGCGCTGATAACGAGCGCGGGCCAAACAGTTCTGACGCTCACGATGGGTCTCGCACAACCAATGTCGCTCCCCATTTGGCTTTGTTGCCCTCTCTTGGTTGCACCCAGCAGGATATTGGCACTGCAATGGGTTGAAATGCTTCGACGACTGCTTGGCACGGCGCTCCCGCATCTTGAACACATCGTACTCTGATGTACGGCACACATTGAGTGCTTGGTCCCGTCTTGCTTCACTGCAAGTTTTCCTGTACAATGTCTTGAATACAGGCAGGTCCCAGGCGAATGTGTCGCCTTCCCTGGACCTGTCCATGGCATCACGTGACACGCATGCATGGGTAGAAGGTTTATTAGCACAACAGGACCGCCTTAAATGCAGCGCGCTAGAGCTACGTACGCGCCATGAGCTCCAGTGCGGAAGCTCGCTTGAGCGCTTGAGCGTTTGAGCGGGATGATTCTTGATTCGCGGAATGTGTGATGGGTCGCCTTCTCTAATATGGTGGCGTGATGTTCATCACTTTCGGGGGGCGGTGCTGAAAACTATGGTTTGACATACGTATTCTTTTCAGCAATGCCCCCTTAGCAACCGGGGCGATAAAAATCGCCACAGGATGCTCGGCAGCTGTGCTGCCATACTAGTATTATTATCATTGGGGCGAAGCCCCCTATAATGAAACGTACATAGAGTTTTTACACCCTGATTTATGTGGTTGTCTACCCTTTTACAGACCCTATTTATAAGTTCTTAAAATGGGTTAGGGGACATGAACTATCATTGCCCGACCAGGACCACTTTCAAACGAAATTTACGTTCTTATAAGAACTTCAAGCATTGAATGTGCGACCCTTCAAACAGCAACCGTCAAAAGTCACCTGTTTCGAAAGGTCAACATGTCACTAAAACCCGAGCGATCTTTTATGGAACGGTGAGGGGTCGCGTTTGTATCAGGTGGTGAAGGTTTACGTAAAACACAGCACTTTACGCTACGAATTGAGGTGGGGAATTGGCTTCACGAGGTGACGTCGAGCCCTGATTTACGCAGAGGGTCACCCTGATTAGCGATTTAGTGAGGGTTAAAAACTGTATGAACTGATACCGCGCCTCGTAAAAGGGTAGGCGCTGCTTCACAGCGTGGTGTGTCGACACCTCATTACGGCTCGCCTTCCTTGGTGCACACATTTGCAGAACGACGAGGCAGCCGCTCGCTTTGAGGCAGGTATGTAGTCGAAGGGCGCCGCTTCAGAGAATGGTGGTTGCTCCGTAGGAGGACACTAAAAACCGTGACGATTGTGGCGCTTAGCTAGGGCTTCTCCCGGCGACAGCAGTCTGCGTCCGATACGTCTGCGAGCGAGGCGACGGGGTTGCAGACGACTTGGTATGCCGAGACGTGTGAGGTGGTCGAGGCTGCAGTCGCCGCGACGCAGAAGGAAGAGGAGCCGCTGCTGGTGTGGCTGTGGTGACCGCGTTGTGGGAACCGTGTGAACGTGGTGAAGACCGAGCAGAGTACGGCAAACACGACGTCCACATGGACGACTCCGGTGAGGAGGCCGATGCCTGCGTCTGATGCATCTGCGAGCAAGTCGTGTGTGTGTTGCAGATGACTTGGTGTGCCAAGTCGCGTGAGGTGGCCTAGGCTGCAGTCACCGCGACGCTGAAGGAAGAGGAGCCACGCGACCGCAGTGGCCGCTGCTGGTGTGGCTGTGGTGACCGCGTTGTGGGAAGCCGTGTGGACGTGGTGGAGACCGAAGCAGAGTACGGCGAGGACGACTTCGGCGAGAAAGCCGCGATGCTTTGTGGGCGATAGAGATCGCAGGTAGCTGAGTGGCGATTGAAGGCCACACGCTGCAAGCAGCGCACCTGTACCAGTCCAAGGAGGCGGAGGATGTGAATTATGCGAATTTGTCACCCACGTGTAGTTCCTGGCAGCGGTAGTGTACGAATAAATACATGATTGTGCCGCACGCACTGAACTAGCCAAAGAGAAGGAGAACGGCACGTGTTTACATTTAAATACTATCTACGCAGCAACTTTGACACTGTGGCTTGGTCCGACTGTTCACAGACCAGGAAAAGAGTCCCATTGCGAAGAGACTACGCAGCGGGAGTCGCAGCGTAGGTGGTTTTCGACATAGGCGGTGAGCTGCCGTCATTTTCGGCGTCGTCGGAGTCGTCGTCGGGGTCTTGGTTGCCTTCAGAGTCGTCGCTGATTTCAATCATTTCGATATCTGCATCATGTTGACCCTCTTGCTCCGTTTCTTGATTGAGGTGATCGAATTGGTGTTGGTGCTCTTGACGACGCCGGTCACGGTCTGCTCTCATTGCCGACGCGACTGCGTTTTGGTACACGATATCGTACGCGTGGGCCATCGCACGGGCGGATTGAAGCTGTACTTCAAGCATCATCAATAGCTCTACAGCAACCTTCATCTCTGCATCCGACTCCAAAAACTGTCCCTCAAAACGAAGAACACGTCGACGCGCCTGGAGAACCAGCAGAGAGGCTACCTTTTCCGCGTCTAGCGCGTTGGCGAGATACTACTGCTGGGTGGTCTGGAGGAAGCATCAGTGGTGCTTGTTCTCGTTGATTTTTGAAAGTGTTTTTTTCATTGAAAGACGTTTAAATACGTGATGGAAGCCGACTCTAACTGCTACGAATTTTCAGCGCAAAATCGTACTTTGAATATTTTGCTTGTCACATGGCTACGTGGACATATCCTCTTTGCTGCTAGGCTTCCATTATTGGGCACCCGAGCGATCGTTGAAAAGCAGCACGGTGGTGTGCTAGCACAAATTACGCGGTGAGACGTCACAGACAGCAGATCTCGGTCCGGGAGTATGGGTGTGCTGTAGGGGAGCGTCGAGGGCCGATCGTGAATGATCGGCTATCTGTCCATGGTAGGAAACTTGAAACGGAGAACCCAAACATGCAAAGTGGTGTTTGTTAAAAGTGGAGAATCTGGTACGGAAAATATACACTCCCGACTCAGGTTGAAGTGGATGAGAAGACGTGGCTGGCACGCTCGATTTAACCGGGGCTGCGCCTCGGCGCAGATTGCTCGACAGAGCGCCTTGGGGCTCTCCGTTCACTTCGCATTTTGCGTTCCCGAAGCCAAACTCCCGCCTCCCGTACTCTCACTCTCGCACTCGATCACCGTGCACTCGCGATGGAACTCCTCGACGCTATCCGCAAGGACGTGTTGAAACAGAAGAGGAGGAGGTCGTGAACTTCTTCACGCGCGTTGAGGATCTTCGTGCTTTCATCACCTCGACCGAGCCTGCGTCTGACGTCAATCTCACCGTCAAGATGTGTTGCTTGTCGTCCGAGCGTCTCAACGGGGACAACGGGACTCGAGTGACTGTCATCGATGCAGGCCAGCGTGGTCTTTTCGAGGCGACGAGCGAATGCTTGCTGGAGCTGTCTTCGAGCAAGACGAGGCCCTACATTGCTCAGATCACCGTCTGGGATGCCAAGACTAAGAGAGGTGTCTCTGGTAAACCCCACATTCTGTTTCGCGCCGGTGGCCTCTACGAATTTCGCCAAGTGGACGGAGTTGGGTTCTACGCTGACATCCCAAGCGGGCGTGTGCAGTACGACCGCGCTGCAAGCGACAAGATCGTGGAGGTGATGCCTCCGTTGGCGAAGCGCAAGGCGGTGCCCGAAACGCCGAAGAAGAACAGGAAGGCTAAGATGCGGGGTTTCGTCGCTTCCGAGAACCCTTGCTGCGCATGGCCTCGGAGACGACATTGACGAGATCGATGCCAGCAGTGAGAACGATATCTCCATGGAAGTGGAAGCCAAGACGGGTGATGATGACGTCGCGTGCCGCACGCGTAGCGGTGCTGCTCTGGGGGCGTAAGCTCACGGCGACGTCGGAGCAAAGAGCGTGCGTGCAATCGCGAAGTGTGCGGCCAATTGTTGCGGCTGATGTTGGTTTAGCATAGTGAATAGCTGGAAATCTACGGAGAGCAGAGGGAGGTAGTTTGGTAGTATGCATTTGGAACCGCGAGAATTAACTTGAATGAAATTTGCTCTTGCACACATTTTGCAATGCTTTACTTGCTATCGCCAAGAAACACCGGGTGCCTTGACAGGGTGCAATCGCCATTGAATGCTGCATGTTCCGTCCCCTAGGACTGGCTGCGGCAAGGCAGGTGTCTGTTGCGGAGAAGCTCGGAAGCGCTGAAACAGGTTCCTGTCTGCTCAACGTATTGAAGATGGCACTCAGTACTGATGCGTTAAAGGTGATGCGAAAGTAGCGTCATCTTCAGCGAATGTGTGGTGTACGTAATGTTGAGGTGCGTCGATGAGATCCTGCCACGCGATCGGTCACCCATTGGGTGCGATGGCGATGACTCGAGCAGTGAGATCCTACGAGTCACTGGTCAGTTGGCAGGCACGGTTGGAGCTGCCGTGCGAGTTCGACGCCCTCTACGAGCGTATTAATCGGTAATGTCTGCGTGGCAGTAGTGGTAGCTAAAGACCGAAAGAAATTCGACGCTGATCAACGAGTGCGTTGATCGTTGATGTATGCCTGGTGAGGGCAGTCGTGGTATTAAATGACAGCCAAAGTTGCACTAAAATGAGCGTATTTGTAAAGCATGACCTACAAGCGCGTTTATATTCAACGATTGTGTGCTGAAACCTTACTATTTGCAGATGAAATACCATGCCTGGTGATCGGCTTGGTTTTCAGGGAACTATCCGAGCGGATGTTCATGGTGACGGCGATGCCAACTGCGTCCGATGGGGTGCGTGCCTCACGCGAGCATGACGGTCAGCATCGAACTGGCTCGGATGTACGATTTTCAAGCTATCGACATGTTGAAGTTGGCACGCGAAAGTGATGCGAATGGAGATCTGCGAATCTGTGAGCACGATGCACAGCTGTAAAGATCTAGAAGATGTACTAGGCACCGACGCCCATGCAACAGCCAACATGGGGCGTTGGCGATAGTGACGACAGGCTCGGCTGTGCCACCGTGCGCCCCACGTAGCTCAACGATTACTACCGTCCTCGCGTTCGTAGCTGGAAAGACGTTGAAGTATGTCGTGATGCGAGTGTTGACCTAAAGCTAAGGCTGCAATGGATGACAGTCCGAATGATGCCTGACGCAGAAGCACGAAGCAGAGAGGCTGGGTTGTGATGAGCGAGCAGTGGCAGCCGTGGGTCCTATGGAAGTTTCCGTCCGCTCAACGATCATTATCGTCCTCGCGTTCATAGCTGGAAAGACGGTTGTGCATTGAAAGGTTAGTGGTAGTCTACGAATGAGTTGAACTTTGTCGCGATGGGAGTGTTGGCCTCAAGCTAAGGCTGAAATGGATGGCGTTCCCAATCGACGCCTGACGCAGAAGCACGACGCAGAGAGGCTGGGTTGTGATGAGCGAGCAGTTGCAGCCGTGGGTCCGATGGAAATTTCCGTCACCACGTCCCCGAAGAGGTAGGAAGAGCGGCAGCATCGCTGGCGAAAGAAGGACATCTGGTGTGGGCTGCATTAAAGCACTAATACGTCTGAGCAGCCGCAAATTGCAAAGGCAAAACTGACGCGTCAGGGCGACAAGCAGACCGATGCCAAAGGAGACACGTAGACAGCTATCGATAGAGCCTTTTCTAGCTCGAGGAGAATCTAACAATCCGTGGCAAAGCTTGCAGTGGGGTCAGAGGCCGGTAGCAACTACGTTCGTGTTAGTTCAATCTCGCTTCAATCACCTTTACTAACGCAGCTTCTTTAGCCTCGATCTGATCGATCAGTGATCCAGGCTTTTGCAGAGTACGACGATGTCACGCAGAACGTATATTTGTGCCGTCCGAGGCACCAACCCAAAGACGTAAGTTACGTAATCTCCCAATGCGAGACTTGGAGTCTGGAAGCCGGTGGGATTTCTTATACGCCATGTTAAGCTGACATGTTTGGCTCACACTCGGTGCGTTGTAGGACGACATCCCTTATTGTAGCTGTACTCGTCGGACTGGAGCAGACACAATATGCGGGGAAGACTGCGAGAATCGTGCGGTTAGTAGAGATCTGCATCTCGGGACATTGCTTATATAATACTGACCGCTCATGCGTTCTTGCGAACAGTGTCAAACGGGATGCGTACATGGTCACTGTTTTTCACGGACAAATTGTGAGAACCAACAAATGCAGAGAGGCAGCCATGTATCGCTGAGGCTACAAGCCACGGTGCACAAGGGAATTGCTCTGGTCGCCGATGAGCACATCCGAAATGGGGCTCTCGTTGCCCAGTACGTCGGCGAGGTCTTAGGTAGATCCACGTACGACGAACGAGAACTAGTGGTGCGTATTGGAGCGGCAAGTGCTGTGACATGAGTTTCCTATATTTTCATTTATGGCTGAGTTTTGAGCAGGAATCTCGTTACTCAGACAAGATGTACGGACTACCCGCGAAGTAATTGATGCACGCTATAAAGGTGGAGTCGCCCGGTTTGCCAATCATGACTGCCGTCCTAACTGTGTCGTCCAGCGGTGGGAAATTGCCGGGGAGACTAGTTGCGGTTTGTTTGCCGATTGCGACATCGCCGAAGGAGATGAAATCACCTTTAACTACGGTAACTCACCTAAATCGCGGACAAGGCCATGCTATTGTGGTGATCCTAATTGCAAAGGCGTGTTTTAGAAACCGTCGTTTTCAGGTTTAACATTTACAGACGAAGAGAGTTTTTCATTTTCGCGGAGTCGTTCAGATCTAGTCAGCACTATCTTCGGCACATCGAGATCTGTACAACTACAGTACTATGGCTACTTTACTACGAAAGAACTATCGAAGGTACGACCCGATCTTCAACTTCCGCTGGCTGCATGCAGATGTTGCCGAGTCCTTTAATATCCCCACTCTGCTATTGATTGTACATCAAACGATGACCAAGACGCGCAGGATAAACGGTGTGTGAAGGCGTCGAGGCGGACGCTAAAGGCGATACAATCCGCTTCAACTTCCAGCTCGATATCTAAGGCCAAGCCCGCAAAACCAAAGCTCTCCGTTGATGAAGCCGAGGCCTCAAACTCAGCCGCGAGAAAGAAGAGATTTGACGAAACTGCCAAGCGAAATGCCGCAGCTCAGGAGCTCCCGCGGGCGAGGAAACGAAGGAAAACCAGTACCACGGCAGATGCAAATGAAGTCGAGAATATCGAGGCTGACAAACAAGGTAATCTACGCTAGTGTACCCGTCACTACAATCTTGGAATCTGAACTAACGTTTTTGCTACGATCATATGTGGATATAGCATTTTTCGGTGAAATTGATGCTCCGCTGTTTAGAGTGTGTGGTAGTTGTGGAGAACTTTCAAACGCTGCTCACGCTGTGCTCCGCCCCTATGACACCAAAGCTCATTTCTGGTCGCCACTTCGAAATAAGGACGGAGATGTAGAAGTCATCGATATAGGCCTCGTTCGTGATGATTCAGCGACAGAGACATCTATATGGCTCTGCGATAGGTGTTATCGATCGCTGCGGTCTAGAAAAATGCCCAAATTTTGTCGCTGTAGTGGCTTGCGGATCGGTGACGTCCCTGACGAGCTTGCCGTGCTTAACCGCATGGAAGCTAGGCTCATCGGTTTGGGTATATCCTTCACTACTTGCGTCAACCTGTATCGCGACGGCCAAGAGTTCACGCGAGGAAACGAAATTAAATATTGGAGTGAGCCCGGTGAAATTGTCCGCGAACTCCCCGACCGCTTCGAGTGTGGGGTGGTGTTTCTTGCTACGAGCTCTGAGAACACAACTAAGTATTTCCGCGTTCGACCGGATTTAGTACGCCGCGCTTTGTGCTGGTTGATCGCCAACAACCCTCTCTACAAGCACATTACACTTTCCGACGAGAACCTCCGTGCCCTCGAGCACATCGAAGCTGAACGCGACGTGCCCAGCATATCAGTCACTGAGGAAGAGGCTCAGCAGCTCCGGGGACCAGCGAGACAAGAGAATGATGAAAGTCATTCTGTCGATCCTCAGAGTGAGTCCCCATTTGATGCCACTCCGGCAACGGCTTACCTCCCTGACACTCAAAGCACTCGCAGCGAAAGCGGAGAGCGCTTGAGGTTGTCCACGAAGCACAGAGGTGCTGAACTCTTAGACGCTGAGAACATTCAACCCCAAAGCGCTTCGTGCTCTGTGAGCAATTGTGCTAGCATGCGAATCAGTGAATCTCTACAACACACCGTGTCTTGTGAAAACAGCTCTCTCGTGCATAGTTCTTCCTGTGTTGAAGTCGCGGTAGAAGCCGAAGAGGAACGCGACCTCATGGAAAACCTAAACGAATCGTTTGAGCTTGAAGGAAACCAGAACAGCAAGCAAAGCGAACTAGAAAAGGTGATGAGTGCTGTGGGTATGGATGCTACAAATACAGAGTATCCGATTGGTGAATTGCGCTGCTGTGAAAACCCGATTGACGAGTACAAACGAAGCAGCTAATGCAAAACTGTTTTCCTGCGTTATTCCCTGATGGCCTTGGTGGGTACCACCCGCTTGACGACGGCGAAGAAAGAACACATGAATACACATTAACCGAGTACTGCGCGCACCTGATGAACTGGCATGACCGGCGCTTTGTTATTCACGGGATTTCAATTTTTCTGCATGAATCTAATACAGCGGCGCCAAATTGACGGTTTGATTCGACGTGTTTCGGAGACAGAAAGTCGTGAGAAAGCAATACGGGCAGCTGGAACCGAATTAAATG
>JAAVTI010000043.1:0-29737 GCA_011947335.1 Phytophthora constricta | reverse complement strand
TCTGCACAAGCTCGACTACTGGCGATGGCTATAGCAACTCTACTGCATTCACGTCCTCTTTGCTACCACTGGTCCCGCCGGTGGTGCCTCTATCCCCAATGATGGTCTCGTTAAGCGTCTTCCATCGAACCCTCCTACCGCTGGTGCTGTTTCTCTACTACGTGGCCTTCGGCAGGTGCGGCGGCTGCTTCTACTAACATCGCTAACCAAACTGCTCGCGGTGCTTTCGTAGCTGGCTCTAACGCTGCTGATGCGATCATGGGAACGTGGAACTACATGCTCAAGATCAAGCTAACCGACCTCCACCCGATCTTCAAGGGATCTTGATTTGATGGCTAATCCACAAATCCGCCTTCGCTTCAGAGTCAACCAAGGTACTTCTGCCGTGGCTGTAAGCGCTGCGAAGGGTTTGTCTCTAACAAGTACTACTCTTGCGAGCGGTAATGTATGCCCGATTATGCTTGCGGCTACCACCACCGGTAATCCTATGACTGGTGTCATCGCTAATTCGGCTCCATTTAGTGTTTCCTGGGGTGCTGTAGTCAATGCCCTTGAGCCCAACATCGATGGTACTTACATGCCTTTCACGACTTCTCGTCTGTATGTCCCGTTCGTACATCTCGAGAACCCTCAGGCTATTATCTCCAAGCCTGTTAAGAAAATTCGATACCATGATTGCTATGCTCAGTGGTTCTATCAACGCGCTGCTGTAGGTAAGCAGGCGACTCAGCATAATGCTGCGTTCGATCTCCAACTATCGGCATCTGTTAAGAATGCCAAATATGTAATTCTCCTTCCTTTCGCCGAACAGACTGGTAGCTTTGCTTCCGCCGCTGTACAGCAGTTTCAGAGCCCTTTCGATTCGGCTCCTTGGACTCTTCACCCTGGTTCGAGCATTCGCAACTTCAACGTTCGTATTGGTTCTCATCAGACGTTCGATATTAGCCATGATTATGATTTCCATCACTTCCACGATGAGCTGGCTAAAATCGGTTCGATCAACGGTGATTTGACTCCTGAGCTGGTGAATGGTCTTCTTGACTATTATATATATCAGACGTGGTCGCTAACTAACCGCGTTCTAATCGCTGATGTCAGTCGCCTGACTGAGCGTGATATTCCTCAGGCCATTCAGGTACAAGGTGTGAATGCTGGATGCCAAGGAACAAATATGCTTGTATTGGTTGTGAGTGAGCAAGAGCTAACCTACGATCGCTTGACCGGTGAGATTTTGGATTTTACCGCATAGGCTGTAGATATCATTTTAGCTAACAAAAAAATATATGATTAGATTATTGGTTTAAAGCCTCGACAAGCGTAGGACATTTTTCAATAACGAATGGGTTCTTACGAAGCCAATCGATATAATTAGAATCAGTGCGACTAATTTGCTTGAGCGTCTTTCCTTGTACTTGCCCCAACTCATCATATACGAATTATCATCGTTCAGAAACTTGGAGTGAAGGAAAATCTTGATATCCTCAGTAATATTGAGACTGGGTTGGTTGTGCATCCACCGACAATAGCCAGGATCAGAAGCATATACTTCTTCGATCGGCGTGCCCTTGTATTTTCCAAAAGTTAGTTCGAACGTCATGTTATCAGTTGGGGGTATCTATATACATACCCCTTTAATTTTTGAAAAAATTAAATTAATTCGGAAATCATGAGCAATCCTGTGAAAGCTAGAATTAGTTAAAACCACCAAGCTCTTTACCAGTAGCAATCCACGATTTAATTGTCTTTGGTTCAGGCATCATCTTTACCCATGTTTTATGCTTAGGAAATGAACAGTGATGAGCATAATTCCAACGTTAGTAGCTTTTCCACAAGGACACAAAACCTCTTCATGGTTGTCGCTGTCGAATATAGTCATGATCATTTCCTCTGCTGTATCAACATTCATTTCTGCTTCTGGATATTTAGAGATAGGATGAACGTAGCATCGATCTAAAGTTTTGAACTTCGGACATTGTCTTCCATTTTTCATAATGTAATTACACATGGTTATGGTCAGTTGTTTGGATCGGTTGTTCGTATATATGATATAGGCTTTATATAATTAAGATTCTTGTATCAGGATCATTTGACTTTCTATATTAAAAATCTTGCTTTGTATTCCAACAGTCGAGCGGATCTGAAACCACCATCAGATCGAAAAGGCGTTGCATCCGCTCTCAGGTGGTCAAGAGGTTGCGTCGTCAAAATTGCAGCTGGTCCGAAAGAAGGTTCCAGGAATGTTCTTTGTGGTAAATTACGGTAAGGAAAAAACTGCCGGCGTAATGATCTAAGTATTACTACTGACGTGATCACAAACCTGAGCGGCGCCACCGCGCCGTATAGCCAGGAATGGATCTCCACGAGCTACTCCTCCTTCAGGAACTTGCAAATGACACCAGTTGATAGCAATGCAGGGTTGATTTACATGTAGAAGTTGTATGCTACATGAAGCGTTCAAGGGAATTTGCGTGTATTCGAGCAGTGGATACCCGTGCTTTTGTTCAGCTCCGGTCAAAATTGGTACGACACTACAGCTGATTTTTTTCCGACTTAGGCGGCCTCAATCTTGATGCGCTGCGTGTTGTCACCCGAGTTGCAGCTCTTGAGCTGCAGAAGCTTGTTGGAGAGGTTGTCAAAGGCAAGGCAGAAACCCGAGTGCTTGGCGTGCTTGACCATCTGGTTGGTGGCGTCGTATTTCCACTTCTGATTACCCTCGGCGGCGATGCACCCGTACGTGTGCACACGGCCGCCCTGCCAGGCCTCGTAGGCGTCCAGGCACTGGCCGTTGAGCTTGGAGATCAGGTGGTTCGAGTTGGCGTCCCAAAACCAGTGCTGCGCCCACTTGCCCGTTGACGCCGCACCCACGATCGTGTCTTGGTTGGTCGGCTGGAGGTACGCGTTGTTATCGCTGGAGCTGTGAACCGCGGCCGCCGTGGCCGACGACGAAATCACACGCCAAACTTGGTTGTTGTTGTTCAGGTGGCAGCCCCAGAGCTGAAGCTTGCCGGCACCGTTGTTAGCCGAAAGATCAGCGTCCAGGCAGAAACCTTTGTGGGTCAGGTGCTTCAGCTGGTTGGTCGAGGTGTCCAGGTTCCAGCGTTGATTGACTTCGTTCGCGTCACACGACCACATGTGGACGATGCCACCAGCCCAGCCCTGGTAAGCGTCAAGGCACTTGTCTGTACCCTTCGCCTTGACAAGGTGAGTGTTAGCATCGTAGAACCACTCCGAGTTAGCCACATTGCTGCCACCGTAGCCCACAGCGATGTCATCGCCACTGCGCACGAGCTGCGCGAAGGCCTTCGAGGACTCCGTCGTGTAGAAGCGCACTGAGCCGTCCGAGAACGTCCAGCCGTCCGAAATGTCAGCGGGGTCCATGATACCCCATTGTTGGTTCGGGTTGCTCGGCGAGCATCCGTACAGCTGAAGCTTGTTCTTCTGTCCCGCATCCTGATCCAGACAGAAGCCTTGGTGGGTCGCGTGCTTCAGCTGGCCAGTCGAGCTGTCGTAAGTCCATTTCTGGTTGGCCTCACCGTCGACACAGCGGTACACGTGAACGATTCCTCCGTCCCAAGCCTGGTACGCGTCGAGGCAACGGTCACTGCTCTTCGAGCGGACCTGCTGCGTAGCCGAGTCGAAGAACCACACCTGCTGCTCCTGCACAAGCCAGTCATCAGACTTTGAAGACATGTACACCTCGCCACCGTTCTCAGAAAGCATCAAGTTTGTGCCGGCGTTGCGGATCGCCCGGGGTCCTTCCAGCCGATAGTCAGACCCTGGAAGTTGCTCTTCATGTTGTCGTCCTCCTGGAACACACCGAAGTCGGCCTCCACCTCCTTGCCGCCGTTCGTCACACGCCACTTCGAGTCGAAGCCAACGTACCAGTAGTACTCGAAGTTGTGCGAGCGAGCCATCTGGAAGAAGTCCGAGAAGAACTTGGCCTGGTTCTCAGGAGACGCCACGCTAGCCGACGGATCCGAGCCGCCCGAACTCCAGCCCACCTCGGAGATGACGATCTTCTTGTTCTTCTGCGCGGCAACCCCACGAAGGTTCTTCAGGCGGTCGAGGGTGACAGCCGCACCTTCGTTCACGTCAGCGCGCTCCCAGAAGGAGAACTGGTTCACGGAGATGTAGTCGACCGCGTCGATGAGCTGCTGGTTAGCGTAGTAGATGTCGATGACATCGGCGATCGTCACGGGGGTGTTGATTCCGCGACCACGAATGTAGTCACGAATCTCCTTCATGTAGCTGATGGCCGTGTCAGCTGATATCTCCTTGCGGTAGATGGTCTCACTGCCCACGTGCAGACCAATGACATTGCTGTCGACAAGTCCGCTGTTGATCAACGATGTTAGCTTGGCTTTCTCCTGTAGAAGATAGTCGTGGCTGTTTGTGGTCCAAATGCCCAAGTGGACTTGCAGTCCGGCGTTCTTGGCAGCGGGCAGTACAAGCTCGGCTTGGTTGCAGTCAACGAGAGAGTAGATACGGACCTTGTCGGTGATGCCCTTCAAGGCGTACATGTCTTTCTGAATCTCCGACGCGGACTTGCACTTTTGGTTATCAGGCGCCCAGTCCGGACCCTTGCGCGAGTTGTAGTTGACACCAGGCATCTTGACGTTGAGGGCATCGGTGCTGCCCGAGAGCAGCAACACGGCTGATGCCAGTAATGCCGGGACGAAGAGCTTCATCTTGGACGCGAGTGGTGCAATGATACTAGTGCCTGACGCAGACAACTAGTTGGGAATGTCCGCAGATAAGACGAGAGGGAGGTCGCTCGCTGCTCAGCTGGGGAAATTGGGGAATGAGAATCGTACTGGGACGCCGAACAGAGGCGAGCACTGCAAGCATCTGGCGCCAGCATGGCATAGAGGATAGATGCTACCAACTTGGTGAGCTAACGTGCGGCTAATCGTTTGCTCCGAGTAGACGACAAGGGCGCGTGTCGCAGACGCACCTGGCTTTATCGGATTCTCGAACAGCAAAACGCTCGAGTGAGGCAAGCCTGGGGGAAACGAAAAGCGGCGCGAAACGTCACCGCCGTGGGGATGCGAGGCTTTCGGGGGATCACCTTTCCTATCGATCACAAGCCTGTCCTCAAGACTTGGTGGCGAAAGTGCCGCCTTTAGTAAGAACGGTGGTGATCCCAATCCGCCAGACCCTTCACCTGGATATTTCACGCGTGAGACTTGCCTTGCGACTGTCGACGCTTTGCTAACAGCAAAATACAACACGACGCTCACAAAGTCAGGAAAGTCCAACACCATGCAATTAATTGCATGGTCAAATTGACCGCCTATTTGCACGGCCAGATAATGAGACCTGACTGACACTTCAAACATGGGAAATGCACCGATAACATATCTCGCTTTAGCTTCAGAAGGTTGCATTATCATACCGACGCAAGAGCTGAAGTATTAACGATTACGACGGCATGTTGCCAGATCGATTCTAAAGGTTGGCCGGGTCCAGAACGCTCCACTGCTGGTTCGGGTTGTTCGGCGAGCAACCGTATAGCTGAAGCTTGTTGTTCTGCGCAGGGTCCTGGTCAAGGCAGAAGCCCTGGTGCGTCGCATGCTTCAGCTTGCCAGTATCGCTCTCGAACGTCCACTTCTGGTTGGCTTCGTCGTCCATGCAGCGGTACACGTGAATGATGCCACCGTCCCAAGCCTGGTACGCGTCGAGGCAACGGTCACTGCTCTTCGAGCGGACCTGCTGCGTAGCCGAGTCGAAGAACCACACCTGCTGCTCCTGCACAAGCCAGTCATCAGACTTTGAAGACATGTACACCTCGCCACCGTTCTCAGAAAGCATCAAGTTTGTGCCGGCGTTGCGGATCGCCCGGGGTCCTTCCAGCCGATAGTCAGACCCTGGAAGTTGCTCTTCATGTTGTCGTCCTCCTGGAACACACCGAAGTCGGCCTCCACCTCCTTGCCGCCGTTCGTCACACGCCACTTCGAGTCGAAGCCAACGTACCAGTAGTACTCGAAGTTGTGCGAGCGAGCCATCTGGAAGAAGTCCGAGAAGAACTTGGCCTGGTTCTCAGGAGACGCCACGCTAGCCGACGGATCCGAGCCGCCCGAACTCCAGCCCACCTCGGAGATGACGATCTTCTTGTTCTTCTGCGCGGCAACCCCACGAAGGTTCTTCAGGCGGTCGAGGGTGACAGCCGCACCTTCGTTCACGTCAGCGCGCTCCCAGAAGGAGAACTGGTTCACGGAGATGTAGTCGACCGCGTCGATGAGCTGCTGGTTAGCGTAGTAGATGTCGATGACATCAGCGATCGTCACAGGGGTATTGATTCCGCGACCACGAATGTAGTCACGAATCTCATTGAGGTAGCTGATAGCTGTGTCAGCATTGATCTCCTCACGGTAGATGGTCTCACTGCCCACGTGCAGACCAATGACATTGCTGTCGACAAATCCGCTGTCGATCAGCGAGGCTAGCTTGGCTTTCTCCTGTAGAAGATAGTCGTGGCTGTTTGTGGTCCAAATGCCCAGGTGTACCTGCAGACCAGCGTTCTTGGCAGCAGGGAGCACAAGCGTAGCCTGGTCACAGTCCACCAGCGAGTAGATGCGGACCTTGTCGGTGACGCCCTTCAGGGCGTACATGTCCTTCTGAACCTCAGAAGCAGTTTTGCACTTCTCGCTGTCAGAAGCCCAGTCCGGGCCCTTGCGCGAGTTGTAGTTGACACCAGGCATCTTGACGTTGAGAGCGTCACCGCTGGAGAGCAGCAGCACGACAGAAGCCAAGACAGTTGGGAAGAAGAGCTTCATCTTGAGTTGTTGCAGGTTGTACTAGTGAGCTTAGTGTGTAGGATTCTCCGCAGATAATACGAGAGACTGAAGTCGCTCGTTGCTCGGCTGGAAAATTGGGGAGTGTGTCTTTCGCGCATAAAGCACCGGGTAATTCGATCAGACCGCAAACTCCTGCACAGCCTGGCAGGAAGCTCCGCGCAAAACGATTGGCATGGTGGCGTGTGCGGCAGCTGGCTGACTGTCTCGAACAGAAAACGGAGTCTGGGCTACACTGCACCAGTACGAGTCTGCACTACGAGGGCAAAATAACAGCATGAACGATCAGAATCTACTGAGGTAGATTATCTAGTCGGAACTTGGCCGTGATCAACTTCAGCTGGAAATCCAAGCTGCGGCGGCGAAGTGGTTCAGATTATTAAAATAGCGCGAAAATCGTCAACATGTATCATTATTATTATTACTTATATTAATATGTCGTACTACGAAGGCCCTTTTTAAGTGAGAATTAGTATTTTAATACGAAAAGGATTACTAATAATCCTCGTGATTCACATAATATAATGTGTAGTGTCGGTGGCAAAAGTATTATTAATAGCACAACTTGTGATAATACTGTTGCCAGCGACACTACACAGCAGAGCAAACTGTCCTCCTCGGTTGGTGGCGCAATCGGCGCCGGGACCGAGTCTATCTGCTGTGTAGTCGTTGAGCTCTCAGTCGCTACCGGAGTTGCTTGCACCAGCGACGATCACGGCGTCGGTGTTGTCGGAGCAGGTGGAGTACCGGCGGAACTGTGTCGGTCTGAGCACGGACGTATTGGCTTGGGTCAACGTTGCGTTGATCATATCGTCGGCGAAGGTCGGGAACTAAGTGGTCGCTGCATCCGCAACTGCATTGGTCTTCTTGGCCAACACAGTCTTGTTGACGAGCGTATTAATAGTGTCCGCTTTCGTGACATCCTGGTAGGTCTGGTCCACCGATGTGTCTGTCTGTGTCACGTACGCGTCGCTGAAGGCGTGGTGACCGCATCGCTAATGTTTTCGATCGTATTTTGGAGATCGAAAACATTAAATTCTAGTAATAAAACAATGGAAGAGGATGTTATTGCGCGGAAGGAGATTTATCCCATAACGGATCTCCGGCGGATACGTCGTTGGAGAAACTCCCGGTAGAAGCATAAGAGAACGTGGCTGGATCATCACTTGACTCGCGGACTGCTTCTAGAGACGGAATTGTGGCCACTTCATCGATCACAACCTCCGGAGTGCCTAAGTATTAGAGCGTATTACATCTAATACAAATCCGAAACCTCGAATTAATCTGCGTAATACAATATTTATATTTGATACAGTATTTAATACAGCCCGCAAGAATCGTGGCATTGGCATGAATACAATTTGATATTATCAATAAAAACTAGTAGTGAGTAATACAATACTTTGGAGCCTCTGGTCTCAAGTGCCGATACCAATGCGCCTCCATCTGACCGTGCTTTTGCAGTTCGAACGTGGGACAGCAGGCATACATGGCTGCAGACGCACTGCAACGTGCGACGCGCACGATAACGATCGTCATCACGTATCGCCATTTTGAAGAACACACCACTCCACCCAATGCCGCGCTGGTGGCCTCGACGTCGCACGCACTTCATCGGGCTCTCCGTTCGATCGCGCACCGCAATATCCATCCCATGAGTTATGTTGTCGTCGAGTGGAACGGACACTCGCGACGACAGCATGGCATCAATGATGATGCACGTCTTCAAATATGTACGCACAACCCCGTGCGTACATCATAGACCGGTACACTGGTACAGTACCGGTCACATCGTGAGATCCGTCCGACGCGACACCAGAGCCACAGGAATGGAACCGCCGCCACAGTCTCTGGAGCCCATGGAGGACACTGAGGCGTGGCGCAAGTCCGGCAGCCGGCCGGCAAGTCCTACGCAAGACAACGAGCAGACGGACGCAGCCGACGAGGACAACCCGTTCTCACAGTACTACGGGATGCTGCTGCACCAGCAGAATATGCTGCAGGATCATGTACGCACGGGCACGTACGAACGCGCGATGCTGGCCAACCCGTCGGACTTCCGGGACAAGGTGGTGCTGGACGTGGGCACCGGCTCCGGCATCTTGGCCTTCTTCGCCGTCAAGGCCGGCGCCCGAAAGGTGTACGCCGTGGAGCTGAGCAACATGGCGGACTGCGCGCGGGAGCTGGTGGCGGCCAACGGTCTCAGCGACCGCATCACGGTCATCAAGGGCAAGATGGAGGCTGTGGAGCTGCCGGAACAGGTGGACGTGGTGGTGTCCGAGCCCATGGGCTTCTTCCTCGTGCACGAGCGGATGCTCGAGACGTTCGTGGCTGCAGGCACCAAGTGGCGGCGCCAGTCGCCCAGTTTCAAGATGTTCCCGTCGGTTGGGACCATGTTCATGTCGCCCTTCTCGGACGACAGTATTTATCGAGAGCAGATGGCCAAGGTGGCTTTCTGGCAGCAGCAGGACTTCTATGGTGTCAACTTGTCGAGCTTGAGAGCTCGAGCCGCGGAGAACCACTTTTCGCAGCCCGTTGTCGGCTACTTCCCGCCCGAGATCTTGTTGAGCTCGCGTCCGGCGGAACACGTGCTGGACTTTGCAGATGTGACGAAGGAGCAGTTGGACACGTTTGACTTTCCGTTCCACTTCGTGGTGGAGCGCACTGCGATCATGCACGGTCTCGGCTGCTGGTTCACCGTCGACTTCTTAGGAACGGACGCGCGTGTCGTGCTCAGCACAGCCCCACACGACCCGGGAACACACTGGTACCAGTGTCGGCTGCTGCTCTCCACCCCCGTAGCAGTCAACGCATCGCAGAGCGTTAGCGGCAACCTCCATTTTGTGGCCAACAAGAAATTCAGCTACGATATCGACCTTGAAGGTGCGGCGGATCCAGCTTTGCTATTTACTCGCATGGTCCTGTGGACATTTTATTGTTCATACTAATACTTTTTTGTCTGTATAGTTCGTCTGGACGGCACTTCAATCGTGTCCCGGAACCATATCCGCTTGCACGACCAGATGTACCATTATTTGTACTCGGCTGGAGCTGCCTCAGCAGGGGCGACCGCTGCCGATGTAGCCCAGCCAATGTCATACTGAGTGCACCTGGTGGCGTAGTCATGCAATACATTTTCTGTTAAGTGTGCAGAATATTCAACGATGGGATCGGCTAGCGTGTGACGATTACAAGTAGTAATGCAGACTAAGTCATTTTCGAAGCAGGAGGTCGCAAATATGAGTTAAATAGCGCCACCACATATATAGGGAAAATAGGCGGTAACCTACAATGTCGTCCAACACTAGGAGCAGTCTCAAACATTCATGATGTGGTCGATGGCCTTCTTCACACAGGGGTCGAAGGCGGTACTCGTGGCTGCATGCTGCTGCTTTTGTGCTCCGTTGCCGTTGGTCAATTGCTCCGAAGTCACCTCGATGTCGGGTACAACCTTGGTGGGCGGGATTCCCACACCTTCGTAAAGCACGTCGTCGGCACTGAAGCAGCGCTGATGCGGAATATCAATTGTCCAATAGTTCGGCAAACGCAGCTGCTTGGTTGTTGACAGGCTGCCAGCGGTAGTAGCACCAATACGACACGTATCCGGGCGCTGCATCAGAGAGAGGCACAGCAATTCCGCGGTGCTATCAGACAAGAAGCAAATACCAGGCTCGTTAGACCGCATCATCCTTACAACTGACAGCACAAACGCCTTAAAAGCCTTACCCGCGAGTGTATTGGCTCTGGAGCACAGCCAGTGGGCCACGGAAGCGTGTGCATCGTGACGTGTACGGGATGTAGTATTTCTTCCTCTTGGAGAATCGTGGTGTCGACCCAGGTGATTTTTCGTCGGTTGAAAAAGCCAGCGCCGCCTTATTTTCGCTGGCAAAGAACGACGCCACCGTGAGCGCAGCCACATGGGAGCCCCTCCTTGGTTAAAGCGCAAGTCCAGAATGAGTCCGTCCACGTCTCCCAGTCCCTTCAAAATCGCCTCCAGCGACCAGCGCATGGACTCGAGATCGTAGATCTCGGGCACCGCCACGGAATTTCCCGCCAGTGCTGCTCCAGCTCCCGCCTTGCCGTCCACGTCCAGCAGCGTCTGCTCGTCGACCCCCACCTTGATCGTGTTCGGCGCTTTTGTCCACGACGGCATCAGAGCATCCACTCTCGGCAGCGGGAACTCCACGAATCCGTGCATGGCCGTCAAGCAAACGTAGCCGATCCTCCACCCGGGACAGGTCTCTGCGTTCAGAATCCCGCACACGAATCGATCGTTCGCGATGCGTCTGCCTCCCTGCGTCAGGTGGTTGCGCTCCAGCACCTCCAGCGTCTTCTGCTGGAACCTCAGCGCTGCCTGCGTGGGGAGTTTCCGTCCTCTCACCGTCAGCGTCCTCGACCCTGTTCCTGCTGACGGCGCCGCTCTGGACACCGCCAGCGACGGGTCGTCACACAGTGACACGCTCTCCTGCAGCGCGATCCACAGGTCGTCGTCGCTGGTGGCTGGCTGGATGGCGTCTCCAAAGAGCTGACGCACCAGCTGCCAGTCCACGCGGCGCGGCTCCAGGAAGGCGTAGTGGTCCTGCACGGCACGCCAGAAGCTGCGGAAGGTCAGCACCGGGTCCCGCGCGTACGTGACGCGCGCGAAGACGGCGCGCAGCACCTCGAGGAAGAGCCGCAGCAGGATGCCGTGCAGCGTCATAAGCACCACGAGCGCGCCGCCCAGCACCGGCACGTGGCGCCGCAAGAAGCTCACGGGCAGGATGGCCAGCGCCTCGTACAGCTCCAGCGGCCACAGGATCAGCAGCTGCAGCAGCGCGTCGGGCGACAGCAGCCAGTCCAGGCGGGGCAGCAGCGTCCACATCTTGGCCAGCATTCGACTCGAACGCTTGGGGACGGACCCAGATCTGGGACGGAGCGAGATCTCGACTGCGTGTAAAGTGCTTTTTCTCTGACGGATCGGGATCTCGACTGCGTGAAAAGTGCTGTTTTTGGCGGAGCGCGTCAGGCATACAAAAACCAAATGGACAGCCATTCCTGCTTTTTCGAGCTAGAAACTATTGATTTGGTTTTGTATACAATACAAAGATCGTTATAAAAACCGCTTTCTTCGAGAGCCCTGGACACGTCGCCGACGTCACGAGTTGTGCACAGGAGGCTGGATACGGGATACTGAAATTTTTTAGGATGTGTGTACGGGACAGTGGATCCAGTTCATGAAAAAATCTAGCTGACCATCCCGTAAAATAAGCGTAAAAAACATTTTTAGCTGAGCACACTGTCGGTCGGTACCGTCGAAATGGTACACCAGGCCTTGGGCAAGGCAACTTCAACATTCATCAGCTTTTTGACATTTTTACACACATCTAGCATTTCTCTAGGCACCACAAGGCACAGCTCGTGTGGACACCACGATGGCACCATATCGTCTACAAGTATCTGGCCGGCGCTGCGTTCGCACTGCTGCTGCTGCTCAGGCGTACGTGATGGTTTTGGGCGAGTAGTTGCAGAGCGAACCCGAGGGGCCGGCGCCCTCCTCGTCCGGCTCGGTGCCCGACGTGGTGCCCTGGCCCCACGCGCACACAGCCACCTTCTTGCCCTTGATCTTGATGTTCTCGAGCGTGGCCTGGTCGCCCCAGTTCCTGTTCACCGTGGCGATGCTGACGCGGCCGTTCACGGCGAGCACGTTCTTGATAGTTACCTTGCGCGACTGGCCGCACGTGCCGCACGAGCGGTAGAGCTTGCCGAAGTCCTGCACGTAGAAGCCCTCGATGCTGACGGTGCCCTGTCCGTTGTGCTGCACCACCTTGTCGCTGGCCGAGCGCGCGCCGCCACCGATCACCTTCGAGACGCTGCCGGCGGAGCCGCCCTTAATGCTCAGCGCGTCCTCGCACACGTCGTCCCACCACACGTTCTGGATCGTGCAGCCGCTCTGCTCGCAGTGCACGCCGTCCATTTGGTCCGCGCCGATGATCACATTCTTGAGCGTGCCACCCGCCTCCACCACGAACACCGACGTCTCCCACCCAGACTCCTTCTGACCGGCGCACGAGATGTCCGAGCGCTGGAACGTCTTCATGCCGCCGTCGAACACCTCGCCTTTCTTGACTCTGTGCGGTTCGGTGAAGTATTCGTTGCCCTTGCTAGAAGGCCACGAACCGTCAGGCATGGGGCTGCCTCGGAGCGCATGGATGCAGCCGAGGCAACAGATGCGGTGGCGACAAGCGCGATAGCGGCGATAGAGAAATAGTTGACCATGGTTAGATGCGACTTCTATCGGAGTGGTGGTGCTTGCTTGCTGCGAAGATGGCAAATTGATAAATGACTGATGAGGAATGGGTGTCGAGCAGCGTGGCGTCGACCATCCGAGTCTCAATGAGTGCGTCTACAATTTCGTTGAGCGGCATCGTTTAATCGCCGGTGCGTTCTCAGACCTTGCAGGCCTCAGGCAGAGAGGTCGATCCCATGATGCACAAGCGAGCAAAGTTTGACTCACGACGGACCAGCAGGTGGCAGCGAGTCAAGCTGCCGGACAGCAACCAGTCAAGCTGCCTGTCCAGCAGCTAAAAATGCAAAGCCAAACGTTCTGCAACCTGGCAAAGCTATCTAGGCAAATCCTGTCGTTGCGATCTGTCGCCTTGGTGGGTCTGCTCCGGAACTCCAGATGCCAGATGTAGGTGCCCAGATGCCTGCAGATACAGATCGATGCTGTCGCGGGTAAGAACGATGAAGAGACCGGCGTTTGCCTTGCAGTGTGTTCAGCCTGGTAATCTATCCGTACGATCTGTCGATCGATGTGACTGACACCCACAAATGTGAAATGTGCAAAATGCACGTGCTGTTGCAAGTTTCCACCTGTCGAGACTGTCACCTGTAACGCCACAAGTTTTTGGACACAAAAAGGTAGCGGTGTCGGACAGCGAGAAGAATGGACATGTTGTCTCGGTTCCCTAAGGCTCATGTACACGTACGCGAAGGTATTGTTGGCTGCATCTCCTGTAGTAGACTCCATGAGCTGACAGCAGAGGCATGAACTTTCCTAGGCTAGAAGAATGGCCACTCTTAGGTGTGATTCTGGAGTTCTGCGGTCCACCGGTAGTGCTTAGCGTACAGACAAAGAAGCATTTGGCGGTCAGCAAACGCTTAAACGCGGCAAACGGAAACCATCTGCACAATGAATTTGTGCAGATGGATCGCTAAATTAATGCGCGATTAACGAGCCGTGCTACTAGCAAAACATCGGGTCTGTGGGAAGACACACAGTCCGATACATGTACGATTTGCGGGGTCGGATCAGCAGCCGCTGTTGTGGCGGAGCGATGGTGTTACTACAGACAATCCTCTTCTTAGTGATATTTCATTTAGTGATACCGGTACCCTCTAATTAGTGCCTCTCCCGATGACCGTTGGCTTACAAAACCAAGTCGAAACTTCCTCCGATTGTGCTTTGTGATACAAAAACCTCGCATTTCACTAAATAGAGGTGTTTAACTATTGAATTCGGCCATTCCGTGAAGCACGTCCGAAGAAATTTACCAAGGACAGTTGCTGTTTACGCCCTCGCTTTCTGCCTAACTACTCTCTAAACGCACTCTGCACGGATCGGAAGCCTCTCACTGCCACGGATGGCACGCCCAAATCATTAGCGGGAATAAGGAGCTTGGCCATCCACTGCAGTCGCTCCTGTAGTTCCTGGGCAGTAAGGTCTGCGGCTGTCACCACCGTATCAGCTATTTCTTGTAGGTCTTCCTCCTGCTCGTTATAACACTGAAGGCTGTCCTCCTCAACCTCAGCGCTGCAAAAGTCATCATCCGTGATTGAAATAACAGCCTGAGAGGGAAGGCGCTTAAGCTGGAACATCTATTGAGCCCAGCGGGCAAAACCGTTTTGACTGGCGGAGGGATATTCGTCCTTATGACGACAAATCTGCAGCCGCTGGGCATGATGCGGGTGCAGGATGGCTTGGTGGGCGATGGCATCGTCTGAGCTTCAGAAATGAGCTTCGACCAGTAAGCTGAACCACGATGTCGCCACCAGTGGTGCAGCAGAAGCCCAACCACAGCCACCAACGTCAAATGTACCTCTTGCTGAGTGATACCTCTTGCTAGTGATAAATAGCCCTTTCCGACGCTATCACTAAGAAGAGGATTGTCTGTAGTGGAATACCTGCTCAAATGGGATATAATGTCCGACCCGATGACCAACTAGGCACGGTTTACGAAGCTAAGTAATTATGACTAAATCCCCTCTGACGTAATATGGAAGAGTAAATCGACAAATATTCATTTTATAGGACTCCTAACTAAAGAAAATTCACATTTGTCTAGGTCGATCTGAACTTTGACACCGGCATTTCCCCTTGTGTATCCCAATTCCTCTCGGAATACTCGCTGAATTTCACGAAACCAGCTTACAGATCCGTCTGTCACTCCTACAGTATTGGCACAAACTAAAGCATTTCCTATCCATCTCAGAGAACAAATTATAATATCGACATCCAGATGGTTAGATTGAGTTTCCATGGATACTGCATTGCTTATAATGCTGACAAATTTGCAGCTAAGCGTTTAAGCGTTTGTGACCGATATTCGAGATGTTAGTTGGCGACTGTATTGCTCCACGCAATAGATAGTTGGTTCGTTGTGTGCTTTGTAGGATGAATGGCTGATGAAGCTAGCGATTTGTCAGCAAATTGTTATGGTACCGGTAAAACGGTACACCCCGAGATAGGAATACCCTAAAGCTGGAATAATTCTGCCGTTCCCGACGTCATGACAATTGAGGGTCATTTGCAGTGGCAGCGTCGAACAGTGAGAAGAGTTGTCTCGGTTCCTTAAGGCTCACGGCATGAGCAAGGAAACTTCCCTTGCTCATGAAATACAGGCCTCCGGGCAACCGCTAAACAAATTAATGTGCCTTTAACGAGCCGTGCTGCTATCAGGTCTACACAAGGGCAAGCGTGCGGTTAATTTTTATGACTTGTGATTCGGACGGAAAATAGCTCCAGCCTTGGGCGCTGCCCAGACGAGAGGCGTTGCGCTGAAGTATTAGTACCATTTTCTGTTGGGACCGCACCTTTGACCGAAACGCCAAGGTTGAGTTCAGCGAAAAGGAGCTTCAGCGACCCTGCCATACTTATCGAGGATACGTCATGCACTTGTGGGCGCTGGCCACAGCGTCTGCAGTAAATAAGCTCACATTGGAAACAATCTCTTACCTAAATGTCCTCGGTGGAGTCACTGACCCACCCATTCTCGTTGGGCTTACAGACCCTACCAATCTCGTTAAAGTCACTGACCCAACTATCCTCGTTTGAGTCATGGTGATCTCCTTTTATGTCATGAACAATCCTTGGGCCCCGCCACTGCAGACAATCCTCTTCTTAGTGATAGCGTCGGAAAGGGCTATTTATCACTAGCAAGAGGTATCACTCAGCAAGAGGTACATTTGACGTTGGTGGCAGTGGTTCGGCTTCTGCTGCACCACTGGTGGCGACATCGTGGTTCAGCTTACTGGTCGAAGCTCATTTCTGAAGCTCAGACGATGCCATCGCCCACCAAGCCATCCTGCACCCGCATCATGCCCAGCGGCTGCAGATTTGTCGTCATAAGGACGAATATCCCTCCGCCAGTCAAAACGGTTTTGCCCGCTGGGCTCAATAGATGTTCCAGCTTAAGCGCCTTCCCTCTCAGGCTGTTATTTCAATCACGGATGATGACTTTGCAGCGCTGAGGTTGAGGAGGACAGCCTTCAGTGTTATAACGAGCAGGAGGAAGACCTACAAGAAATAGCTGATACGGTGGTGACAGCCGCAGACCTTACTGCCCAGGAACTACAGGAGCGACTGCAGTGGATGGCCAAGCTCCTTATTCCCGCTAATGATTTGGGCGTGCCATCCGTGGCAGTGAGAGGCTTCCGATCCGTGCAGAGTGCGTTTAGAGAGTAGTTAGGCAGAAAGCGAGGGCGTAAACAGCAACTGTCCTTGGTAAATTTCTTCGGACGTGCTTCACGGAATGGCCGAATTCAATAGTTAAACACCTCTATTTAGTGAAATGCGAGGTTTTTGTATCACAAAGCACAATCGGAGGAAGTTTCGACTTGGTTTTGTAAGCCAACGGTCATCGGGAGAGGCACTAATTAGAGGGTACCGGTATCACTAAATGAAATATCACTAAGAAGAGGATTGTCTGTAGTAACACCATCGCTCCGCCACAACAGCGGCTGCTGATCCGACCCCGCAAATCGTACATGTATCGGACTGTGTGTCTTCCCACAGACCCGATGTTTTGCTAGTAGCACGGCTCGTTAATCGCGCATTAATTTAGCGATCCATCTGCACAAATTCATTGTGCAGATGGTTTCCCGTTTGCCGCGTTTAAGCGTTTGCTGACCGCCAAATGCTTCTTTGTCTGTACGCTAAGCACTACCGGTGGACCGCAGAACTCCAGAATCACACCTAAGAGTGGCCATTCTTCTAGCCTAGGAAAGTTCATGCCTCTGCTGTCAGCTCATGGAGTCTACTACAGGAGATGCAGCCAACAATACCTTCGCGTACGTGTACATGAGCCTTAGGGAACCGAGACAACATGTCCATTCTTCTCGCTGTCCGACACCGCTACCTTTTTGTGTCCAAAAACTTGTGGCGTTACAGGTGACAGTCTCGACAGGTGGAAACTTGCAACAGCACGTGCATTTTGCACATTTCACATTTGTGGGTGTCAGTCACATCGATCGACAGATCGTACGGATAGATTACCAGGCTGAACACACTGCAAGGCAAACGCCGGTCTCTTCATCGTTCTTACCCGCGACAGCATCGATCTGTATCTGCAGGCATCTGGGCACCTACATCTGGCATCTGGAGTTCCGGAGCAGACCCACCAAGGCGACAGATCGCAACGACAGGATTTGCCTAGATAGCTTTGCCAGGTTGCAGAACGTTTGGCTTTGCATTTTTAGCTGCTGGACAGGCAGCTTGACTGGTTGCTGTCCGGCAGCTTGACTCGCTGCCACCTGCTGGTCCGTCGTGAGTCAAACTTTGCTCGCTTGTGCATCATGGGATCGACCTCTCTGCCTGAGGCCTGCAAGGTCTGAGAACGCACCGGCGATTAAACGATGCCGCTCAACGAAATTGTAGACGCACTCATTGAGACTCGGATGGTCGACGCCACGCTGCTCGACACCCATTCCTCATCAGTCATTTATCAATTTGCCATCTTCGCAGCAAGCAAGCACCACCACTCCGATAGAAGTCGCATCTAACCATGGTCAACTATTTCTCTATCGCCGCTATCGCGCTTGTCGCCACCGCATCTGTTGCCTCGGCTGCATCCATGCGCTCCGAGGCAGCCCCCATGCCTGACGGTTCGTGGCCTTCTAGCAAGGGCAACGAATACTTCACCGAACCGCACAGAGTCAAGAAAGGCGAGGTGTTCGACGGCGGCATGAAGACGTTCCAGCGCTCGGACATCTCGTGCGCCGGTCAGAAGGAGTCTGGGTGGGAGACGTCGGTGTTCGTGGTGGAGGCGGGTGGCACGCTCAAGAATGTGATCATCGGCGCGGACCAAATGGACGGCGTGCACTGCGAGCAGAGCGGCTGCACGATCCAGAACGTGTGGTGGGACGACGTGTGCGAGGACGCGCTGAGCATTAAGGGCGGCTCCGCCGGCAGCGTCTCGAAGGTGATCGGTGGCGGCGCGCGCTCGGCCAGCGACAAGGTGGTGCAGCACAACGGACAGGGCACCGTCAGCATCGAGGGCTTCTACGTGCAGGACTTCGGCAAGCTCTACCGCTCGTGCGGCACGTGCGGCCAGTCGCGCAAGGTAACTATCAAGAACGTGCTCGCCGTGAACGGCCGCGTCAGCATCGCCACGGTGAACAGGAACTGGGGCGACCAGGCCACGCTCGAGAACATCAAGATCAAGGGCAAGAAGGTGGCTGTGTGCGCGTGGGGCCAGGGCACCACGTCGGGCACCGAGCCGGACGAGGAGGGCGCCGGCCCCTCGGGTTCGCTCTGCAACTACTCGCCCAAAACCATCACGTACGCCTGAGCAGCAGCAGCAGTGCGAACGCAGCGCCGGCCAGATACTTGTAGACGATATGGTGCCATCGTGGTGTCCACACGAGCTGTGCCTTGTGGTGCCTAGAGAAATGCTAGATGTGTGTCAAATGAAAAAGTTGATGTATGTCGAAATTGCCAGTGTGGCTTCCCGCGCACGCATCCAGCTCATCCTGTTCGTGAGAGGAATTTAATAAACCAGTAGATATATACTGGTTCGTTTTCCAAAGCGTTCTACTGATTTTGAATGACTAAGTTCGTCTAGTGGTCGGTAATTAAGTTCGGGGATGATGTCTTGGGCTAAGTCAGGTGTCGGCCGCGCGTCGACTGATACATCCAGACGAAATTCACTGCTTATCGCTCGAAAGACAGCCGAGTTCTTTTCTCCACGGGATGTTCTTTCCGACCAATTGGATCAAATAATACGTTTGCAAATTCACCCAGCGCTTTGCGTAAGTCTTCTCAACTTAGTATATTTGCTCTTCACGTCCTCTGCGCTCGCGATTATCCTGTGAAAACGAGCGGCCTCCGCATTTCCTTTCCTCTTGGTGCTGTCCACCTAGTGCTCGCTCCTCGTGGTCGTTTTCGCGCAAGGAGAGTTCCTTTGTGAGTCTCAACTGCCAAAACGAACTTCCAAGACAGCGGTTAAAGTTTCTAGCCTGGCGTTGGCGGACGTTGAAGGGCGGCATCTGACGGATTGGAAATGGCGCAGGCAACATCAGAGGCAACAACCAACAATGCATTTTGTCTCGGCGGCCTTCCGCAGGGCTGGGTCTGCAGTGTATAAGTACGCTTAGAAGCTTGCTGACACGCTATAAGCGAACTTAACAGATTTCTAATGTCTTGCACCCCGCTGACAACAAAACCAGTAGATATCTACTGGTTTAATTAAATTCCTCTGTTCCATGAACGTGCAGGGATCAGGGGTTGGGAGCATCGGTCGTTTTAGATGTATCACTGATCTTGATCCACTTTCAAAATCACGCCAACCCTGTATCGGTTGATCTTCATCCTACACAATGGTGACCCGATACCGATCCTGATACTGTGATACGTGTATTTGATACTAAGTAATCTATCTCCGCTTTGTCTAGATGCTCTTCAACATGCTCCTGCACTCTTGCCAGTTAGCTTTCATCAAACACATCATCTCCGCGCGATCGTCATCTGGCCGCGTCCTCAGCTCGTTGACCACGGAGCCACGCAACCCAAAAAAACGCATGGGGTCAGTCACCACCTAGACGCAAGGAGTTTCAGCCCTCCAGCCACTAGTGGTGTCAACTTTCAGGCAACATACGGTCTGAACATACAACGTTGCGAATCGTACGTTACATGTACTTCCAAAACATACCCCAAACCTACTTCAAACATACCACTTCAAATTTGTATGCTCGAACGTTGAGCGGCAAGAGAATGACGGGTCTTTCGAATATGCATGAAGCGCAGAGCTTCAGTGGCTCGCTTCGCTACGCACCAATCTTAGACAAGGAACTAGTAGCTTGCACCGTAGTGGCAGGGGAAGGCATTACTACCGGTGTCACAGTGGGGGTTGGAATAGGAGTCACCGTGTCTGCGACTGAGACTGAGAAGTATTCTCTGAACCAGACATATCACTTTGATAGCTCACTCGATTGGAGCTAGGGCTCCTTCTACCGATGTCATCTGTCGAGTCTTTCGTGCCAAGGTCTTAAGTCGAGTAGTGCTTGGAGTGCTGTAAAAGATGTTGCAGCAACATTCAAGACAGAATGCGGCTTCAGGCCTCCTCTTTATGCGAGTACTCGGGTACTGTCACCAGACGGAACGACGTACCAAATCTCTTTTCGGTGCGGCTTCTTCATGCGATAGAGAGTGCGTTGGGAGGTTTGAGCATTTTAGTGGTAGCGCCATCAGCCCCAGCTACAGGCTCTGCTTCAGGCTCCTGATGGTCGGCCGCCATCTTTACAGCAATGAGCGATCCAATGCTAGGATCTTGAAGTGGCCGTCGCTCTTGATTAAGTAGCTTAGTATAGGAAATACAAAACGAGTGGATATATAGTGTACAAGCTAAACACCTCCTGTAAAGTGTAAAGTGCCTTCTGCCGCCGCCTTGAAGCTCGCTGGAGGTATGGTCCAGGTATGTTCGAGGTATGTTTGCGAAACAAAATCCTTCAACAACAACGTTTCAGTTTTGGGTATGCTCTAAAAACGTTCAGGGCAGATATATTGACACGCTACCAGCCACAAATACTTTATCTTGACTATGAATAGCGGTGAGCATCTTCCAGAAATATCACCAACCGGATCACCTCGGGAGCACTTTATTCCTAGTAGTATCTGTGCTCCTGATCATTTGTCACTTGTTGGGCGATACTGATCTTGATACAACTGGAATGTGCTCCTGGACCCGTGTATCAATGAATATTAGCAGTTGCTCCGAACCTGGTAGGGATACGTAACCTACTCGCGCCAGTGCCCCGGCATAACGCCCAAGGTACCGCTCATACATATGGTGTACGTGCAGTCGCTCTTCTGGCTGTTCATGAATTTCTACATCCGCGGGTACGTGTTCGGCCCCAAGCACCCGGCCGTCGAGACTTCAAAAGATGCTGTAAGAAGCACATACTGAAGTAAGGTAGTTACACTCTTTCGCATTCGTTCTTTTCGTCCCCGTGCCTTGTTATTGTGCGTTCTAGTCAAAATTTCCATGGGCGGGTTTTTGAATCAATCACGCAAGCAATCGCCCAAGTGACTTGGTTTTGAATGTGGGGATAATAAAATGCTTTAGTATAGGAACAATTACGACCAATGGGAGAGAGTTACAAACGGAGGATTGACCAATCAGCACGCCGTCAATCGCCCTAATCAGCCTCCAATAGACCCTGGTTTGCAAATTTGAACGGGAAGCACAATATGAAGGAAAACGAGGCGTCACGTGCAGCAGAGCAAAGTGCACTCCAGCAAATATAGTCCGGAAGTTTCTCAATTAAACCAGCAGGGCCGCAATCAACGCAATAGCAACTCCCGACCCGACAAGATCAGTCGCGAGATTTGTCAGTGGTGAGAAGCTCTGGGGTCAGTGGGATCTGAGCTCACGCCGCCCACCTCACTTGTGACAAACAGCGTTGAGCTTGCATGTGAGCGCTAGCGTCTGGTACGATAGGTTTGGAGCAGTACAATAATTACACAGGGTCGAGCATGATGTATATGTGTTGAAGAGCACGGTCAAGTCCAGGTGAATGCGAAAGCGACAACGTTTATCCGGGATGATGCAGTGCACTTCATCGGTTTGTCTGACGGTCAGACTCTGACCCGATGTACTGTAGCAAATCATGTGGCTGCAGCATAATCTCTCGACCGCAGATATTAATATTAGCGTCCACGATGACCCTCCCCTCACACGCTTGTGCAAGACGAGACCCCGAGCGATACGCCGTACAAAAGCACCGTCGTCTGGTGTCAAGACGACGATCGTTAAGCACCGCTTCGCTTAGCCGCTGTGGTGACAGTGCTGATCGTGGTGACCGCGACAGGCGTCTTTTCGTCGTCCTCGGGCTCCTCGGGTGATTCCGCAGCGAGCACCACAACAGACAACGTGACCATCTACCACGCCGGGTCCCTCATCGGACTCATGAATGACAAGGTGGCTCCAGCATTCACTGCTGCCACTGGCATCGCCACCTCAATGCTGGCTAAGGGGTCTGTGAAGCTGGCCAACCTGATCGTCAATGGCGGTGACGCGGACGTGTTCATCAGGTCAACACGGAGCTGTTAATGGGAAACGCCAACGACAAATTGATCTCGTGGTACATCACTTTCAGTGAGACGTCGATCGGAATCGGGTACTACGCGGGGTCTCCGTACGCCGACGTGTTTCAGGCGGTGGAGAACGGCTCGCTGCTGTGGTACGAGGTGTTCCTCCAGAACACGGACATGAAGATCGGTCGCACAGACCCCGACGCAGACCCGAAGGGCTACCGCACCGTCATGATGTTCGAGCTGACTACAACACGAGTGGGTTGGCCACCGGTATCCTGAGCAACGCAACGAACCGAGACCAGATCTACTCGGAGGAGAGCCCGGAGATGTATTTGACTTCTGGAGACCTGGATGTCGGATTTTTCTACGCTGTGGAGACGGGGAGTTTGAGCGGTGTGAACTTCATTTCTCTGCCGGAGGAGATCAACATGGGCAACCCTGCTCAGGGTGACGAATACGCCACAGTGTCCTACACAAACTCCGAGACGGGGACAGTCTACAACGGATCGGCGTCGATCTACACGGTGACGATTCTCAACAATGCCACTCACGTGTCAGAGGCCGAAGAGTTCGTGGCGTACTTGTTGTCGTCGGAAGGCCAGACGATTTTAGCTGAGCAAGGAATGGATTCGGCGAACCTCACGGCCTATGGGGACACCTCAGTCATTCCAGCATCGATCGGTACGTATCTGGCGTGATGAAGAAGTGCTGATCTTGTGTGTCCAGTTCTCTGAAAGTGTACATTGCACAGCGCTACCGTGAAGGAAACGCTTTGATGGCCGTGAATAAAGCCACAATGTTCAACCTTATCATGGCATTATCGTTGGTAGCTTGCGGTGTGCAAATGGATGTGGAAATGCGTAACGTGGGCTAAAGGGATTGTATTGATACAAAGCTAGATTGGCGCTGTGGTCTAAGTGACAGCATGGTGATGGAACTCGGGCATACCCACGGTCATAGGGATCTCAACTTACACGCGCTCACACACTACAGTAAGAATATCATGCGAGTCAGCATTTAGTGCGCCAACTCAGCGACATTTGCCATGATGCGAACACGTTTTGGAGTACTGCACAAGGTGGAAAGTAGAAGGCGAGTGGCAATTTATTGGTTTGGAATGCAAGTGGCGGGGTAATAATCTCCTCGATTGAGGGTGGTTGTCTCCAGCATGCTCTACGTGGGGGCCTAATCCGTAGAGAAGGTCGTCTACGCACTCTGGGTCTGTGAGTCCGTGGTGATCCTGACAAATGGTACCAGGGATAATTAGTCTCGACGGCTGTGACTGGGTCGAGTGGACAGCCATATTTTTATCGTGCTTGCATCCAGGTTCTGCTGCAGTTGGTGCTGATGGTGGCTAGGTGCGAAGTCGGTCGGATCTTGACTTTGAATGCAGCCAGAAAATTAGGCTGCTTGCTTAGGACGAACGGGAGCTCGTCGTTGAAAGAGCGAAAATCCACGATTGGAGCGGATTTGCCCGGCCATTGGCCGCTTGGGGCGCAGCTCCGACATGCGAGCCGCGCCAACCTTTTGGCGAAACGCAAAGCAGGCGATCTCGTCCAGCCACACTTCGTCGGTATCTTGAGGCTGCTTGAGACTGTCCATTTTCTCGACGGATGACTCGATCGCGGCTGGCGCATCATGTAGAACCTCGTGTTCCACATCCGTCGTCCTCGTCCAGAACTCGCTGATGTCGCTGTAGGCCGAGCCTCGAGTGTTGCAGGGGTTGATTTCGTTGTCGTAGCCGTCTTCAGACACCTCCTGGGTCGTCAAAGGAGTGTCTACAGCGGGTCGCGTGGCAAAGTAGTCCAAGCTCCCCACGTCTGCCAGCTCGCGAGGATATCGACGTCAGCAGGCGAGAGCGGTCCGCTGGCGTCCAGCAGAGGCACCTCGTCCAGTATGGCACAGTCGTCAAGTCCGTATTGCCGTTCCGCATCTTGGAATGTAGCGCCTCCAAACAGCACGGTCTTGGTCTTCGGGTAGATAATTGACACAAGGTCCTCTGGGCGGATGGGTGGGCCTGCGAACGGCAGTGGGAGGTAGGTTGGTTGTGCCAGTGCGGTCTCAATTGCTGCCCACCACGTCTCGTAGATGGCACTATTGGGAGCGCGCAGAATCACACGTTCGCGCCATGACCCGTACCGGATGCCGAGTTGAAAGCGACGGACTTGCTTTCCCGTCGTTGGGATGAGACGAACGGTGCAATTCAGCGTGATCTCCAGCTTGCCGCCAAAGAGCTTCGGGCGGGAGATCGTGAGGACACCTCGGTGAGGCGCGTCGACGAACGGGAACTTCAGCGACACGATGACCGTGTGCCTACGCAACCAAGACGCGCCAGCAAAAGCAGAGCACAAGCACACGTGAGTGGAGTGCACCCTTTCCGGGGATGATGTAGTAGAAGAAGTGATCAGAAGACAGGCCCATGTCTTACCAGAAGAGACCACAGAAGAGCATTTTCATGGTGCAGCGGAGAGCGACTGGAGGGCTCATGCTGCGCTAGTCGGTGGGGTTGGTTGGTAGTTGTTTTGTTGTTGGTTGGTGGTGGTGTCGTTCCGCTGCTGCTGAGGCTTTTGCCAGCAGAAGCAAATCGAAGAATGACGCGCAGTGGAGACCGTCATGCCTCTCACTATCGTGATCGTCCGCACCCAAACCCCGAGCGAGCGTCAGAATATTCTTATTTCGCGAGACATCTATCTACCTACACGACTTTCACGGTCTCCATACAGAATCCAGCACGGTCCCGATCGAGTGTGCTGCCGTGGCGCCCTGCTTGGCTTCGCGAGCTTGTGTGGTTTGCGTTGAAGCGTGGCATTATGCATGGACGTTACGCTGATCAGGTGCGTCGCTAGCAAATCGACGTAGAAGTGCGTGGTGTGCGTACACGACGTTCGAGACGCGAAAGGCCACAGCGGGCGGTGTCAAAAGGATGGAGAGAAAGTAGGCAAGTAGGCAGGCAGGTGCTGCGGTAGTGTCAGGTTTGACTAAGAGAGACGGATGTTCACCACGAAGTGCAGATTTTGCAAGTCGCAGTGACCACGTTGCAGTCGTCTACAACAGCTGTTTCATATCGGCGACTGTTGGCGGTAACAGCTGGTTTGGCAAGTGGCGAGCCAAGTCTGCCTGGTTTGGCTGGTCAACGTTCGAGTGCGAGCCTGGCGGCAGTGGCGTTTGCTCCACTTTGGGCGGGGGCCATGGCGCCACGAGGAGACGGTTGTGCTGTTGATGAGCAGCAGTTTGAATACCAGGACGTTCAGCGCCCGGTTGAACGATGGCGCTCCGTGCGTTCGATTCGGTTGCGTGCGGATCATGTGAGACTCGGATGGGGTATAGTGTTTGTACGTTGGATGCTAGGCGTGTCTGTCGACAGTCGTGGCACTCGACAATCGTTATGCCAAGAGCAGATTAGCGGGAAAGTGTGTGCATCAGTATTATTGATACTTATACCGAGGTCCGTATTAAAATTTCGTAATACTAAAGCTCTTTTAAAAAGTGAATATTAGTATTACTACAAAAAAGGATTAATCCTTATGATAATACACCTTCCAGAAACAATATAAAGCAGAGCAAACTGCTGAGGTCGCGCCTCCTCCTCGGTTGGCGGCGTGATCGGCGCCGGGGTCGAGTGTGTATGATGTGTAGTCGTTGATCTGTCCACCTTCGCCGAAATTGCTTGTGCCAGAGACAAGCACGCGTCTCGGCACCATCCGTCGGTGTTGTCGGAGCAGTGGTGAAGGGTGTGATCGGTACCGGCGGCTCCGTGTCGGTGTGAGCATGGAATGATCACTTAGGTCACCAGTTGTGTCGGTCGTGTTGTCAGAAAGATTTGGAGACTAAGTAGTCGCTGCATCCGCACTGCGTTGGTATCACATTCGTGTCGACGAGCGTAGTGTCCGTTTCGTGGCGGTCTGGTCTACCAATGTGTCTGTTTGGGTCGCGTACGCGTCGACCGAAGGTCTTAGATGGCGTGTTGACTGAATCGCTAATGTCTTCAATCGTTTTTAGATTGAAAACAAAGAGGATACGCTGGAGCGCTATTGCGCAGAATGAGATCTATCCAATAACAGATCTACGGCGGGGATGTCGTTGGATAAGCTCCCCGTAGAAGTGAGAGTGAACGGAGCTGGATCATCACTTGACTCGCGGACTGCTTTTGGGGACGGAATTGTTGCCACTATATCGATCACAACCTCCGGTGTACCAAAGTATTTAGACGTATTACATCTAATACAAATCGAAACCTCATAAAATTTTACGGGTAATACAAAATCAGTTTTCAAGAATCGAGGTATTTGTGTGCTACGATCGATATTATTACGAAAAAGTAGTAGTGAGTACTGTAATACAATACTTTGGGTAGTCCGAACCCGTCACTGGGCGGACTAATCGTGTGGGTGGGTAATCAGGCTGCTGCACGTACGCTATTGGTCAGCTTTGTATGTTCAAGTGATGAATGACTCAAGTGATTGACAAGAAGACAAGATGGTAATTATGAAGAACCACCAGGGCTCTGTATAGAGTCTCGAGCCCGTCGTCACAATAATGGATGCGATGGCTGTTATCAATGTCCACATTATCGGCGCATGCTGCGGCCCGAAAGCTCCTAAGAGCTCCTTTAACTTTTGTTATTGTTTGTTTTGTCTTCTTCTCGGTATGGTGATGCAAGAAAAGAGTACGTTCATTGAAACTGGGCTAGCATAGGTGGTGATGGCGGTGGCAAATTAAATACAAGACGAGATGGTCTCCTCGTTCGAGGGTGTATGTGTCCAGGATTGCTGGAGACGGTAGTGAGTCGGTCCAAGAGGTCCTTGAACTGCAAGCGGTCCTTGAACTGCCGAGCTGTCGGGCTCTTGAAGTCTAGATGTCTGGAGAATCATTCTCTACGCACGCTGAGCAGTGCGTGAGTGTTGCTGGTACTGGTATTGTTATCGGGGTGGCTGCTGCTGGGCTGGGGCGACACTGAGAACGTGGCGCAGACCACTTTAATGCATGGGGTGAAGCGGTAAAGCGCACGCCCTGTGGATTACTGTCCGATGAAATGTTCTGCCGAGGCGGATTCGTCACGTTAGTAGGCGACGGACGGATGTAGCCTACAGTGAGGTGGCCATGACGACTCTCCGTCACATGATCCGCGACTGTTTCCGGGCGAAACGCGAAGTGCGCAGTCTCCAGCCAGTCTTTGTCAATTCGGTCGATGACTAGGACATCCATAGACGAGAGTGGTGCCCTCGTTGCGCGGCGATCGGATGCACAGCGCGCGATCTTGTCCAGCCGCGCGGTGTTGATCCTGCCTACAATGCGTCGAGCCGGCGGCTTGACTTCAACAGCGGCGGCATCAATGTCCGCAGCGCTCTGGTGAATCTCGTTCGACCATTCGTCATCGCTGTCGTTGTCAATGTCGCTGTCGATGTAGCCGTCGATGTCACTTTCGACGTCGCTGTCGACGTCGATGTCGAAGGCGTTTCCGTTGTCATCGCCCCAGCCAGAAGGAATAGTCGTGGACGGCAACGCAGGCTTGAAGTCGCCAGCTGAAAGATACGCGGAGACGCCGAGAGTAGAATCGCAAGCAACAACATCGCGCTGTTGACGAATGAGTAAGCGCTGAAATGGTGTGGTTACAGCTGGAACAGGTGCAAGGTGATCGCTATCCAGTTCTGCATCGCCGTTGTCACTGTTCGCCGGGTCCAGGAAATCACACAAGGCGCCATCCCCCAGAAGCGGTGTGCCTTCCACCATAGAAAAACCTTCGGGGTCATCCTCATGCTCGTGGCCGCGCTTGTTGTCCAGTTGTGGCTCCGGTTCCGGTTCATTTGGCCGCCCATGTTCACAAGCGAGATCCTCGAACCGCTCTGTGCTGAGGCTTGCTTCGAGAATGGGCATGAGGTCCCGTCGGCGGATAGGCGCGTCTGCATTTGGCAGCGCGACGTAGCTTGGAATCGCAAGCGCGGACTCGAAGGCCGCTCGCCACGCCCTAGCAATGCCTTGCGTGGCCGTGCACAGGGTGGTCCGTAGCGAAATCTAAAGTGGCAGCGACGAGCGTCCTTGTCAGACAGAGGGACGAGCGTCACTGCGTCTGTAGTGGTGTCCAGGGGTTTCCAATGTCCCGCCCAAAACCACCGGGCGAGAGATGCTCAAAAGCCCCTTGTGGTTCCGGCGGTACGCATCGCAGAAGGGAGACGTGAGCGTCACGACGACCTTGTGCCTACGCAACCAAGACGCGCCAGCAAAAGCAGAGCACAAGCACACGTGAGTGGAGTGCACCCTTTCCGGGGACGATGTTGTAGAAGAAGTGATCAGAAGACAGGCCCATGGCTTACCAGAAGAGACCACAGAAGAGCATTTTCATGGTGCAGCGGAGAGCGACTGGAGGGCTCATGCTGCGCTAGTCGGTGGGGTTGGTTGGTAGTTGTTTTGTTGTTGGTCGGTGGTGGTGTCGTTCCGCTGCTGCTGAGGCTTTTGCCAGCAGAAGCAAATCGAAGAATGACGCGCAGTGGAGACCGTCATGCCTCTCACTATCGTGATCGTCCGCACCCAAATTCCGAGCGAGCGTCAGAATATTCTTATTTCGCGAGACATCTATCTACCTACACGACTTTCACGGTCTCCATACAGAATCCAGCACGGTCCCGATCGAGTGTGCTGCCGTGGCGCCCTGCTTGGCTTCGCGTGCTTGTGTGGTTTGCGTTGAAGCGTGGCATTATGCATGGACGTTACGCTGATCAAGTGCGTCGCTAGCAAATCGACTTAGAAGTGCGTGGTATGCGTACACGACGTTCGAGACGCGAAAGGCCACAGCGGGCGGTGTCAAAAGGATGGAGAGAAAGTAGGCAAGTAGGCAGGCAGGTGCTGCGGTAGTGTCAGGTTTGACTAAGAGAGACGGATGTTCACCACGAAAGTGTAGGTTTTGCAAGTCGCAGTGGCCACGCTGCAGTCGTCTACAACAGCTGTTTCAGATGGGCGACTGTTGGCGGTAACAGCTGGTTTGGCAAGATGTGGCGAGCCAAGTCTGCCTGGTTTGGCTGACAATGTTCGAGTGCGAGCCTCGCGGCAGTAGCGTTTGGTTTGGGCAGGGGCCATGACACCACGAGGAGGCGGTTGTGTTGTCGATGAGCAGCAGTTTGAATACCAGGACGCTTAGTGCCCAGTTGAACGATGGCGC
>JAAVTI010000439.1:0-40813 GCA_011947335.1 Phytophthora constricta | reverse complement strand
TCGTGCAGTCTGCTGTAGACCATCGTTGTGAGCTTGCGGGTTTTACGTGCAGCCTTCGCACGTCCTGCTCTTTTCTTTGAGTGTGCGATTGTCCAGTGTGGCGCTTCAGTCCCCTGGTCAGCCGTCTCAGCGGATGGGCCCTCTGTACATTCCTCCAATTCTACATCGACGACGTTCACCGTTTCAGAATGTGACACCTTTTCAGACTATGACACACCGAGGATTCCCGTTATCTTAATCGCGCACATCGGCGTCATCTCTACTGTGAGCGAGCGGATATAGACTCAAACTCGAGTCGTCTAGATCACTCATGAGACTGTACATCGCGCGACCAGTTGGAGACAAGTCTGCCTCATGTCCCTCCGAGCGTTGTCCACGATCTGGAACTGGAACTGACCCCGGTTGAGAATTGTCCACAGTCTCAGACTGTGGACAATTCTCAGACTGTGCATCAGACTGGGGACGGATATCTTCGAGTAGAGGAGAATGACATTCCAGCAAGAGTCCTTCGGCATCCTGCGAGTGGTTGACTTGAGTGAGGAGGCATGAACCTGCATCAAAAGCGGTTGAACGGGCTTCGGCAGCTGCAGAACCCTCAACTCGTGGAAATTGGCCACGCAGAACATTGTCCAGAACGCTTTTCAGCAGCTGTTGCAGTTCTCGATGAGCAGTCGTGCCCCAAGTTGCTCCAATATCAGCTATCTGTCTTCCGACGCCAAGTAATTCGTTGAACTTGGCGTTCTGCTGTTTGGCTTGGTTGCGACTCTGCCCCGCAATTCGACGGTCCTCGTACGGCATATCTAGCGCCTCCATGCTTTCAGTTCTCAGTCTTCTGTAGTTCCTAACCAACCACCTTAAGTGTATATACTTTCCGGCACGAGCGTACTGCACCCGGTCACTTTCCTGTAGTAGAAAATGTGACGGCAAGGCAGGAGTCTGGTCATACGGAAAATACAGGAACACGTCCACGCCTTCGGGTTCAGCATGTACTCGTCGAGAATGTCAGCACCTTTGCTCGCAGAGTACTGCATCATGACGTAGGGACCCGTTGGGTAGTGACGATATCCGGTTGTCGACAGAAGAGCGAAGTCGTACTGCTGCTTCACAAATTCGACCGCGTGACGTGATACTGTGTTCAGCAGAGCGTTCATCTCGTCATCATACTCGGCGTTCACGTACACTCCAATCTTCTTAACACTCCGGGCCCACATCTTCTCGTTCACGGTTTGCCAGTACAAAATCGCCACAACGCAGTCGTCCAAAGCGGTCGATCTATCCACTAGTGTCTTCAACTTCTGCCAGCTCGACTCGAGACGATTGTTCGTTTGGTTCCCCATGTGAGGCACGTTGCCTCGGAAGACAGAACTCCATCGCACCTTGCAATTGGTCCAATTGCGATCAAAATAATCGAACCATAGGCGCGATTTCGCCTCCTTGCTCAAAACCACTTGCATCGTCTTGATGATGTCGTTGAAAACTTCATCCATAGGTGCATTGACCAACAACTGGATAAGCCGCTGCATCTCATTCTTTTCCCTCGCACTCAGATTGTACTTCTGCTTGGCAAGGTCTTCCTGTAGATATTTCACCACATGAAAGTGGCATAATAAAACCGGCACACCGGGGAACTCTTCTTCGAGGACTGAGAGCTCCGTGAAGTCTTTATCGATCATGATAACAGCGATCGAGTCGTATGATGGACAGCTCTCTTTGAATTGCTGGCATGCCACTCGTAATGTCTCCTTCCTTTCATTCTCAAGTAGACAATGCTTCACACAATAGCACATCAGAACGTGAGATAGACTTCGGTTACATTCCAAGACTGTACACAGTCTTGGAATGATGTTTAGTACGTGCTTAGAAGACGCACCTGTACGTGTTGGCCCTTGCCCATGGCGTCGTGAATCATAAAACTGAACAGCTTGTAGTTGGACGAGTTTGTGTCGTGTGTGGCGTCAATCAGCAACAGTTCCGGAAATTGGTCGATCATTTTGCGCATGTGAGAGCTTTGAATTGAAATACACTCCACCACACTCTGCAGCATTCAAAACAAACCGTATTATGAATAAAATTTTCATGCAGCTATGAAAATAATTCAAGATACCTCGCCGTTGGCGCACATACGCGAGAAGTTCCCGGGAGCTGCTGAAAAGTCTTCAAGAATGGACCTAATGCGTTCCTCGATAGTGGAATACGCGTACGACTCCCGACGGAGCCTAACCACCAAGTTATGGACATACTTCATTTGTGGTTCCACGGACGTGTTCCGTAATGTACTCTAGGGTACGCTTGCGACTGGCTCCGGCACGATCCAGCGTCCGCACTGTAGACAAAACGTCTTCGTCCGATACCTGGCGAGTTTCGTGATAGTGTTCATACACTTCGCGGCTAACCTCATGGTTATGGCACGAGATCTGCTTCGTGACGCACACGTCCCAACCTCCCAGCTCCCTGACACATGCGTTTACCTGCATTCCACGATAGTTATCCTCAAGAAACGACGGATGCACAGTACAACCAAACATGTACCTGAGGAGGGCATCCAATCTTTCGAGTGTGCTGATTGAGCCGCATTCCGCGACCCCCACCGGTTCTTGGAGATCCGTGGTGTGTACAAACGAAGGTCTTGTTGTAGAACTGAACTTCTTCCGGTATCTCCTTGCCGGGCGTACGACTGTTGCGGATCCTCTGGTTTCGAATGCGAACAGGAGTAGCTGTCCGAACGGAGTACAGCTACGCAGAAGGCTAACGTTGTTAGAATCGACCGCGAACATGTACACAGTCAGAAAGCATGTACACAGTCTGAAACTGTGGCACACATCCAGACTGGATCCACATATCTGGAAGGTTCGCTTACTGTAGCTCCGCATGTAGCGTTCGAGGTCGTCCCAATCGGAGAAAACCTTAACGTCCAGTTCCGGCACTTCCACGAGGTCGTCCCGAGGCACCACTTCGTACACATCTTCATCATCGGGGCTACTTCCGCAGAAATAGCATCGTCACTGCTGTCCCCGCGTTCGGACTCGGAAGACGCCGAAGACTGAGAGCCTCGAGGAGCGTGTGCGCTCCTTCTCATGTAAGCCCGTCTGTTGCTGCGCGCCCAATGCTCCCGTGAGGAGGCGCGGCGCTTCTTGGCATGCTTGCCGCCGCGCAGATGACTGCCCCCTCGTTTCGCAGAGCGCCTCTGTTTCGTGGTGCTAGTCGCAGAAGGCCGGCTGTCGAGATCTCCGCCACCTTCTTCGTCCAACCTCGAATCACTGCCAGATGAACCGTGCTCTTCGCTGGCCTAGTTCGCGACAGACTCCTGCTGTCTGGTGGGGCGACGACCCGGCATTAGACGATCTGCTGGTGAGCCTGCGTGCGGCTGCGTGTGCGGTGCTTGCTGCGTTAGGCGGGGACTCCAGATTTCGAATGGGAAGGAGGGGAGAATCGGCAACCACCAAATCCGCCGGGACAGGAGTGATGGTCGGTTGATGAGTGATAGCCATATGCGCTGTACAGGGGCGTTTAGGGGATACACTTTCCCACTGATGGCCTTTTAAAAACTGTGCATGGAGCCACTCCCCAGTTGCGAAACGGCCCAACCCCGACCTACCAGGTCAACTTAATGATGATTTGGAGCTCTGGTTCTTTACTATTGTGCCGTTCTACACGGACTACCATCCGCAGATGACGGACGAATCCTCCCAGATCGTGACCATGATCTCGTGTCACCTGGGAGTGACTCCCATGAGCTGTTTCCGCCAGTTCTCAGTTGAATGCGACAGGAAGGGTCCCACCAGACGTGGGCGGCGTTTACAAATGCGATGCGTCAGCGATTTCTACCCCGGATTATGCATATGGGCTCCGTGAAAGACTCTGCGCGTTGAGCCAAACGTTAACATTGCATGATTACGTTGCGGAATTCCAGAATATACTGATTCAATGAACGCAGCAAATCTCGCTACTCGAGCTCCGTTTCTACTTCCCGCAAGGACTCAAGACGGCACCCTCAAACCATCAGCTCGAGCACCGCCCCAACCCCTGGACGAGGCACTGTGGATGATCACTGCAATTGCTGATTTCGACGCACGTATGGGAAAACTGCGCGCTAACCTGCACAGCGACCTGGACAATCCCAGCGATGAAGTTAATATGCTGGCGAAGGAGCAAATGAAGCTAGGTAAATACGTGGTGGTAGCACTTGGACCTGATAACTTCTGTGGGGCTATCCGCATGCGGCTAATATATGAGCAAAACAAGTATCTCCGCTCGGATGTGGTTGGTTTCTACGGGTGCGTGTTGGAGCTGCTACGCTCCCATATACTATGCTAGTCGACGGCTCCGCCAACATCGCGGTCAGTCAAGAAGCGAAACACGCAGCAGAGACCCCCTACCTCGTCGAAGCCCACGCCACGACGACCGCAGGATGACTCGGCCTCAAGTGGAATGCCTGGACCTTTATCCGGACCATCCGGTTGTGGGTGAGCGACGCTCTCAACCGAGGAACGACCTGCGGTGTACAATGATGCCGACCACCTTGTAAAGCACTGCCCGCACACAGGCCCATTTGAGACAACGCGCCTGATAGCAGAGCGCTACCCAAAGCTCAAGCAGGATAGCACCAAACGCGTAGAAGTGGTCAGTACAAACCGAAACGTGGTGACGCCCTGGGATGGACGCGAGAAGGGGACAGCAATGGCACCGATCAACGGCGAGATGCCTTGCACTGTGCTCCTTGACTCAGAAGCTGATGACTCGGTTGTCGATGCTGGGTTGTCGCGGGCCATACAGAGCCGAGGCGCCACTGTCAAGATGATGCTCGCTCCAACGACGTTGTGCCCGGTCGGCGACTCCAAGATCAAGGTGATGCGCAAGCTGTCTTTAGCTGAAGTCAAAATTAAGACATCGACTGGGCCGCTCGTACTGCGCGGAGTGGAATGCTGGGTGCATGAGGAAGAGGTCAGTCCACATCGTACTTAAACGAATATCTATGCCTTTGCATGCCTTGGGCGATTGCCTGGCGATTCGGCTCCGGCGATTCAATCAATCGCCCAATGCAGTTTTGAGTAAAACCTACAATACGCCCAGCGCAATAAGAGAATCAGCACGAGGCTGCCACTTTCCTCGTCAATACTAATTGGAGCTACGGGTGGACTGCCTAAACCTAAATTTAGGACAGTGTCGTAATCTTAGGTTTAGGACGACCCAAAGGTCTGCGGGAATCCCTCCAATCGCTCCATTCAACGAGTCCGGTGACGATGGAGCAGAGGGGTGGCAAAACCAAATTTAGCTCTGCGATCTTGGATGAATCCAACGAAGACCGCCGCTAGCACGTATAGTGTAATGGTTTCTGTGCTGCGACGACCTTGATTGATACCGTGTTAGTGGTGAGCGGTGGCCGGTCTCAAGATCGTCTTCAGCTTCATGGCAATCCCGTAGTTGACGTCCTCCCTCGACCATAAGCAATCAGTCTGATGGAAGTTCACGCTCGAGCCCGCCAGTATGGTTGCGACTGGATTAGAAGGCTTCTATACTTGTTTACTCGGACCGAAATTTCGTGGTAGAAGCAACTTTACCGTGTTCCTGTCTACCAACCTGTTGGCGGCTTTTGGACTGTGTTGCCCAGCTCCGATGACGCAAAGTTCCCGCTTTCGGCTAGGTATATGCAAGGTGGCTAAGCGGTGGCGCCCTGTGTGTGGTGGTGGTGACGAGTTTCAATTCTGGGATTTGTTGATTTAAGTGTTATTGGAGTTTACGTGGAGTTCAAAACGACAAATTGACATGGATGTCGATAACTACACTGACGATACCGACGAAGTCTCTTCGGACGACGAGTCAAGGGAGGTGACGGACGATTTCGTGGGCAATCAGCGCCGGCGAGTAGTGGTGGTTCCTTCTGTCTTGGCCCGATGTTCTTTGCATACTGCGCGGTGTGCGAGGTACCTCGGGTCCTTGAGGTATGAAAATAGTCTTGACGCAACGCTCTTGGGCTTTCGAACCGAGGTCTCCGCAGCCGATTCTCGGTGTTGCTTGAATTCAATGACAGCCTTGGGCTTCAGCCGTCGAGTCTTCGCTGCTGCCTCGTTTCGATTCACCTCGCAACTATTGGAGAGAGGAGAGAGGCACTTGATATGCAGATTCTGCAGACGGCGAATGCGCGATATCGAAGTTTGTCCAGAGTGCTGTTGGTCGTCGTCGAGGGTGGGGTCACGGAGATTTGAGGCCCCGGGAGCGTTGTCGTGGCCGTCGACTCGTTCATCGCGCGTGATTCGAAGCTCCGTAGTGTCAGGGCCCAGCATGGGAGCGACCGGGCGTCAGTATTTGAGGCGCAAGGTCGTCACCGAGGTACTGTTCTCGTTCGGAGCTGCACTTTCACTGATGTAAACGACGATTGCGCAGTCGTCGAGCGTCGGTGAAAGCTTCACCGTAGGCAGCTCAACGATTGTCAGTTTGGTGGGGAAAAGCTTCTTGTAATACCAATCGCGGCGGTTTTCCATACCATGCGGATGCATTGCATTCCAATCGGATGAATTGCATTCCTATCGGGTGGTTTCAATACCAGCAATAATTGTAGTGAAACCACCTGCCGTAATCAAGATCGCATTTTCTTTCGTACCAAATTTTGCTACAGCCGGAACCGCTGCTAGTTTCAAGTAGTTACATAGCCGAATTTTGCTACAACTAGAACTACTGCACATTTCGAGTTGTTGCATGCGCACTATGTGTAACTAACCAGTATCTAGCATACGCAAGTAGCTCAACTTGTCCCAAAACGACTTGTGCATGAAGGAAAGGCAACAAAACATGGTATATTCTGAATTTGATTGGGTACGAGTTCATATAACCTCCGAAGAGTGAAACTACGGTATCCTAAGCCTGAAAAGGAATCAAACCATGACACAGAAACCTTGCACCAGCTGGTTAAGCTACGGAGCATTGGGAACTGGGCATGGAATGCAGCATCTCACTTTTCATTATACTTTTAACTGCAATGACGACTCGACGACGCGACGACTACGACGAGATCCACCGGGCGTACAAGCGCATGAAACCCTCGTACGAAAACGTCATAGTCGTGATTACACAGCTTCATACCGAGGTTGTGGCGAAGGACCGACAGATTGAAGAGCTTCAGCTGTCGTTGCACAGCCTTGCTCACTCTATGCACGACTATGAATCTGATTCCGACTAGGCCCAAGAACACGACCCGTCTCTGGCAGATATGTTCGGTGACATATCAAGCGGGACCACCGATGATTCCGACCAAGACGAGAGCAGCCGACTCTGTAAGCAACGATTCTGACGAATCAGAGACCAGCGCGACCGAATATGATTCGGGTGAGGTGCTCGAATTCAACGATTGGCTACAACGTCGTGCTCGTCGTATCGTTGACGACTCGGACTCAGAAAATGAAGGGACGCCAGATTGCCCAATTGACTTAACCTACCTAAGTGATTAGGAGCTAGTGTCTTAGCCTAACAATTGCATACTCAGTATAAGTTTACTTCTCATGCAATCATGTCTAACGATAAATTTGGAGTTACTTATCGCTAAAAATTGGCACGCGTATTTTGTATATAAATAGTCGTTGTTATTTGGGGAAGGTTCAAAGGCTATGCTGGATTTTTCGAAGCGGTTTCTGTGTTTCTAACCGATTGCGCTCAACGGGGATGAATGCCGTCAATCTCCTGAACTTTGGGCTTTACTACGATCATTCTACAACTTTCGCTGAACTTCGCACACGCCCCCACTCCAGTGCACTCTACTTTCACGACCCATTCCACTCTCACTTCCAAGTCTCCGGTTACTCCAGCAGTGGAATCCGGTACACGCAAGACTATCTAGCAACAGTGCCGAAGGGATAGCGTAGTAGCAGTGCCCTTGATGAAGATGGAGTATCCTCGGCAGAAAGCTACGATTTCAGTGGTGATGAAACTCTACAGGATGGCACCGACACAACAAGTCTATCGAAGGCTGCCTCGCGCATGTTTGAGCACCTAAGGCAGTTTGTATCTCTGTCCAAGGCGAAGAAGTACCTGGAAACCCGAGAGCATGCGCGCTTTAACGTGAGTTCGACGGTGCGCTCTCATACTGTTCGTGTATGCGTCGCACACAACAAATGCAATGCGAGGACTCGAGTTACGAAGGGTGTTGACGGCTTGTATTCAGTGACAACTAGTGGATATCATACGAGCGACGTTAACATCACCAGCGACATGGATTCGGATTACAGCGAAAACGACTCATTTGAAAGGAATTCCTCTCTCGAACGTAGTTCCGAAGACGCACACGAGCCATTTGAAACAAGTGAGCGACGCCAAGGCATTATCTCGGGTACCTCTGGACGAGTCGAAAGTGACAGCAGTAGTGACGGATACAATGGAGTGAACAGCAGCGATTGCGATGATGAAGAGGATAGTGTTGAAAGTGGTGAAAGTGATGACAGTGTCGACGTGGAAGATGGCCAGAACAGCAGCATTGATCCTGATGTCATGAGCGATGCGAGCAGTGAATAAAATGAAGATGGAAATGAAGATGTGAACAATGACGTAGACATCCCCTCGTCGACAATGAATGGACTTATTCAGCATCAGTTTAAGACAATGAAAGAGGCACGCGAAGCGCTTGATGGATTGACTAACTCAAGATATCGCCGCAAAAACAACAACAAAGACACAACTTGGTTTTACTGTACCTCTCACAGTGACTGCACCTCATCGGCTCGGATCAAGAAGGCCACATCTGGAATGTTCAGTGTTTTGGTGAGCGGTGAACATTCGCTGGACGAAGCCCCACCTGGCGATCAGCGTACAGGCATCCACAAAAAATTTGACGGTGAAATTAACGGACTCCTACTTGGGGGCCAGGGACCAACGCAGTGCCTGACTACACTGGAAATGAAGTACCAACATAATGACAACACGTTGAGGCTACTTCGCAGTGTAGAACAGTTTAAAAAACCGATCTCAGCGTCTCCGATCTGGTGGAGAGTTTGATATTTCGTGCGTCGCAGATATCATGATGTGAGCCACAAAGAGAATGTGCAAGACAAAAGAAGACTTTTGTAAAGGGATGAAAACTTACAGCCCGGGTACAGATGCAACTCGTTTCGCAAAACGATCATTTAAGTATCGGAACGAAGTGCTGGTCCTGGACGTCTTTACCGATACTAGCACTGGCAAACAAGACTCTTGGGGTATCATATTTACGTCAAGGAAGCTTTTTCGCAGCTTTGCGCGCGGAATACTGGGTCAATTGGACAAAGTCGTGGGGATGACAGACGGGACTTACAAACTCTCATTCATCAACTGGACATTGGTTTCATTTGGAGTGGGCGGTGTCCACTCTGTCCCAACCTAAAGGGTTCAGCACAGATTTTATCCCGGTGCATTCATGTTCGTCCGCGCTGAGACGACAGTTGCGTACACCGAGTTGCTTACTGTTGTAAATGAGGTTGCAGTACATTCTTTGGTGGGCACCTAGACCTGGGGTTTGGATCAATGGATCATTGCTCGATCATTTCTGCCGCATTTCAAAGCGTATGGCCCAACATAGTGTTGTTGAACTGCTGGCCCCACCTGGACAGAAAATCACGAGAAAATATTGGTCGTCTGACTGATTCAGAGGTGTACAGCGACATAATCAAGCCTCAGCTGAATTATCTCCATGATGCTCGTTCTCGCGATCAATTCGCTGTTCTTTCTGATCTGATTGTATCGAATTGGAAAGAGCGTGGTGAAATCAACTACGCAAATTGATGAACAGTACCTGTCGGATCCATGGGATTCCTGGTTTGTAACCGCGAGTGAATCCCATGTGTCATTCCTAACCAGAATCCAGTCGAGGGATGTAACAGCGTCATTAAAAAGTCGCTGCGGGTCACCTACGAGCCGCTACATCAATCGTCCTCGCGTATACCCTTCCCAAGATACTCATACATTGCGGCCGGGATAAAGCGCCGACTTCATTTGGCAATTTGCCGAAGGTCCAATTGATGCAGATGATTTCTATTAGCTCGAGACTTGTGCAAGAGTGATAACCACTATCCTCGGCACAAAGGAAAATCACAAAGAGCCATCTCACGTATAGAACGCTATTTCTTTAACGCTGACTACTACATGGTTTGTGATGACAATATGAACGGTCTCAAAGTCAGCGCTTCAAGATCCAAGGTATTTGCTGGGTCGCAGGAAGGTGTTCTGAACAGGAGGAGCGAGTGGAGAACATTCAACTTCGATACCTCTCACTCCATGCTGTTGATATTCTGGACCGCAATACCTTCGAGCACGACTGGTCATCTCCAAATGGACCGTTGCGGAAGTAAGTCTTCATGGGAATGTTCCTGTTATTTCTCACTAAATCTGATACAATTGTCGTTGATGTTGTAGATTAAAACCCTTCGCAAGAAATTCCACTGCACTTGCAGCGCATTCTACAATTCCGGATGGCTGTGCTGTCATATTCTGGCGTGCCTTAAGCTTGTGGACGACTTTGATTTCACAATGATGCTGAGAAGTCTACCGGCACGAAGAACCTCAGGCCGTCCACCCAAAAAAGCAAGTGCCTCCAAAGAGAAGATCGAGACAAGGGTCAGCATACCATCAAGGCTCTTATCAAAAAGCTTATTGAGAAGCCTGCTAGTGTAATCAACTGGAGTGTTCTTGAGACTTGGACAACAAAGGATGACGAAGGTGTGGAAACTGAACGAGATTTTGTTGGCAGAGTTGATCCACCTGTTTTTAAGGGTGGCAAAAGATGCTGGGACGTCTTCTTCGAGACAAAACAGACAACAGTCACGATGGAGGTCGAGAAACTTGCTAACGTGATCAACTATTCTTTCAGAATGGGGCATGACATCGTCCCAACCTGAAGATCCAACCGATTGGGGTTGGAGATGGTTGTGAGTAGATTCATTACATTTTCTTCTGAAAATCTTCATTTAATCTTAAAAATAAAATAAAACTTGCACTCTCAAAATTATTGCATGCAAAAATCCGGTGGGCATGCAATGCATCCGACTCGGTATGGAAAACATCCATTTTTTGAAAGCATGGAAATCATCCGTTGGTGGCATTGAAAAAATCCGACACCGTTTGGTGGAGGAGGTGTCGGTGGCTTTGGCGGCTTCCACACGACTGCGGCAATGCTGGGGTGGTCCGGTTGCGGTTCTGGATCGGCGTCCTCGCAGGGGCCGGGAGGGCAGCGCACCCAATGAAGTTGCGAGTTGTTTGGTCGATTGGTAACCACGTCCACGAGCGGCGCGGAGTGCAATCAGATGAGGGAGCAATGCGGCTCCAATTGCACCTCTCGTGTCGTGCACGCCAGAGCAAGACCCTCAGTATTATACGAGGCCGTCCTTGCACTGCGGCTTGTTCTCTTCATCCTTGAGAAATGTGCCTAGCAGACCACATTCTCTTGCATTTACATGACGTCATGCAAACTGCACTCGCCATCCTCACTTGACAGCGTCGTGTCCTTGGTCGACGCTTTCCACTCTCACCGGCTTGGTTCTTGGTTCAAACGAGCTGCCACGATTTGGTCAACACTTACAGCTCGTCCGACTTCCACTGATTCTTCAGCAGTATCTAGGGAGGGGATTGCAGCCTCCAGCACGGTCGGCACGACACCCTTCTTGACCGTAGGCCTGTGCGGTAGAAGCTGAGTACTTGCCAGGTTTTACAGGGTGCTGGTCGTCAAAGCCACGTGAACGACCACAGAAGCCTTGTCTCAGTTCTTGCACCTTGTTGTCCTTCTTTCCTTGCCGACGTCTGTCTGCTCGGCCTTGTTGCTTCTTGTCCTTCTTTCGCTTCATTTTGTAGACTCTTGGACTAAAGTTAACTTTGTGACGGTCTCACTTAGAAGACAGTACTTGGGAGCTGTAACTCCCACCAACGATCAACATGTATTGCTCGCTGGAATGCAAATTAGGAACTGCTAGAAAACTAGCTACTGCACGATCTCGCCTGCCATCTCTGGCAGCCCAGGGAGATTGGGCTCTGATTTGACCCTCAGCTGTTGGGCGAACTTCAACCTTGTCTTATCCACCATTTGTGGTGCTCATCCTGAGCCACCACGCTGCCGATAGCTGCCAGCGCCTAGTTAAGCTTTCATGCAAGTGGCAGGCGATGCAACGCCACAAACAGTAGTGTAGCCATCTCGGTGATAAAGTATATTCCGCGAAGAGATGCATATCTCAAGTCGCATTTCGAACCGTGTGCAGCATTGCACGCACGCTGGACCTGTGCGTGGCGCCACCCTGCGCCGATTTTCGCCATGAAAATACTGGTACTCGGAGAAGGCCAGGTTCAGTCCAAAACGAGAAAGGCATCAGCGAGTCTTTGAATTGGGTCTCTCTCTTTCTTGTATCTAATAAAAAAATTGTTGCAGCGCTCAGCAATTCGCTGTTGTGTGGAACCAAGAGGTCCAAGGCTGTGAGGGTCGTAGTGGTGCTTGTCAGGAAGGTCGTCTGCAAACCTGCACTTCAACGGAATGTAGCCATGTTAGCCATCTGTAAAATTGCCATAGTTAATTCGCGTCCATCCAATCACAGACCGACTCAGCTTGGCTCAGATTTCCGCGCCAAAACGGATGGGTGCGAGACGGCCATTCCTGCAATTGAGCCCGTGAGGTGTCTATAGTGTACATATCCCTCCACACGAGTGACTGACCGACCATGGGAGAGGCTATGCAGGCGCTGGAGAGTGCGTCTCGTCGGGAGCTGCAGGCGCTGGCCAAGGAGCTGCAGCTGTGCCGCGGCAACGCCCGCTCGGACGTGATCATCAGCCACGCCGTCAAGTTCCTAGAGGAGCACCCGACGGACGGCGAGGCGACGGTGCTGGCGTCGCTGGGCAGCACTGCGAGCTCAATGCCCGTGGCGTCTCCTGCGGCTAAATCACCCAAGAAGACGACCCCGAAGAAGGAGGCGGGTGTGAAGGTGGACAGTGCCAAGAAGAGCAAGAGCCCCAAGCAGCAGCCGGAGGACGAGGCTGCTGTCGAGACGCCTGCTCTTGCAAAGAAGACGCCGACGAAGAAGAAGGTGGGGGAAGGTTGTGACGCCCAAGGAGCAGAAGAAGACCAAGCAGACGGCTTCGCCAGCAGCTAAATCGCCGAAATCCGCTACGAAGAAGACCCCTGACAGCAAAAGCAAGCCGTCGCCGGCGAAGGTTGAGAGTGCTGTAGAGAAGGAGACGCTTGCCAAGGAGAACGCTGTGGAGGACACCAAGACAACTGTGGTGGATACGAAGACAGCTGGTGAGACTCGTAAGGCTGTCGAGGCGCTGGTCAAGTCCACGAAGGACCTGTCGTTCGTTGGTGAATCGCGTGTGCGCTGCTCCACTACAGGCCACGAGATGAAGGCCAACCTCGACATCATCAAAGCGCACATCAACGGCAAACGGTACCAGAAGGCTCGGAATTTGAAGTGGTCGGTCGCGTCGTACGCGCCGATGTTTGTCGCTCACTCGGACGAGTCGAAGAGGGACCTGGTGTGGTGCAACGTGACGGAGACGGCCATCGCGCGCGACCGGAAGAGTGTTGAGAAGCACGTTGCTGCCCCGAAGTACCAGAGACAGCTGCCGATCTGGCGGGAGCAGGAGGCTGCCAAGAAGAAGGCGGAGGAAGAGGAGGCACAGCGGCGAGCGGCTCGCATCGAGGCCGCCAAGAAGCGGAGGCTCGCAGCCGCCAGTGATGGGGACGAGAGTGCATCTAAGAACGAGCGACCTATGAAGCGCGCCGCCACCGCGTCCCGCAGCAAGAAGTAGGGTCTCTCAGCAACTGCAGCAAGCAAGGAGAAGAATGTAGCCATCTCGCGCTGTCACACGTCACATATTTTGAATAGAATTCATTGGTAGAAAAACGTCGAAACTTCTGGAACACTTTGATGGCATCTCACTATGCCGACTCCAGCGGCTCACTTTGTGATCGTCCAAACAATTCACAGGAACCGGAGCAAGATGTTCGGGGAGACGCCGCGCTGCCCTTCTCGCGCCACTCGGACGTGCTGCACGGACCCATCCCCATCGACCCCACGGAGCTGGAGAATCTGGTGGCCGAGATCAAGCGTCGCGGCAACGCTGCCTTCCAGCAGAAGGCACTGGAGGAGGCCGAGGTGCTGTACACGCGCGCCATTGCCGTGAACGAGAGCGACCGGATGCACAACCAGCACATCTTCTTCGCCAACCGCTCGGCGGCGCGCTGCTCTATGGGCAAGATGGGCCAGGCGCTGGAGGACGCCGAAGCCTGCGTGGCATTGGACGCCACGTACGCCAAGGGCTTCTTCCGCAAGGCGCAGGCGCTGGTTAAGCTGGAGCGCTACAAGGAGGCGCTGGCGGCGCTGGACAGCGCCAAGGCTCTGGAGGCCAACAACAAGTCGGTAAACACGCTGTACAGCAAGGTCCAGGAGCTGGCCAAAAGGAGAAGACCCCGGCGACGCCCGCACCTAAGAAGGTGGTGACGCGAGTGGAGATGACGGACACGAAGAGCAGCACCTCTTGTTCGACTGCTAAGGAGGTTGGTAGTGAGGATGTTGTCATGGACGATGACACTGAGATTGTCGGGCACGTGCGCGGATACAAGAAGCTGGCGGATGGACGCGTGACCACATTTTTCAACAACGAGCTGACGGAGGAGGCCAAGCAGCTGATTGGCGACATTGCCCCCAAGAAGGTGGAGGATCCAAACAAGGTGCAGATCAAGAACGTGGACGGTGGATCCGCCTGGAACCAGGGCAACACATTCGAGGAGAAGGACATGACGTCGTGGGCCAAGGACAAACTAGAGAAGATTGTGTCGGGCATCTCGGCGCCGCTGGGTAGTGGCGAAGGAGAGGTGACGTCCTTGGAAGTGTCGAATCTCGAGGGCGACGCATCGATCGCCGTGGTGCGTGGTGCCAAGCGCTACATCTTTGATTTCACGTTTACGCTGGCCGTCACGCTCAAGCAGGCGGAGGGCAGCGTGGCGGGCGAGCTGCGGTTCCTGGACCTGAGCTCCGATTGCGGCGGTGACTACGATGTGGAGGCCGTCGTGCCTTCGCGCTACCAGTCAGTCGGCGGCAAGGCGCTGCACGCGGCGCTGAGCTCGTCGTCGTCGCCGTTCCGCAAGGCGATCGCGGCCGAGCTGGCCAAGTTCGTGGAGGAGTACCACACGTTCTAATACAACTTAGATTGTTCGTTCATTACTCGGTTGCCTTCCAGCGAGCTTTAGCCTTTTTCAAGGAAGAAGGGCAAGCTGAAGTGCCTCCGAATTGGGTTTCGTTGCCTGAACTCTTGAACCTCTCCTACGGCATATGTCTTACTTAAGTACTAGTAGTCTTTAATCCAGCTGTACCATCATTCCAGTACAGCCGCTGGTGGATGGCGAGGAAGCGCTCGCATAGCTTGAAACGCTTTGTCTGAGTCACGTGCAGGCCGTCCGTCCGTCGTCTGCAACTCCTCCGTGTGTGTCTCTCTGTACCACCCAGCTCCTTTTGACAATGTCGACTGTGGACGTGGCCGTCTCCTCCTCCCCGCGGAGGAAGAAGCCGGCAAGACGATGGTTGCCGTGGGCGGCATGCAAAACATGGCGTGGGCCGCCGACACGTCCAAGTTCGGCTTCAAGATGCTGGTCAAGATGGGCTGGTCGGCCGGCAAGGGCGTGGGCAAGGACCTGCAGGGCCAGGCCACGCACGTCAAGATCGCGCGCCGCTCAGAGAACTTGGGCGTGGGCTGCAGCCTCAAGCAGGCCGAGGTGCAGGGCTGGTCCGAGACGGCCGGCGGCTTCGCGGACGTGCTCAAGAAGCTCAACGAATCGTACGGCAGCAAGTCCAGCGAGGACGGAGAGGCGTCGGATGCCAGCTCGTCCAAGAGCAAGAAGGGTAAGAAGGCCAAGAAGAACAAAAAGACCAAGAAGGCGAAGAAGGACAAGAAGAAGAGCAAGAAGAGCAAGAAGGCCGGAGACAAGATCACCGTCTCCAGACGGCTGCACTACCGCAAGCGCCAGACCAACAAGGATGCCAAGAACTACGGCGCCGCCGAGATGGCCGCCATCCTGGGCGTGGCGTCGTCCTCGTACAAGCCGTCCGAGTAGCCAGCCAAGTGTTAGCTTCCTACCAGAGTTCCGGAAGCGGCGACTGCGCATGTGTTTATGACTATTTAGAGCCGATCGAGCCAATACATAGCAACCTTCCATTCATTCATGCAGCGCCAGTGCCATTTACATTAGCAGGAGCATGCAGTGCTCCGTTTATCCACCGATCGGTAGCGATAGACACAACTAATCGTGCAACCGACGGTACCTTCGAACAACACTACATTTTCGCGTGTTGCTTGAAGGCTGCGTGTCCCGAAACTTTGAGTTACTGGTGAAGAGCCATTCAACGCATTGGCCAGCAGAGCAGAGCGAGATGGCGAGCATCTTCGTGCGCAACCTGCCGTTCGGCGTGACACAGGAGGAGCTGGAGCAGGTGTTCGGCGACGTTGGCCCCGTCAAGAAGATCGATGTCATCAAGGAGAAGGGCAAGCGCAAAAGCGAGATGCTCACGCGTGGCTTCGCCTTCGTCAAGTTGTACGTGCCACTGCTGCCTGAATTGCTGCAAGAGCTGCGTTGACATCCGTGTATTAACTGGGATGTTGCTATTTCTATTGCAATTGCCTTTTTGTTGCAGCGCTGTCGAGAGTGACGCCGCGGTGGCTGTCGAGAAGCTCAACAAGACAGACTTCCAGGGCCGCAAGATGCTCATCGGTGCGTCTGCTGCCTGTGGTTGCTGGCGTGGGCGATACTAGGAACTGATTCAGATGTTTTGCCTACACAGACTTTGCAATGGAGAAGGGCAAACGTCGTGCCAACCAAGCTGCAGGCACGACGGTTCAGGAGAAGAAGCCTGTGACCGCAGAGGTGAAGGAGGAGGGACCTGTTAAGGAGGATGCACAGAAAGATGAGCCGGAGGAGGCAGAGGAGGACAAGGATAAGGCTAAGAAGGAGCGCAAGGCGGCAAAAGAGGAGCGTCGTGCTGCGAAGGCTGCTAAGAAGGCTGCGAAAGCCGAGAGCAAGGTCAAGCAAGAAGCGGAAGAGGCCGCAGTAGAGACGAAACCGCAACAAAAGCTAAGCCGGTGAAGACTGAGAAGAAGGAAGTCAAGGTCGAATCGGCTCCTGTTGTTGTAGCAGATGCCGCTGCTCATTCTTCTGGTCAGCACACACAGAGCGAGCGTAACGCACGTCGCCGACAGCATCGCGAGTTCTTGCGGCAAGTGGAGCTCAGGAAGGAGGAGCAGGCTGGCGAAGAGGAAAAGTCCGTTTTGGTTTTTGGTTTGGGTGCTGATGTGACGCAGAAGCACATGCTCAAGAAGGCCAAGAAGGTTGGTGCCGTGGTCAAAGTGGAGCTCAAGGAGGAGGCTCGTACCGGCAAGAAATACGCATTGGTGCAATTTAAAAGCACAAAGGATGCAGCACTAGCTGTGACTAAGCTTGACCACCATATTTTCAAGGGCACCATGTTGCAAGTGAAGAGTGCTGCGAAGGCGGTTGTGGCCAGCGAAAAGGGAGCAACTGTACCAGGCCACCCGAAGCATGCTGCTGAGGCGGAAGGACTACGTCTTATTGTGCGTAACTTGGCCTTCCAGACCACGGACAAAGATCTTGAGAAGCTCTTTGAGGTGCACGGGCCACTGTTCGAGGCCCGTGTTGTGCGCATGCCTGTAGAGGAGAATAAGACAAAGAAAGAAGACGAGACTGACGAGTTAACGAAGAAGGAGACGGAGCTTGGCCGCAGTCGCGGCTTCGGCTTCGTTCAATTCCGTGATGTGGCAGATGCGCGTACTGCTGTGGAAAAGCTCAACGGATACAAACTTAAAGGCCGAGAGATGATTGTCGATTTTGCTCTATCAAAGACCAAATACGTTGAACAGCAGAAGCAGCAAGAGCAAGCGGTTGCTGCAGCCACTCCTGAAGGTGAGGATGATGAGGGCATGAGCGGCGACGAAGACGAAGACCAACTCGAAATGGCCACTGACGATGAGATGGAGGCGGGGTCTAATGCCTCGGACGGGGAGGAGAAGATGAAGAAATGGAGGAAGCTGCGCCCACTCCCAAGGAGGACACAGAGGCGCAGCGTGATCGCACTCTGTTTATCCGAAACCTGTCGTTCCAGACGTCGGAAGACGGACTGCGAGAGTTCTTCCAGACCTTTGGTGCTGTTGAGTATGCTCGCGTGGTGTACGATAAGGGATCGGGACTGTCTAAGGGCGTGGGTTTTGTCCGATTAAAATCGGCCGACGTGGCTGCGGAGGTCCTTGCGCGTGGCGAGCAGAACCACGTTGGAGACGACAAGAAGAAGCCCCGAAAGGATAAGAAGAAGAAGGAAAATCTGTTTACACTGTCAGCGCTTGCGGACGGCGGCGATGACGCACTGACCTTGGATGGACGGCAACTCATCGTGACTCGTGCAGTGTCCAAACCCGATGCGGAGAAGCTGGCGGATTCCAACGCCCGTGAACGTCGGCGATTGGATAAGCGCAACATGTACCTGGCCTACGAAGGTACACTTAACGTGAACAAGATGGCGGACGCCGAGCTGGAGCTACCGAAAATGGACATTGATAAGCGCCGACGCGCCATCCGCGAGAAGAAGGAGAAACTTCAGAATCCGATGTACTTTGTGTCGCCTATGCGTCTCTCGGTTCGCAACATGTCTACTGGACTGGAAGATCGCCAGTTGAAGAAGCTCTTCCACGACGCCGCGAGTGCTGGCATGCGCGCTGGTAACGTGGACCTCACAGAAATTAAGCCCGAGCTACTGTCCAAGGGTAACCCTCCGGTCAAGGTGCGAATGGCAAAGGTGGTGCGCGATCTCGATTCAGCCAAGGCTGGCAAGGAGCCTCGCTCGCGTGGCTACGGTTTTGTGGAATTTGCAGAGCACGTGCACGCACTGGCGGCTCTGCGTATTCTGAACAACAACCCGAAGTACACATCGTACGCAGCAGGTAAGTCTGCAGCTGCCGGATCGCCCGACAGCTCGAAGTCACGTCTCATTGTGGAGTTCGCGCTGGAGAACCACGGTAAGCTGAAGTTGCGTGAAAAGCGCGCTGTGGATGCTGCTAAGAAGCGTGAGGAGGAGCGCGCGCTGAAGGAAGCACAGGGTGAGACAGGTGAGGACGGTGAACAGTCTAAGAAGAGCCGTGGACAGCGCCAGCGTGAGAAGAAAAACTGCGTGCCGAGGCCAAGGCTGAAGCAAAGGCTAACACGGCTGATGGTGCTGAAGGCAGCAAGATTGCCAAGAAGCCAAGCAAGGCAGTGAAGGAGTTGAAGCAGCAGCCAAAGAAACGGAAGCGTGCTGAGGCTCCGCGTGGCGATTCTGAGGCGGATGTTCTGGCATCATTAGAACAGGGCGTCACGAGAAAGGGCAAGACGCTGTCTCGTAGCCAACGCAAGCACGCCAAGGAGTTAGAGAAAGAGAAGTCCTTTGAGGAACTTGTGCGCAGCTACAAGAAGGATATCTTTGGCGAAAAACCTGTATCAGGAGGTGCTACCAAGGAAGACGAAGGCGCCAAGGAGCAAGAGCGCTGGTTTGACTAACTGGAAGCTCGTTGCTTTCATCAGCCTGTACTTGGAGAGCCTCCAGGTGATAAACCTAGCTAGAAGACCACACGAAGCAGAAACTACATTACGATAGCGGTGGATGAAAATATAGGTGCATGCATTCTTGTGAACATACGTTAGCTAGGGGTTCTGATCTCTTCAAACCTAAACTTAGCCTTGGCAACTTTTAATCTTATTGGCAACAACAAGGTGGAGTTCATGACCCTCAGCCTGAGGGCCTCAGGCCCTGAGCACGACTACTACTACTGTAGTAACTCATGCGAACTATTTTTTCCTGAACCCAAGACGACGAAGCCGGACACGAGGGTTGGCCCTCTCCTGCTGGTCGCTGACATCAGGGTGGCAAGCTGTGCTGGGCATGGGTGGTGATTCACTTCCGTGTGCCGATACCTTTGGATTCTTCACCAGTACACCGCTTAACGTGCAGCAGCAGCCGACAAATCGAGTGCTCGTGGTCATTCCTGTGCGGCGTGACTGCTGCTCTGGCCAATGCGAACACGAAGCTCGTATCGTGTATTTCACTGCATCCACGAGCTCCACGCTGAAGCACGCACGCCCAGGGGTAGATTTCGTCGATACTCGAGGCGCAGTGCTCTTTAGTTCAGGGCAAGAGCGAGCTCAAGTCGCAGTGGAGGTCCTTCCAGCTCCAAGTGACGATTTCAAAGAAACAAAAGACGCATTATCCCTGGACCAGCGTGCATTCGCAATTGTTCTTGAAGCACCGACGGATATTTCAGCGCAAACTCGTGCAGAGATCATTGTGGAACCAGGGCTTGTACCTAGATCCCCAAACGTATCCACGGAGTCGGGGATTAATGTATCACAAACTGTGGTGGTGGTACTTGCAGCGGCAGGCTTGCTACTGGTGGCAGTCTGCTGGTTCTTGAGACACCCTAGTAAGCCACACAAAGCCCGATCCTTTGAATACAAAGTGCTGCTTCTACAACGAAGGAATTCTGGTGCCAGTGAGGAGACGAGGGAGGCTTTGGCCGCTTCAAACGGCCGCGGTGCGAAGAAGAACGGCGTTCGTCGTGCCGCTCGTCGTGCTGGTTCGTTCAAAAACTGGCGATCAGTAGCGGAGCACCGCAGATATAACACGCATCACCTCATTTTCCCAGAGATTCTCAGACTTCCGACCGCAGCAGAAGGACAACCGAGCGAAAATGAACATGCCGAGAGCGAGGACGAGCCGCAAAATAATTTCAGAGAGCACTTGGCTGTCATCCAGAGCTGCAACACCGAGCGGTAGCGCTGCGAAGTGCATTGAAATGGCGTCAGTAGCACGCCAGGTATAGCCATCCGTCTCAATTGACGTGAGGCAAGCGCTGAATTAGTGCTGACTCAGCACTGCTGAGGCAACTTGTTGCAGGGTGATGTGCGTCTCGTGCGGAGAGATGGCTACACTTCTCTTTGCATTTCGCTGCTCGAACGGTCGTCATGACCACGCTGATCGTGATGTCATGTCATGACGACTTCTCCGCCACACGTGCCATTCCGAGGGTTGGCATCTTCCAGCTTGTTCGAGGCTGGAATCGCTTTCGTGGATGAGTTTGTTTTATTGGGATGGCAGTCAGCAGAATGCAAGGCATAGGGTCACGAAACCGAGTGAGTCTTACACTGCAGGCTTACCGCACGATGATACGTGTCGAGACACCGCATTACCACACAAGAAGGAACAGTCAGGAATGCGAGCAATGATAATGGTGTTAATAAACGTCAAGAATTACACTGTTTGGCGCCTGCGTCAAAGGCCGAGAGGCACCGCCGGGAACGGTTTGCTTACAGCTTGTTCTTGTAGAAGACGATCTTGCCGTCGTCCTCGACGAACTTGCAGTGCGTGTAGGATCGCCACACCGCAAGGGGCACGGGGGTGGCGTCCTTGAGGTAGAACTTGCCCAGGATCGGCGTGATGGCGTTCGTGGCCTCCTCACAGTGGTAGAAAGGCATCTTAGAGAAAATGTGGTGGCACACGTGCGTGTCGACGATGCGGTGCACCACGCCGTCCAGGTACGAGCCGAACGAGCGGTCGACGGTGCAGAGAGCGCCGCGCAGCCAGTTCCACTCACCCTCGCGGAAGTGCGGGATGTACGTGTCCGTGTGCTGCAGGTACGTGATGAGCACCAGGTAGGCGTTCACGATCATGTACGGCACGAAGTAGAACTTGACCATGGTGTAGAGCCCGAACGTGTGCACAAGCGCCGACAGGACGCCCAGCATGAGCACCAGGAAGACGTCGCTCAGCACGATCATCCAGCGCTCGCGGTCCGCGTAGATGGCTGAGTACGGGTTGAAGTGGCTACGCGGCTTGCCCCAGTACTTGCTCGGGCCAGTGGCGTTGAAGAAGAGGTAGCCGGGCATCCAGCCCACGACCAGCATGTACACGATGCGGTAGAGCTGGTAGAGCGGAGCGTCCTCGAGCGTCTCGTCCCAGGAACTGGCGATGACCGAGCGCGTGACGGGCACGAACACCTCGTCGTTCTCGCAGCTGCCGGTGTTGGAGTGGTGCTTGCGGTGCGAAATGCGCCAGCTGTGGTACGGCACGAGCAGCGCCGAGTGCAGCACGAGGCCGATCATGTTGTTCACGGCCTCGCTGGAGCAGTAGGCCTGGTGGCCACACTCGTGGGCCACGACCCAGACGCCGGTGAGGTAGCTGCCCTGGAAGAACCAGTAGAGCGGCCAGAGCGCGTAGGCGGCGTTGCCCGTCTGGTCGATGAAGGTGGCCGCGTAGAAGAACGCCGTGCACGTGAGCACGTTCTTGATCATGTAGTACGAGGACGTGATGAAGGAGCGCTCGAAGCAGTGCTTCGGGATGGCGGCGCGCAGCTCGCGCAGCGTGAAGTGCGGCAGCTCCAGCGGCAGCGGCGCCGGGGCGCCTTCCACATGCTTGTAGCCGGCCTCAGCCAACTGGCGCTGCTTGGTCTCGCCGTTGGCAGCCTGCTTGGAGGCCGCGTCGGCTTCCGGGTTCAAGATCGCCATGGTGGACGGCTGGTGTGGGAAGCACGGCTGGGTGGTGCCGGTGGTTTGCAGTCGGAGAATCCGCAAATGAGGACTGCGGTGAGAACGGAGAAGGTGGCGGACCGCAAAGTCGAAAGGTTTGCAGCCGCACAAGCAGCGGGCAAAGGTTGCAGAGCAGCAGAACACCCGATCCGGCGGTTCCGGCCTGAGTGGCCGACAGGCGTGCCACGCAGAGAGCAGGCGTCACGTCAGGCTCGATTCAGGCATGATGTCATGCGCTGGATGTGTCAACGACAGCAGCTTCGATACGTCACGGCAAAAGCTCTCCGCTTAAATACGATGGGTTGTGGTCGTCGAACGACGGTCGAACGGCTCGAAGCGGAGACTGCTTCAAGGTGCATGTCAAAGAGTTAGTGAGCGTGAGTACCATGCCATAGCGGCGTCAATGCGGCTTAGTGTTGCCTCGAAGCAGGGCAACCCAACCGACGGATGGAGGTAAGTGGGAAGCACTTCAAGATGCACCACTGAAACGGTTAAACTATTTGCATAGAAACACAATCGGCCGGGAAACCTTTGCCGCAAAAATGCCATTCTAGGCAAAACCACCAGAAAGACTGCCGCGCTCATGGTGTCAGGTTATCAAAAGCAGAATTTGAGAGACACTTCCGTCGTGCCTGCTTCCGTCGTGCCTGATTCACCGTTGCGTAAGTCCTTTCCACTTGCCAACCAGGCTTGCATATCTTCACGGAAGACGCCTTAAGCGGTGAATATTCTCACCGCTACCTGGGGCTACTAGAGCCTTCCGAGACCTGAGCATGGATAGTTTGGCGCTGCCGCTACTCTATCAAGCTGCCCCCTCGACCCGTGAAGAGGTGTCGTCTTTGTCATCCAGACCAAGGTGTCGTCCTCCTGAATCCTCATGAGCGGCTCCCTCCTCTTCGAGTACGTCATTCAGGTGTTATAGGTCTGCGCCCATTACACGAGCGAGCGAGCTCAACTGCATCAAGTGGCTCGGAGCCTCGATGTCCTTGACCACCATAATCCTGATAATTTTTTGAATAGATTACACCGCTCTTCGGCAGCGTCGACCAATGACCCTTGGCCGTTCATTCAAGCCACTGTATTCAACAAACCCGAAGATGACCACTGTAAACTCTTAACACCAACCCAGCAGCATCGCAGAGGTGGTAAAATGAGTTGCTGCTGCTCATAGCGAAGCGTTTTGCTAGTGTACAAAACAGAAGTCTATAGTCACAGGTTTTGTAAGCCCGTTCCATTGTCTGTTTGAAAAAGATAGCTCTCTGTGGACGGGCATCGGTAAACCAGGGTCTTACCGGTTTATACCAGTTTCTATAACCTCTGCACTCGCATAAGTCATCCATACAAATTGCTAGGCTTCCTATGCCACGGCAGAGTCAGTACTACCGGTATCCTTCTGGCTATGTGATTGATCCTCTTTTCGACCAATCGACTGGCCCGCCGAGATTGGTGGTTGGTGCTGCAGTCGCATGCCCCCAGCAGCGCCGACGCCTTCTTAGTTCGGTTCTTTAAGTCTTTCGGAAGCAAAACATCACCATGTCCTCCACTGGAATCGCCGTGGGCCTTAACAAGGGGTTCCCCATCAACAAGAAGCAGGTGGCTCCTCGCCCCGCTTCCCGTAAGGGAGTAAGTTGCGCCTCCAATGGGCTCCACACAGCAGCAGCCAGCAGCGTCGCAGGGCCGACAGAGTCGACCCGTAGCTCGCTGCTGGCCGAGTGCCTCTAGTGTCGCAAGAGAAGACTGGTATTAACGCACGTTTCTCCTATTGATTGGTTCTCCGCAGCACGCCGGCAAGAAGACCAAGGTTGTCCGTGAGGTCATCCGCGAGGTCGTCGGCCTGATGCCGTACGAGAAGCGCATCCTTGATATGATCAAGAGCGGCGGCTCGTCGGCTGAGAAGCGTATCTACAAGTTCTCCAAGAAGCGCGTACGTACCTCTGTGCTGTGGCGGCTACACGACAGCGCAGCCACATTAGCTTTGGCACGAGTTTTCTGTTCAGGATGTTAACGACTATTGTGATGTCGTGTCTGTTTGAACGCCCCTTGATGATATGCATCGTAACTTTACAGCTGGGTACGCACCGTCGCGCTCTGCAGAAGCGTGAGGAGATGAAGTCGTACTACGCTGCTCTCCGCGCCAAGGCCGCCCACCACGCTTAGGACCGACACTTCCAGGGTTGCGGAGATGGGGCTACCGACTTCAGTGGGTCGGGGTGGACACGAGTACACACGACGGTGACGTGGCGTTCTCTCGCCAGCTGGCTGCTCCTGCGCATGGGCACTGAGCTCTGCTAGGAGCGGTCCTGCGCGCATGTCCGCTGGCTTCGAGCTACTTCGTCTCTGTCGCTTCATTATTCGAAAATAAAGGATCGCCAACACTGCTTCAAGACCCTGGCGCGTCGCGCATATCCCGTCTTCTGCTGTGTATTTACGCTCTTCGTGGTGTGCTGTCACAGGTGTTTTATGTGGTGTTAGGTGCAGGTGTCCTCCACGTAGGCTTGCGCGCTGACGCATGCAGTGGTCTCCACGCTGAAATTTCGTGCAACTTGCCTATAAGTCCACATTTGTGAATGCAAGGGACAACCTGTGCAGGCCGCTTCAAGCAGCAACAATGAGTCTCTGTTGCAGCTACCCTTGGTGATAATGAAGAAGTTTAAAGCAATTTGCTGGATTATCGCGCTTGCACAACGAAAGATATTCTGGTGTTGAGCGTGCTGAACAGCAGACTTTGGTATTAACAGTCCATGATGCTGGGCATATTGCACGATCGTTTGAATGCTCGTGGTGCTAACAACCACAACGCACTATCCATAGTAGTTAATGTTCCAAGATAATGTCGTTGCAGCTCTGCGAGGCGCGCTCGCATTCATTACCGCAGCCGAGCGTCAAGTGAAAATCTACGGTGTAGCCATGTCACTGTTCGGAGGGTCAAGCCCGGCAAGATCGCAATCGGAGGGTAGCTGGCACAACGTCAATTTGCAGCAGTCATCTGACGATTGAAGCGGCCGATGGACGGAGTTGCCGCAGCGGTCTTGCACTGTGTAGTCCGGACAGCAGGATGGCGTTGATCAGCTTGTGGCACATACTGATGCGACTTGCTTCAGATTATTGGTCTTCATGTATGTGCTGCAATCAGGGCCCCCACTCGGCACTGCCTCCCCATCAATACAGCAGCGCGGAGCAAACAAGACAACCAAACTTGATTAAGAACTTGTTCTGGGGGCGGACCAAGCGAGTGCAGTGAGCGTAACGGGGATGGCAGCCGAAGAGATGCGCCGAAATAGACGAGGGTGGAAATGGCGACCGTTCACCAGAGCTCGGCTTTTGCCTCGCCGTCTGTGCCTTCCTGCTGGCAGTTTTCGCAGCTCCGTGCTGCTTGCAGGCCTCCACTCGCTCGCTTTAAATAGGAGGTAATCAGAACGTGTCTGGCCGCCGCGCAGAGAGCGCGGAGGAGGGAGGAGGGTCTGGGGACGAGTCAAATCTGCGTCGCGAGTCCTGCCTCCCATCAGGCGTCTCGACTGCTGCCAAGCGAGAACGAAACAAGAGACATCGAGAGCCCGAGACGTGAGCGGGCGCATACTGAGCAAACTGCAGGGAACACGGACAAGAAACGACCCGACCGCTCGCGGTGCACAAGTCTCGACCATCGTCCAAGCAGACGCGGCCTGCTCTTCCACTTGACCTCGTCCATGGGGGTCGAAGCGAAGGAGCACAAACGTCGAATGCTGCTGCACTCGATGGCGGCGCTGGCCCGCCAAACTGGGAGCACCACTGACATGACAAGTACGCGACCGGCTGCAGTGGTGACTGGCGAAAGCGACTCGGCCGTACTTTCTGCCAACTTGTTGCCGTCGCCGTGTTCGGTGCAATGTGACGAGGCCGAGTTGCACAATGCAGGACCCTGCATCGTACCGGTCTCTCATCAATCACGCTTTGGGTCATTGCAGATGAAAGCGTTGAGAACGTGCCAGTCATCACCACGACTCATAGGAAAGTCGTTGATCAAGGATAGAGCTGAAGCGGTAGTGGACCTCGAAGTTGATTCTGAGCACCAAGGTGAAACTACATCAGACAGCAGTGAAGCGTCAACGAGACGTGCTAAGAGTTTGATGGCGGTCCCAAGTGACAACGCGAGCGATGAATCGATAATGTACGCCGTAGCATTGCTGCGAAAATTGCAGCAGCATGCGTGTGAAAGCGCGAGTGGCGAGGCGGCTGTACAGCGCGAAGAGATCGACCAGATCCTTCGGGGGTTTTCTCGTGCACTAGAATCCGTCACCTCGACATGGGATGAGCGAAGCGTGGAAGACACAATGCAGAAGTTGTTTGATACGCACTCAAACGTGTTCGACGAGAGCATGCAAAACTTTTTCATCCAGAACTTTCTGCACGAATCGGAAAGTGCCAAGACCTTCCGGACTGCACTCCGTCGTACAAGTATGCTGCGACGATGTCTCATGGCAATGTACAAGTCTGAGAACAGTGAGGGCAGCAACAGCGTCGGTGACGACAAAGGAATCGCCGCACGTCGCTGGGGCGAGGCAGTATCTCGAGTTATGAAGCAAAAAGAGGACGAGCGTCGCCGCCATTCTATTGAAGTTTGTCCAGAAATTACGAATCCATCAGTGGTTTTGGCAGTGAAGAACGAGATCTCCAAAATTGATACCTGGGACTTCGACGTCTTTGCGGTACGGTATCATTAACAACAGTGAGTTCAGTTGTCACGACGAGTACTAATTTTACCGTTGGCCATTATCCCTTGCAGATCGCGGCGGCTGTACCAGGTCAGGCTTTATGCATCGTAGGAAATGCATTGCTTGAGCAGTACGAATTTTGCTGTCACTTTCGTTCGTCAAAGCCGCGTATCCAAGCCTTCTTGCGGAAGTAAGTTAATAGCTTGATCTGGCTCGTTGGTGATATTTTCCACTAGGTGCTCATTGTTTTTGCGTTGATCCTTCCCATGCAGTGCTCAACGGCGTTATCACCCTCACCCGTATCACAATGGTACTATAGCAATTCCAACATATGTGATACCAGCAGCTCACAGTGACAATCATCTGTGTATCTTCTTGTAGCCGAGCACGCCGCTGACGTCACCCAAACGCTACACCATTTTCTATCGGTCGGGAACCTTGGTAGTTTATTCAACGAGCGGACTAAGTGTACTGCACTCCTAGCCGCGATCATACACGACGTGGTAAGTTTTGACATCTTGTCGCCCAGACCTTTGCCCCTTTTCATTGACGCGTTCGTCTTCGCTCAGGGTCACACAAGTTACAGCAACAATTTCCACATTACCATCAACGACGACTTGGCTGTACAATACGTATACCGTTCTCCTTGGAGCACATGCACTGTGCTCTCGCCTTCAAGTTGATGAAGGACCCGGAATGCAATATTCTTCAAGGACTTACCAAGATTGAGCAGCACGAGGTGAGGAGCAGCAGAAAAGCCTGCCGTCTGAAACAGTAGAACAACTCACTGACTTCGTCGATCCGATCTTTATCACCGCAGGTGCGCAACTTGATCACCGACATGGTTCTAGCAACCGACAACAGCGTGCACTCTGCGTATCTAGCAAAGCTGGACAACCTCGTCCGGAGGTACGACTCCAGCCTCAATTGTGCATCTTGCTCCACAGCTTGTGGTCAATTAAGCTAAGTATTGTCTTGCCCACAGAGCAACGGATGAGGGCTGGAAAGTGGCCGACCCGGACGATGATCGACTGGTGCTGCAGATGGCTCTGCACGCCGCCGACGTGTCCAACCCGACCAAGTCACTGCACACCTACTTGACGTGGACCGAGCGCATCAAGCAGGAGTTCTACCAGCAGGGCGACAAGGAGCGCGAGCTGCTGCTGCCCGTGAGCATCGGCTACGACCGTGAGCACCCGATCCCGCTGGAGAAGATGCAGGCGGGCTTCATCATCGGCATCGTGCGGCCGCTCTTCCTGTCGCTCAGCCACCTGCCGAGCGCGCGGTTGGGTCACTGCATGGCGCAGCTGGACGCCAATCTGGCGCATTGGCAGGACGAGATCAATAGGAACCAGCCCCTGAAGCCCGCGGACAGCAGCGAGGGCGACGGCTCGTAGCGACGATAGCTATAGGGCAGTAACTTATGAACAAGTTTTTCGAAAGTGTGCATTTAACACTATTACTGGAAGTGTCCGAGTAAGTGCGACTAAATCCAACTACGTGATTGGCTGATCAGTTCGGACTTAGTCGCGAGAGTATACTCAGCTCAAGTCACGGAGGCGTGGCTTCTCCCCGCTCGTTCCTGACCCCCGTCGCTCATACAGTCGCCAACGCAGCACCAAGCGAACCACCGACAAGATGCTGAGCCTCGTGAAGAAAATTGCCAAGCCGGTGGCTCGCCGCTCCACCGCCCAGGCCCAGGCCCGCTTCATGAGCAACGGCCCCGCCCCTGCCGAGGGCAGCCTGGAGGCCAAGGTCCGCCACTACCTGCCGGAGGACTACCAGGTACGGCACCAAACTTCGTTGCTTTCTCGGATTTGTAGTAGATTTATTGGTTTTACAGAACGTTCTTAACGAATAATATACATCTTCTGATGCTGCGGCTTTGACCAGATCGTGCTCGCCACGCTGGGCGCCTACACGACGCTGTTCCTGCTCTTCAAGCTCAAGCCATCCAAGAAGAAAGAGGAGGAGATCGTCATCCGTACGAGCTGCTGTACTGCTGAGCTCTTCAGCGTTGATTGGGGTATTTTTTCTTATGGATTTTGTGTTTCTTTGGTTTGTTGTGTTGGGTGCAGCCGCCAGCTCGTCGCCGGCCACGACGTCGATCCCGTCGTTGTTCGACGACGAGTTCGAGGAGTGGTCCAAGCTGCCTGGCAACATGGCCAAGTGGGAGAAGAGCCTGGAGAATGTCGGCAACTAAGCCATCGACACGACAACGACGCGGCGGTCGGACTGAGGTGTCAAACACCGCAGCTTTTCCTTCTGCCTGCCAGGAAGTACGTGTCAAGCAAGTCGTCGACCACCCCAGATGATGAAAATGAAAGGGCATTGATTGATAGCCTGCTCCAAGTGTCTTGTGCCATCTATCTATGCCCCAATTGCAGGGATATTAAATAGCAAACAAGAGAAATCCTAGCAGGAACGGGTGAAGATACCAACTCCAACAGCTTCGTCTTGTTCGACGGTGGATTGATGATTATATAGCTGGGGTCAAATGAAGGCACGAACGTGCACTATACGTATGCAAGGGGGCAGGTGGACAAGACCAATTAGTCCCCGATCGAGCCGAATTCCGGCGACCCGTCACCACGCAACCGCTCGCACAGCATCGGCTCGTAGTGATCGCCACCCCGATCGCTTCCCGTTAATCGCATGAGCAAAAACCACGGTGCGTGGCCCTTGGAGTGGCAGATAGTGCTCTGGTCAAGGCCGACTTCGTCGCGCGGGCGGTGCGGGAGGAAGAACATCTTGCCGCATCCAACCAAGACGACAAAGATATCGCGTTGGTACGCAGTGGCCAGTGCCTCCAGCACGAAGTCGTCTCCCCACGCTACTCTCGAGTTATCAGGATCGTTATCCACCGAGATAAGTCCACGGCTACTGTAGTTGAGCCCGATAAGGAAGTGCATGTTCTCGCCCCGGCCCACCGTCATGTAGTCGCAGTACGAGTGCGCATCCACAATCGGGGTCGCGAACTGCGTGTAAACGGCCTCCGCGGCTTTCCCCACGAGTAGCCCTGCTTCTGGAGCTTAGCACACTTGTCCAGCAGCATCCTCTTGTCGCTCCGGCGAGCCACGAACCGCCGCGTCTGAACGGGACTCACACCCCATCCACCCTTCAACGTCGGGTAGTACAGGTTCTGAATCGCCTTGTCGATCTTCTGCTGCTCTTCCGGTGAGCTGGCGTTGTAGTGCGCCAGGAAAAACTTGGTCGCCACTTGTCGAATACCTTCTGGTGAAAGCGGCTCGCACTCTTCCGTGTACAGCAGCAACTGCTCCATCGACAAGAAGAGGCAGTCGCCGAAGGGCAAGACCGGGGCCAAGTACTTGACACTGTACGCCGTGTCGTGCGGCTCGTACGACACCCCGTCCTCCTCCAGCACACGCAATAGGTCCCGACTGCTCGAGTCGATGTTGGACACGCGCTGCCATCCCATGCAGACGGTGACAGGGCGATCCACGACCGCCGGTCTGTCGGTCATCACGAAGCGCTCCGTCTTAGGTTTTCTGGGCGTCAGCAGCACTTGCTTGGGCCTCGCCTGCATGAAGCAACCACATCACACACACAGACAAATAAAATTCACTAATTAGCACCACAGCCTTCCTCGAAATGGCTTAAAAACCGTACCATCTGCTGGTACTGTGAGTACGCCAGTAGACGCGAGTCCAGCGCGTGCTGCGCGTCCATGATGGCCTCGCTGTAGCCCTCGTGGACGGTGATCTGCGTGGAGGCGTCCAGCGCCGGCAGGAAGGGCATGGCCACAGGCATCTGGTCCACCTCCACGGACTCGTCCGAGCCAGAGTCGTCGGCGTCCGACTCGGCGCTCTCGGAGGACGACGTGGTGGCGGTGGCGGCCGTGGGGGACGCCAACTCCTGAGAGACGTGGCAGGCGCTGGAGCTGGACTCCCCAGCTTCTGGGTCAGCACGAACACGTACTCCTTCTCCTCCTTCTCCTGCTCCTGCTCCATCCTGGCACTTGACTTGGCTTGGCTTGGAACTGTCGTCGGGGCGAGGCTTCTTCCTTCAAACGGCGTTTTTGTATTGAAGGCCCTTCTCGGTCTGAGAAAAAAGACCTGGGCGCGGATGTTTTCTACGCGTTATACTGCGGAGTGGAATGGATTAGTATGTTGGATAGGAAATACATTCAGATTGGTTGAAAGTCAGTATGGCCAATTATATCGTTGATCAGATAATACACAAAAAGGTGGCGAGATTAGGGGTCAAAGTTGATCTCCGGCCGAAAAAATGACACGCCGGCAGGCGAAGGACGGACAAAGCCCTGAAGACGTGCACGTCGACTGGGCTACAGCCGAAGCGATGGCCTTTGGCACCTTAATGCAAGATGGCTATTCAATGCGGCTTGCTGGGCAGGATTGCCGTCGCGGCACCTTCAGTCAGCGTCACGCAGCTTTCACTGTGCCAAATAATGACGCGAACCTTGCAAAAGTATGAAGCACTCCTTGACCGAAAATTGGCATGCGTTAGCATTGACCCCCTTTGCTATGCGGTCGTATAATTGTGATAAATTGATGGAAAGGACAAACACTTGACGCCTCTGCCATTCCTCATTTTGCGCACGCTCGCTACGATGGTAAATCAGGGAGAAACTTTGTCGCTCGTGTAGTTATGATGGTCAGGTGTAGTAGATATAGATTGCGTAGGAAGATTATGACAGGAGTCGACAGCACGACGATCCTTTGACGTAGCTAGCAACAACCGAAGGTCTACCAGCCTGGAGTGTAGCGTCAAATTTCGTTTGCACAGGAAGAATGTTGGAAGAGGCTTGCATAGGAGTCGACGGCAAGTACAGAGCGAAGCAAATGTGAGGCTTGAGCTGGACAAGGTGAATTAAAAGAGATTGAGTGGGGGATTAAAGCAAAACAACTGACTGTCACTACTCCAATACAATATAGGCGAAACTTCGCCGCCAATCACTCCTTATAGGGCCACTCCAATTTCTTGACCTGACCAGAACGAACACTCGCACAACTGCTCACCGTGTTCGCCAGGCAGGCATAATCCCATAACGCCGACCTACTTTGCTCACCTGGTAGGTTCAGCCGCTTGAGTGGTTGCAGCAAAATCTTGCTCTGTTTGCATGGGCCTTTCGGCCTTATCTTTCCTATGTGTTTCTGTATACCTATAGACATATAAAGTGAACTACTGGTGGTTTCGAAACCTCGTGACCTTTCCCGCGAAGACTCGAAGGGTCGCCGCGTCTGCTCAGCGGGACACTACCGTTGGGTCCGCGAAACTTCGTAACGCCCTGGCATGGCCTATTTGGGTGGCTCTGGGTCCCGCGAAGACTTAGGATGGGTCCGGGCTGAGCTTTGACTGACCGGTCACACCTTGAGAAGCCTGGCAATAACACCAGCGACGACTCCTTGTGCTGCAGTTTGCCACTGAGCACGAATGGTGACGTATACTTCAGCGACAAATCGCTACTCCACACTGGCATTGATGGCTACTTCTCTACGCGTGACAGCAATCATGCAGCTGGATTGCAGTAACATCTCGGGACATCAAACAAGAAGTTGCACTGACAAGTTGCAGCGATCTAGGACCTCAAGCTGCTCGTCCTTGTTGGCAACGGTTTTCCTGATACAAGGAGAAAGGGTGTGCCCAACCAAGGTAGGCATTGTCTTAGCGACATCATGAAGATTCGGAGCAGCAAGTTCAAGTAGGCGCACGGGAGCGCGTACAAGGGTACAGGAGGCGCGCTGTGTTCTGCACATGTGCATCAAATCGCATTTCAAAGCGACTTCCAAGTCGTGGCAGTGCCACGGCGACCTCGGACAGCGCCTTAGTTGGAGTGGACTCCTTCCTCTGTTGGAGCCCCGAGGGTAGTATTGTTTATAGTGTGTACGCGTCCTAGCCTTGCTCGGTGCTAGTGACGCATTTTGGTTAGCCTGTGGTTCACTGTTCGGAAGGTCAGACTGGCTCTGGGTGAGTCGAGTCGGGCGTCCTTCAGACGAACATTCAACTTTCGTCGACCTTCGTGGGAGACGTATTGTTGTGGGCAGGTTCTAACGTGTTTAGGTTACGTTGCCAGTGGATTGGAGTTTTCCTACACCACAGCTGGTGCCGCGACCTGGGATCGGTGTGACCAACCTCTATCGTGAGACACGAGTTAACCAACTATTGCGAGCAAACAAAAAGTGAGAACATGGCGAAAGGATCGACCTCTGTAGTACCAGCTACATCGATGAAGATCGGTAGGACGAGCAGCGAAGGTTCACCTACTGCTGCCCGGTTGGCAACTGCCAGCGAAAGTTCTGTCGAATTCGAGTCGGGTTTCGATCGAAGAGCCATGATGGAGGGTGAAGATGAAGATGATGATGATGATGAAGATGATGAATTCGGCGATGATTTAAAGTGGGGTGGTCGCCGAGCGGCGTCAATTCGAGGTATCAGCCGAAGGCTCTCTGGGACTTTGACCAGAGATCTGACGAAGATTCGTCAGCCAGCAACAGCAGTGTGGAGAACCTGATCGGAGATTTTAACGCTCATGAAGGCGATTTATTATGCGCAATGAGGGATCGCCATGGTTCAGTCAAAGGCACTCTGATTCCGAACCTGGAACTAGCTTCACGTAAGCTTCTGGCGAAGATTAAACCTTTACGGGGCGACGCAATCGTTGCGAACAGTCTATGTTGTGGCTGGAAGCATTCGTGTACGAAATGAAGTGGACGCAGATGGATCAGAACGATTGGTGTTCACCATTTAAGTTGAGTCTTCGCGATGGAGCGATAAACTGGCACAATCAGCTGGATCTGGAGACCAAGCATCAATGGAATCTGCTAAGCGAGGCATTTGTGTCGTACTACTGCTCGCAGTTCAACCAACCAGCGGCGCGAGGTATTATTCTGCAACGCGCGAGCGCAACGAACACATCTGCGACTACTTAAACCGCCCCAACGGGTACGCTCGGAACGCCCGCATCATGTTTGAAAAAGGAGGCCGCGACGCGACGCCTCACGTGCAACAGTTCCTGTTAACCTGTGGTGATGCCAAACTGAAGAGAGACCTGAGCCGACTGGGGATCAGTGATATCCGGCAACTGGAAGTATTATTCATAAGATGGTGCGCAACGAAGTGTACCTGGCTACAAGAGATGCGCCACCTCAGTTCCGTTTCGGTGGAGATATCTATTGCTACAGACAAGGCCATCACTGTTCGGAAGGATGCGAGAATTAAGATCGTCCTGATAGCCGCCGTGAACGTGACCGCCGAAATCGTTTCCCTGGCATTAGGCGCGACGATTGGCGAAATTCGTCACGTGTGATGCTGACGGAAGCTTCAATGACGGCGATTCTAGCTGAAATAAAACGCCGGGAAGCCCGCACGAGCGCTCGCGAATATTCGCGACCTCGAGGAGCAACCAACAGCGACAGGTGGAGCAACGACTACAGCGAGCGAAGTTTCGACGACAGCTCCAGCGATGATTATTCGTCTGATGACGACCAACGGACACTTACACCAGCTTACGGAGGCTGTCGTCGTGCCGCAGGCGAAAGAATGTACGCCCGATTTGACAATTATACCCCCAGTGGTGACCAATCAAACCGCGGCTGGAGCCAAGAACGCCGCGACCACGACTCCAACCAAACACCCGCCGCCACCAATATGGCCCGAGTGTGGTGAATTTGACCATTCCGTATACCAATGCTTCCAGCAATGAATGTTCTGTGCGCAAATCCATGTGGACGGTGTTTTTGGTTTGCGAACTCTTCCGCAAATTTTATGATCTCGCTACGATCGTCCGGGCAAAGGTTGACAAACTCACCGAAGCTTCAGACAATTGTCCATGGTGGTCATTTAAACGGCCCCCAACCACAACGGGGTTGGTAAACGGGCCGCCACAGTTGACCGAACCTTCCAACAGAGCAGGTTTTATCTGCGCGTTCAGAGGAAAGGTCAAATGGCATGACAATGAGATATCAAGTATGAAAACGACGGAAGCCGAACAGAAGATAATCGGAGGCGTCGGTGCAAGTGTTGTGGAGAAAGAATTTGAAAATGATTCGATTTCGGGTACAAGCGATGGGTCAATTTTAAGTGCGGAATGTGAGAGACGGCGAGTGGTGAAGACTCAATATCAAGCGGTGAGAGTGTTACCATACCAACTTTTTCAGTGCCAGTCCAGCAACCGAGGAGGGACTACAAGAGACAGCCACATCGGCCGTGAACCACGAAAAGCTTCTCGAGTCCCTAGAAGACATCAACAACCGGCAGTGGAACGCCGGCCGTACGAAACACCGAAAAAATGGTTGCTAAAGCGCCCAGCGGTGACCCGGTTAACAAACAACTCCGGCAGTCAATGTGCACAGCGCGAGAGGGCAGATCCATAAAGAACACGAACGGTTCGCGTTGAGGAAGGTGGTGCTGTAATGTGTTCACTTGTGTACTCAACGAAGTTTCGATGTGAGGATTCGGAAGCTGAAGAACCTCAAAGAAAAATGTGTACTCAAATTGGTAGGGGAAGATTATGCCTGATATATCGGGTGTGCAGAGACTAAGCAACACATCTACCGGGAGTGGTCACTGCACTAATTTTTGCGAAGTCCATCCCTCGTGACCAGGCTTTCTCACGACAGTTCAGTAACTTGGGTTAAAGCCGCGGTTCAGCAAGTGGTGGCCGTGAACGGCATTAGCACGAGCGACGCACGAAACGAACCTTCGCCAGAAAGAGTGAAGGTCATTTCGAGCGATAAGCGTCGACATGGACCTGATAACGCACCTTCGTCAGAAAGAGTGAAGGTCAGTTCGAGTGTCAAGCGTGGACAGAACCTGTCGCGAAGGTTCAATGTGGGACCGGTCGTCAGGGAAAAGGATGCCAAATGCCGGTAGTACGCACATCAGACAAAGTGACGACTACCACTCCGCCCAGTGAGGCAGACAACTATGAAGACGTTCCGACAGCATACGAAGTTTCACCCGCGAGCATAGATGCTCGGAACCCCGTGACACCGCAGGAGCAACTTGCTGCGAACGCTAATGGAGAAGACGGAATGACTTTGACGACATCTGAAATAACGACATCCGAAGTCGCACCACTATGGTGCGCAGTAGTTACCGTGCAAGCCGAAGCTTCGCCAACAAGGCCGGATATTGCAAATATGCGACATGGGAGAGATGCCGTACTGCAGAGTGATTATCAAGGATTTGCTTTGTCATACAGTGGTGTTAGTAATATGCGACGAGGCTACGCTGGGTGTTCGTGGATAGTGTGGCGACTACCGGAGTGGCGGATAGTAATCGCTGCAAATGCATACCTCTATTCGGCAACACATGATGATGCAGAATGGACAGGGTTGAACAGAGGTGTCGTCGCTGCGCTCTATTACGGTGCTAAAGACTTAATTATCGTGGGCGCGTCGAAGTTCGCAAAGCATCAAACACTCGGCATGCTGGTTGACTGCGAGGACGCTAGTGAGCGTCATATGGAATTAGTGAAGAACCTCGACTCGCTGAAGTACCGATGGATTACACGAGAGTACAAAACTGCCGCAGAATCACTGGCTATCGGTGCTGTGGATACGAAAGTGTCACGTGTGGTGCTCAACCCGTCTCGCAAGGAAGAACTGATGAACGTGAATCGAATCCCTGGGGTTATATTCGATGTGTCCGAGACCCAAGAGCTGGATATAGACGATCCGTGTACAGAAGGGGGCACAGACTAACCTTCGCAGGTGTCACATATCTATCGGAAGCTTTCCGTACGGGTGCCCCAGCTGCAAACGAACCTTCGCTACTCCACTTAGGTGCCGAAACTGAAGGTGGAGATACTGTCTACGGAACCAGCGAAGTTTCACATCGTTACAAGCTTTTGCTAGCCATCACCAAAGCAGACATTAAACCTTCGCCAGTTTTTCTGAAGATTCGTCAGTTTCTAGCAAGGTTGAAATTTGCAACCAGGAATCTGAGACGGGCGATGTCGTCAGATGGTTATGGGAAAAAACGTTGCATGAGAGATGAAGCATCAAGTTGGGTGCCGAGGCCCCATCTCAGACCACCAGAACGTATCACGCCTTACATGGAGCGTGGTAAAGTTGCCGGGCGGTATGCGCACGCTTGCGATGTGCCGCACCGACTAAACCGGGAGGCGAATGAAAAATGAACTGTCGGTGAGACGGTGCAGCTCACATGACAGACGAAGAATGCTACTGCACCATGAACTACATTTGCATATGAAGAAGAAGTGAACAAGAGTTGTTGGAGAAGAAGAAGAAAACCATAAGCTCCAAGGGGTGCCCAGTAGATGAACGCTCGGCCCCAGTGTGACGACAACCGAGAAGACGTGGTAACTCGCATGATAGCTATTGTGGTGTTTCCATGATGAAGTGACAGTGGATACGTACAACACCACGGTATGCATATCAAACTCATATGGGAGCTGGTGCGAAGGAAGACAGAGCTAACATACGAAGTTCGTGGGTGTCAGAGCTAGCATCGATTACGTTGATTGAAGATAGAAATCTGTTGTGATGGCTGCCGAGCCTAACGAACAGCTGTTATCTGGATCACGCTTGACTGCTGCGAGCAGCGCTCTCGCTAGCATGTGGAGGGTAAGATGGATAATGGCGACACACAAGAAGCCAAAAGAGCATGGCCCAGTCACCCAAAGTGACTGTGGAGTGCGAATGCACCAGATCATAGCGGAAATGCAACTAACAAGCGCGACGAAGCTACGAAAGGTGCCAAGCACTCACCAGTAAATCGGCTTGGCTTTCCCAGGGGCAGTTGTGGTGTAGCGATTTGTCGCTGAAGTATACGTCACCATTCGTGCTCAGTGGCAAACTGCAGCACAAGGAGTCGTCGCTGGTGTTATTGCCAGGCTTCCCAAGGTGTGACCGGTCAGTCAAAGCTCAGCCCGGACCCATCCTAAGTCTTCGCGGGACCCAGAGCCGCCCAAATAGGCATGCCAGGGCGTTACGAAGTTTCGCGGACCCAACGGTAGTGTCCCGCTGAGCAGACGCGGCGACCCTTCGAGTCTTCGCGGGAAAGGTCACGAGGTTTCGAAACCACCACTAGTTCACTTTATATGTCTATAGGTATACAGAAACACATAGGAAAGATAAGGCCGAAAGGCCCATGCAAACAGAGCAAGATTTTGCTGCAACCACTCAAGCGGCTGAACCTCCCAGGAGAGCAAAGTAGGTCGGCGTTGTGGGATTTTGCCTGCCTGGCGAACACGGTGAGCAGTTGTGCGAGTGTTCGTTCTGGTCAGGCCAAGAGATTGGAGTGGCCCTATATGGGAGTGTTTGGCGGCGAAGTTTCGCCTATTTATTGAATTTGCATCAAATCGCATTTCAAAGCGACTTCCAAGTCGTGGCAGTGCCACGGCGACCTCGGACAGCGCCTTAGTTGGAGTGGACTCTTTCCTCTGTTGGAGCCCCGAGGGTAGTATTGTTTATTGTGTGTACGCGTCCTAGCCTTGCTCGGTGCTAGTGACGCATTTTGGTTAGCTTGTGGTTCACTGTTGGGAAGGTCAGACTGGCTCCGGGTAAGTCGAGTCGGGCGCCCTTCAGACGAACACTCAACCTTCGTCGACCTTCGTGGGAGACGTCTTGTTGTAGGCAGGTTCTAACGTGTTTAGGAGCGGATTGGAGTTTTCCTACACCACACCAGCTGCATGTTCGTCGTTATCAACAGCTTGCTCAGATTCTAACACACACCCTCGACAAACACTAAGATGATCACGGAAGCGCTCAAACTTGCTTGCTCGAAGTGACTTGGTGAAGTGATCCGCTACCATCTCGTTTGTTGGACAGTACTGGATGCTGATTTCGTGCAATTGCACCTTCTCGCGACGCCAGTGATATTTTTCGTCACCGCCTTGCTCTCGGCGAGGTGTTGAGCCCCTTGGTTGTTCTCAAAGACCAGTATTTCGTTGACGTGCAAGCCCAAATCTTTCAGCACCATATCGATCTCAATACATTCCTGCACACCGGTCGTCATAGCGGTATACTCGGCTTCTGTGAATGACAAAGTCACCATTGACTGCTTCTTCGAGCCCCAGTCCACTAAATTGCCATCATAGTATATCGCGTAGCCAGTTGACGAATGCGATATACATTCCACCGAGATGGCAGCGTCACAGTACACCCACGAGTCCGCGTTCGTCACGACGCTTGAATTGCACTCAAGCTCACGAGCTCCGTTGAGGTATCGAAAAATGCGATCAACCGCATTCTTGACAGTTGGTGTCGGGCGCTCAGTTTCTTGGACCAGCAAGCGAACTGCTGTAGCCGAGTCTGGCCTACTGATGACGGACAAATATAACAGGCCTCCGATCGCAGGTCTCAGCTTAAACTCGCATGGTTGCTGAGTTTAATAGAGCTGACCCCTGTACCGCTCGTCCATTGGAGTGCTAGCTGGTCTCGCCTTGTGCATGTTAAAGCGCTCAAGTATCGTCGTCGTGTACTTTTGTTGCCCGACAGTGACTTGATCACCAGCTTGCGACCACTGTAGCTCCAAATCGAGAAAGTAGGTGGCATCATCAAAATGATTGACCTCGTAGGCAGTCTCCATTGCCAACTGGAACGACCGAAGATCCTCGTCACGCATCGCAAAGACTAAAATGCCGTCCACGTACACGAGCACAACCTTTCACATACATGCAGTAGTCGGCTTCTCCTTGGCGGAAACCTTGACTCTTCAAAAATGCGCTCAAGTACTCATACCAGGAACGGGATGCCTGCTTTAAACCGTATAATGCCTTCTTCAGGCGCCATACACATCCTTCACAGATTTCATACCCATCCGCAGGTTCCAGATAGATCTCCACCTCAAGCCCAGAGTTGAGAAAAGCGGTCTTCACGTCGAACTGCATGCGTTTCATACGCTTCACCACCGCAATGACCAGCACCAGGCGAAATGTTCTGTGCCGCACAACAGGGCTAAACGTCTCCAGATAGTCTTCACCGTAGCGTTGGCTGTACCCTTTCGCGACCAAACGAGCTTTAAACTTGTCGAGGCTCCCATCCGCCTTGGTCTTCTTCTTGAAGGCCCACTTTGACTTAATCGCAGATCGGCCTGAAGGCAGAGGTGCTTCCACGAACGTCCCATTCTCCATGAGACTGTGGATTTCATCATCCATGGCACGCTCCCACTCGTTTCGATCCTCGGATTCGTGGAGACTTCATCCAGATTGATGGGTTCTGCGCCAAGCGCCCAGTTTGAAATGTCATTTGGCATCAGCACACTGTAGATGTATTCATCAGAGATATTAGCCCGATCAACTTGAGCTTCTTTCTATCGTTCTTCGACCATATTGCAGACTTCCCCTAATGTCAGGTGCGATTCCTCGTATTTCAAGACGATGCTGACTCGGCTTGGGAATTCTGCTGGACTTGCGAGTTGGCGCCGTTTTCTTTTCCCGTCGTGGATCCCCGCGCATGCCCGCTTGGAGTCGGACAGCTCCCACTGGTTCTGAACGACCGGACGTCAATGGAGCTGGAGTTTCAAACGCGTTAGAGTTGCTTCCATGACTTCGTCTTGCTTCTCTTCTTCGATAGACTCCAGGTGCAGCTGGCGCTCCATGCGATCAACCACATCTTGCGCCACG
>JAAVTI010000438.1:0-37077 GCA_011947335.1 Phytophthora constricta | reverse complement strand
AACGGATGATGGATTGCAAGTTGACTTCACGGGTTCGAAGTTGAACGGTGAGCAGCGTGCTTTGCTGACAAAGAACTGAACATGTTCAAGGACTTGTTTGTGGAAACGTCCAAGAAGCCTGGTCGGACGGACTTGTTGAAGTTTACGATCGACACTGGAGACCATGCGCCGCTGAAGCAGCGACCTATCGTGTCTCGCAGGCTGAGATGTGATGGAGGCCGAGATCCAGCAGTACTTGGACCTCGGGCTGATCCGCCCTTCGATGAGTCCTTGGGCCAGTCCCGTGCTGATGATACGCAAACCGGACGGTGGAATCCGTTTCTGCATCGACTATCGGCGTCTGAACGCTGTAACCGTGAAGGACTGTTATCCAATGCCGTTGATTGACGACATTCTGGATGTGTTAGGGAACGCTAAGCTCTTCTCGACCATGGATATAGCCTCTGGCTACTGGAACGTTCCCATGGACGAGGGAAGCGTTGAGAAGACAGCGTTCACTAGCAAGTTTGGGTTATACGAATGGCTCGTGATGCCGTTCGGGTTGTGCAATGCGGTGCCAGCGTTCGAACGCCTGATGGAGAATGTGCTAGTGGATCTCAAGTGGAGGACTTGCTTAGTGTATCTGGACGATTGTGTCGTTTTTAGTGAGGACTTCCCGTCGCATCTAGTGCGTTTACGACAAGTCTTGGAACGGTTCAGAGCTGCGGGCTTCCGTCTCAAGATGAAGAAGTGCCATTGGGGCCGTGACCAGGTGGCGTTCCTGGGTCACATCGTAACGCCTTCGGGTATCCTGCCGAACCCGGAGAAAGTGAAGGCGGTGATGAACGTTCTAAGGCCGCATGATCTACACACAGTGCGTGCCTTCCTGGGTTTGACTAGCTACTTCAGGAGGTACATCCCGGGATACGCTGCTATTTCCGCGCCGATTGAACGCCTTAAGCAGAAGGGGTAGCGTTCGTGTGGAACGAAGACTGCGAAGCAGCGTTCCGACAGCTAAAGAGACGGTTGATGGAACCGCCTATCTTGGTGTACCCTGACTTCAAGAAACGGTTTAAATTGTACGTCGACTCCTCGCACCTCGCGGTAGGCGCATGTTTGATGCAAGAAGTCGATGGCCGTGAGCGTGTGGTGGCTTATGCGAAGTAAGCTGCTGTTGGGTCGCAAAGGAATTGGATATCGAACCAGGACGGCACTTCAGAGATCGAGTGTTGGGGTATTGTGTGGGCGACACGCAAGTTCCGCTGTTACTTGGATCGCCAAGAGTTCGACCTCTACACTGATCATAAGGCGCTGACCTGGGTCTTCAGCGAAACTAACCGAACGAGTAACGCTAAGCTGGCACGTTGGGCGATGGAGCTATCGCAGTTACGGTTCAAGGTGTTCCACAAGCCCGGAACGGCTATGGGGCACGCCGATGGACTATCTCGGTTGTACACAGCGTGTGTGAACGCCGTGACAATCGCTGACTTGCTAAATGACGCTGATGAGGAACGGAGTTTGATCCAAGTCGGGGAGCACGGTCTGTCCGATGCAACGGTTCTCGGAACCACGGAAGAACCTGGACAGGACCGCGCTCCGCCTACCGTTATCGAAGACTCGCAAGAAACCCTGTTGGATCCCGACTCGTTACCCTCTCCACCTACTCAAGATGAACAGGGAGGAGGAGGAGGAGGAGGGGCCCGTGGAACCTCCGGTTTCGCCGGTCGATCAGTTTGGATTGGACCGTGACCTGTTCGTGGAGGAACAGTCGAAGACACGGTGGATTCAGGCGCTGGTGGCGTTCCTCAGGGATGGAGCATTGTCACTGGATGCGCAAGAACGGGTGAGGACGCTGCAGATGGCGCCTCACTATGTCGTTGAGAACGGTGTGTTGATGCGGAGGGTGCATCTTAAGGCGGCTGGTGGGCACGCTCGGACGATCACTGTCCCTGTGATTCCACTGCCCTTCGTGGAGACCGTGCTGCACTATTGCCATTCCGACGTCTTGTCTGCCCATGTGGGTCAGACTAAGACGATGGACAAAGTGCGTAAGCACGCCTATTGGCACGGTTGGAAGAAGGATGTAGCCGAGTATGTCCGTGCCTGTGGAGTGTGCGGGAGTGGAAAAGGCTATCGACCGTGGAAGAACGGTCTCATGCAGCGCATGCCCGTGCAGCAACTGTCTGGACCATTCTCGTTACTGGTAGTCGACGCTGTGGGTCCTCTGGTGACCACCTCGCGTGGGAACAAGTACATTCTAGTGTTTGCTGACTATTTTACGCGGTGGGTGGAAGCGTTCCCCGTTGCGTCTCTGGATACTATCACCTTTGTAAACATTATGATCGACGAAGTTATCTCGAGGCATGGTGTACCGGAACGCCTACTCAGCGACCGTGGGTCGAACTTTATCTCGGGACTGGCGAAGTCCTTTTACGAGACTCTGGGGTGAAGAAGCTGTTTAGCTCCGCGTATCACCCTCAGACGCAGGGCCTAGTGGAGAGGTTCAATGGGACTTTGTTGGGCATGCTAAGGATGTACGTGAACGAAACCCAGACGGACTGGGACGTCTATTTGCCGCGAGTGTTGTTCGCCTACCGTACCTCCTACCATGAAGCGTTGGGAGACTCACCGTTCTTCAGTCTATACGGGCGAGACCCAGTGCTACCGTTAGATCTGGCGTTCCTGAACACTTCGAATGATTGGAAGAGTAATGAAGTGGCTGAATATCGTCGGAAGCTGTATCTGTCTCTACGGGACACACGAAGGATGGTCGAGAGACAACTGCTGAAAGCCCAAGATCGGCATGCTAGGAGGCTGAGCGGACAAGTGTCGGTGTCCTTCGAGGAAGGAGAGGCTGTTTGGGTGTACCAGTACTTCAGGGCTCGGCGTGGTGAGAAGAAGACGAAGAAGTTGGAGTTCTCCTGGCACGGTCCCTACCGTGTTCTCGGCAAAGTCGGGGAGAACGCCTACAAGATCGCTATTCCAACTCGCCCAGACCGTGTGGTAACGGTGAATGTGAACAGAATAAAGTCCTTCAAAGGAAGATGGAGCCGACCGTTTCCGAACGAAGTACCTCCGGAGTGGAAAGCCGTCCTGATGAAGATGATGGAGGACCGTTGTCGGTAGATGATTTGCCGACCTCCAGCTTTGTCGAACGGCTCACCATTGGTGGTGAAGAGACGGCCTTCAAGCTAATGCAAGCTCTCCTGTAGTGGATATCCTCGCGAAGCGAATTGAGAAGACGGAGGTGCAGTATATGGTCCTATTGGCTACTTATGAAACGAAGTGGATGGCTGCTTCTGTCCTAAGGCAGACTTACGAAGCGTTAATTACCGCTTTTGAGGATGCGGAACGGTTGTGGGAAGGCCTGCCGGAAACGGCGAAGTGCACAGAGGCCAACGTCACGGTGGATGAGGATGAACTCTTGTTCTAGGATGCCAAGTGGGCTCCTAGACAATGAGTGTGAAGGAACACCTCGAGCGGTGTGCTCGAAGGTGTGTTTATATAAGTTTGGATTATTTTGACGTTTGAGAAATGATGATCACCGTTCGCGTTCCATGGAAAGAACGAATGACAAAGAACCTCACGAGAAGGAACGGATGAGGTGGTCATGTATTGCATGTAATGGTTAAAGGAACGGTACCCGAAATGGAGATTAGCACTGACTACTTTTTGGGAACAAGAGGTTTACGCAGAGCGGCGGCTGTCTTCGCGGCAGGAGGGGAGGTCTTCTTGGCAGGCCGTGCCACCTTTTTGGCTGGCGGTGAAGTCTTCTTGGCCGGCGGCGAGGTATTCTTGGCTGGCGGCGAGGTTTTCTTGGTGGGCGGCGAAGTGTTCTTGGGGGCCGTCTCGTCCTCGCTCGCGTCGCTGTGGAACTGTCATCTGGTCCGTTCCCGTCGATGTCACCTGTGGCGGCGGGCTTGTCTTCGGCCTCGCTACTGCTGCCGGGTGCCTCGTCGTCAGGAAGCACGCTGGAGAGGGCAGGGTTGCCAGGACCGTCGTCCTCCCTTCGTGACGTCGTCCGGGTCGTCCTCCTCGACGACGTCTTCTTCTTCATCTTCTTCTTCTTCTTCGGACGCTTCATCGGGTGCGAGAGCCGTGTAAAGTCCCTTCTTGGTCTGGAACGCATCAAAACCGAGGGTCTTGAGCTCTTTGGGGTCCAGTTCAGGACTTCAGGCATCACGTAATTGTCATCACGGAGCTCATCAGTGACAAGGATCTGGAGTCGTCGAATGCGGTTGCTGCTGGCGAGCTTGCACCAGATGCCTTGAGTCAGGTCCCCAGTCCAGTGATCCTTGCAGGACTTGTTCGACGTGATGTCGCCGCGGATGCGTGCCAAGGCACGGTCTGAGGGACGGTTCTCGCACACGGCTTGCGTGGGGTCGACCGCTTGCTGATGTTCCAGGAGCGCGGGAACGTTCTCGTACCCCTCCGCATCGATCAACTCTGGATCAAGAGCGTTCTCGATCTTGAGTGTGTAACGCTTCTTGTCCTTGGAGAAGAGCGTGTCCAGGTCGTCGATTGGCACGCCGGGAAGGTCTTGGCCTCAGCGCTGTGCTTGCCGGGCTGACCGCCGAGCCACATCAGCGAACCGTGCGAGTCCGTCTCCAGGCGTTGAAGGAACGCATATCAGCCCCACGTCTCTATGCAGAGACTGAGGAACGCCAGACGAGCACGGTTGGCGTTCATCTTGCGCTTGCGGCGGGCGTTCTGTGCTGCGACGGAGCTGAGAGGCACATGCATTGACCACTCCCAGAAGGCACGGCGATGGCCGTTCCAGAACCGCCAGTGCGCACGGTGAATGTCTGGGAACGCCACTGGGTCGTACCAGAGCGTGACGCCACGCCACGGGTACGCCACTTGGAACGGGAACGCATCGGACCGCGCCGCCTCGTGGTAGATTGCCTTCAAGTCCTCGCGGACGCGCGGTGGTATGCGGGGAGCAAGCTCAAACCCGAACACCGCGACGTCAGAAGTGGAGGTGGCACCGCCCGAGTGCGTCCGTTGTTTCTTCGGCGGTCGTGCAGCGTCCAATTGACCTGGTGGGCTGGAACGCTTGTTCTTCTTGGAGAACGGGAACCGAGGGTGGTCCACAGCGTTCCGGCACGCTTGTTGGCGATCGGGGGACGGAAGGAGGTAGACCGGTCCGCTGAAGGCGTTCGCGACATCTCGCCCGTCGATGGCGGCCTCAGCCATGTCGTCCAGGACCTCGAGCCCGGCGGAACCCATGTTGGCGGAGAGGGCCTCACGCATCTGCGTCCAGAAGGCGACTTGAGCGTCTTGGTCGCTGTGGGAAGCCGTGGCGCCCGGCTGCTTCGACTCCCCTTGAGGAAACGCTTAAAGCGTTTAAACATGGCCTCGTCGGAGCTTTGCTTCTTGGACATGGTGGAGGAGTGGCTGATGTCTGAGTGGCAGATTGCGAAATGAGCAACTGGTTTGTGAGTGAAGGGAACCGGGCTACCTACCGTTGAGTGGTGGTGGCTGGAATGGCTTCGAGAACTCTCCGGGAAAGGAGGGCACGGTTGAAGGATAGTGATTACAACTGGCGTGTCCCCGTTCCGAAGAAACGGTGGGACAGCTAGTGACTACGAGTGATCGTGTGTGAAGGGTGACATCTTTGACCATGATGGAAACGGACTAGGCCGTTGATCGTGTCAACAGTGTCGGGATGACCATTCTCGGCTTGGCAGTGAACGGGTCACAGCTATGGAGTACTTGGATGAAGGCGTGCTGACGTTGCGGAACGGCTACCAGCCCCAGGATCCGTTCGCCGTGTACTGTGCAGTGGGAGCATGCTTCGTTCGTGACCTGGGTGGTCACCACCCCGTTGCGTAGTGTTGTATGGGTGCTGGCGTGCAATATGTGGAATATAGCGTGCCGTCACGGTGGACTAGCGTTCCGTTACGCTGACGAGTATTTCTGGCTGGCTCGGAGCGAACGCACCAGGAACTACTCGCCGGCGGACTACTTGTGGACCATGTACGATGCAGTGTTCTCGGTGCCTATGTTTGTGCTGCGCCAAGACCGTGAGGAGTACGGTGCTTATGGGCGTGTGGCCTACAAGGCCTGGGATTTCCTGCACGGGTTTTGGTGCGTGTATCTTCCTGATACCGTTCAGAATGCATGGGAGTCAACGGTACGGTTCGCGCGTGCCGTGCTGGAGGCCTCCGTTGCCTCGTACCGTCGTGTAGCCGAAGGATTGAAAGGCATTTGTTGGATCGTGCTGTTACTACTCTCTGTGATCCTGTACCTACCTCTGCTGGTGTACGAAGTGCTCGAGTTTGTGCTTCAGGGGTGGGTTGGTGTGCTGATTGTGGTGCTCCTAGTAAACTTGACGAACATTTACGTCGGGTGGAGTGCATGGATTTGGAAAATAAGTGTTGGCGTTGCTTCGATGGGGTTTGTCAAGCTAGTGCTACGTGAGTATGAGGCGCAGGCTCACTTGGATGGAGTCTCACCTCTCAATGTGGCCAAGGACGGCTGGCGGAGCTTCAAGGCTAGCGCAGCCGCTCGGGAACGGAAGGAGCGTTCGAGTCTTCGACGACTGCGCCGTTCCGTCGAAGAAGAGGTGATCCTGCTTAACGATGACACGAAGTCTGAACTGGAGAACGGTGGTGAAACCGTTCCACAAGTATCAAAGAAAGTGAACACGATATCTTTGAATCAGTCTCACGTTTCAGAGGGTCAAGTGCGTGCTCCGGCTGCAATCCAAGCGGAGCTAAGGCAAGCTCGTCTGAAGGCTACGGAGCTGCAGAAGGAGTACGAGGCTAACGTGGAGGTTCGCCGGGGACGGCGAACGCTAAGTCGGGGAGAATTCCCGTGTTCTGTCGGGACGGTGTTGTACCCGGGAATGGTGGTCATGTACTAGGACTACTAAAGAGCATGCGTGATGCAGTTGGAGAGGAACGGCGTAAGGCCGTTGCGTTCTCGACTCAGGGGTATCAGGCGTAGATACCCCGTGAAAAAGTGGTAGCTGAGCTCTCCGGACAAGATGGCGCGAGATGTTCCCGGTGGCTTCCAGGAGGGATGAACCGCCGGGTGGACAAGAGCGCGAGGTCAAGGGCTAGGAGGGGCGACGTGCGCTGAGGGCAGGACGGGTGGCGCGGCCGAGGGAGCGCCTCCGTGGCGACAGAGCGGGCGTCGTGGCTGCGGACGGGTGGCATGGCTCAAGGAACACCAAGGAGTCGGAGGAAGGTGAGTCGTGCCCAAGGTCGAAGGATGCGGCGAGGGCCGCTTGCGTGTAGCTTTTACTCAGTCGTGATTTTACCTTGCCTGACACAGGCCAAACTAACACCAAGGGATTCTAACCAAGAACCGTTTTATTCAAGCGTTCTAGTGTTGCGTTCCTACCGTTTCAGTGTGGCCTGCGAACTTACTGCACCGTTCTCTCTTTCCTTCCCACGGAGCTCTTTGCGGGGCTCTACCCAACACCGGCTAACCGACCCCAGGCAGGGCACGCGACACTAGTGGCCGTGCTCCATTTGTTTCTAGAACGAGCTCTTTCCGACTCGGAAAGACCCCGAGTCGAGCATACGACGAGGATACAACCAGTCAATGGTGATGGTGCGGTAGCTAGCACACTGATACGGCCAGGCAACGGTTTGCAAAGCAGGACACATTGGGCTGCTGAGGCGCTGGATCCCGTGCCGGGAATTGAGCTGCTTAGGGCCGCGGTTGGGAGACGATTCCGCTTCGTCCGGGGTGACCGGGTGATAACATTCATGCTGCACGCATGGCACTGCCGGGAGAACAAGTGACCGCCCCGCATTATTGCCAGCGTGCTGTTTGCTATTCGTGTGTGTCGCTATTGTAATGCTTTTTCCTCGAGGCGGTCTACCTTCAAGCTGCGTAGAATCTGGATGTTTCCCTGCTGAGTTCCGGACGGCGGTAGCTCGAGGCTCGCCGCGTCTTTTCCCAGTGACGTGCGCGCTACCTTGCAAAAGGGGAGGACGCCGAGTTGATTCACACAGAGACTGGAAGATGAAGACAAAGCTGCATGCTGGAACCCGCCGGCCGGTTAAAGGTTGAAAAAACAACAACTAAATAATCTCATACACTTGCCACTGGTCGCGCTCTTATAGTCGGGTTGATATCGGGAAAACCTCGACGGGCTTTTATCGACAACTGGTTACAGATATCGCTTTCACTTCCGGTACGGGGTCTATTTAATAGCCTTTTCCCGCTGTATACTATTAATTTAAACAGGTTCTTAGAGATCCAGGTCTCGCTTTAATTTAGGCGCGAATCGCACCCAAAGATTCGCGTCCTAGGCGCTCAACCTCTTTGCCATGTGAGGCTGGATGCGCATTGAGGTCAAGAGAAGCATCTTCAAGAAGCACAATGAGTGTCAAAAGATGCCCCAGCGCCAGCTTGCGGCATGGGTGGAGTGCAAGTTCAAGCTGAAGCGGGTTCCGGCGCAGACAACGATTTCGGACGCGCTCAAGAACGCTCGTGCCATCATGCGCGAGGACTACGGTGACGGAAGCGGCGTAAACCCTTGCGGGTTACGTCGCTGCGACTTGAGAAACGACTTTGAGCGTGGATTGAGGAGATGGAGAGACGGCACGTATGCATCTCGCGCGAGCTCATTCGACTGAAAGCCCTCGACCTGCAAGTGGAGTTATGCGATGCATGGGATCTGGAGCGAGCTGCAGGCGCAGCACACGATCACAAACTGCTTCGCTCACACGGCCATCTTGTTTAGAGGCGTCGAAGAGGAGCCCAATGGCTGCAGCTACGGCGATGTCGGCGTCGAGCAGGTCATCGTCAGTGCGATGCGCATCTAGACTGCTAGACCTAATACTTTAATACTTTATATTCTTCTCTAAGCATACAGTGGTACCAGGGTACCGGAAGTGAAAGCGAAATCTGTACTCTGGTGCGCATGTGACCAGGCAGCGCCTCCCCAACCCTCAACTTGAACCTGGCCGTCTTTCTTTTCGCGTGCGACAACCACTTGTTTTATACAATCTCCTGGATCCGGCCGTTCAACAACGCCGTTCGCTGGTGCTGAACCTTGACAAAATAGTAGAAACACACGACCAGATGCAGCCAGCACACACCGTCGTAGCGTGGCACACATGAGCGCGATAAGACGGGGAGGGATGGGCTCCGAGGACGTGGACCATCCATTCCGTGCGCCCATCCCTCGTGCCGACCGTGCACTGTCGCCGCCCTCTCGCTCCCTCTCGTCATTACCAAAAACGCAGCGACCCAGCAACACCAAAAACCAACGATCGAGCGAGCGCGGCGTGCCTCGGCCGCGCCTCGGCCGCGCTTTGGCTTGCATGGCGGCGCCCTGGACGACAGCGCGGACGTGCAAGAGGGCGCCTCGCCTCGCCCCCGCTCTGACGACAGTGCAAGGGGCTCAAAAAATGACAAGGGTCAAGAAGGCCAGTCGCTGGATAAACTGCGCGGTACCGCATACGCAGCTGGGCTTGTGCAGAGCGAGTTGATGGGCGAAAGCCTTGTACCGCTCTAGCTGATGGCTCTAGCAGCGTGTGTTGTACCCAGCAGTGAATCTGCGCCCAAGAGCAGCAGCAGGGGTAGTAAAAAGCAATAGCGCCTGTATTAAGAAAAATGTTACTAGTCTTCCTGAGCTTTAGCCTCAATAAACTTCCGTTCAACTTGCTTGCGCCTACGCTTTCGGTACTTCTTAGTCTCGCCCGAAGGCAGATTTTCTGCTGGCTCCCAAGTTGGCTCCCACGATGTCAGAAAAATCACACGTCCGTTAATGCGGCGGTGCTCTAAAATACTGCGCATCTGGTATATGGGTCGGCCACTGAGGTCGACCCCAGCTGGCAGCACCCATTCCTCTTCGCCGACATCGTCTCCTTGAGCAGCTGCCGCCATGAGACGAGCCTTGGTGGTGCGGGCACTTGACACCGCATCAAGCAGCCGCTTAATTGCAGCACCTGGGTTCGCCGAAGGGTCGCACAGGATAAGGCCACAATTTTTTAGGTACCGAGCCGCTGCTTGATCTAGGCGACCTCACCCACGTTGTTCGAGGTGCAACTTGCACCACTGGAAGAATGGCTTGAAGTCGGTGGGGGAGCAGTGTCGACTTGAATGTCTTCCATCGCCGGTTGTGATGAGCCTTGAAATGCTGCAATGAGTTGAGAGAAGTAGTGGTGCTACGATAGAAAATAGTAGGAGTTACGGATTTATTCTTGTAGGAGTTTCAAACGAGCAAATGTTGCGATCATGCATTGTGTTTTAGACCACAAGCACTATCCCAAACTTCTTGAAACCTACTCTGTGCTAAGTGCATGACCAATATTGCGTAGACGGCCAGTGCCTACGCGCGTGGTTGCAGCCGGTCGTGGTCGTCTACGCTTGCGAGTCACTGAACGGTTGACTAGTGTGCATTTTCCATCCGTCCCCGTGTAGCTCTTGACTTGTAACGCAAACAGCACATGATTGCACATGGCGAACTTGAAAAAATACTTGCAGCCGCACGTCTGGGCGATCACATCTACAAACCAACCACTCTCAGGCTGCCCTTCGGTTTCCATGCGTGCGTAGTTTGCTCCCATTTGAGCAGATACTGGGGCATTTTCTTTGCTGCGTCCAATTTGGGGTAGGTAGACTCGAACACATCCGCGTGACTCAACCCGAACAATGTTAGGAGTCGGCGACACCAGCAAGAACTCGATACTTGAGCGGTCGGCGTCATATCGAGCAGCAGGTTTCGCTGGGAAAAGTCTTTTACACGGGACTTGAGTTGCTGCGTTGCCTCAGAGGCTTCCTTGAACTGTCGTGGAGTAACAGACTGATTTCCGCAACAATCGGCCAGCAGGTGGATAAGAGTTCCAATCTTCTGCTTAGTTCGTAAGGTGTAGTCGCGCTTGATAAGGCGGTTGAACTGCTCAACAGGGTGTTCGTCGTCGCATATCCACTTGGAGTGTGAAAGCACTGCCAGCACCAGGATTCACTTGACACCCAGACGTTGTTGAAATAGGATCGGAAACCAGTCAGAAGATCTTCCTCAGCCCAGTTGGCCAGCACGAGCTTGACATGGTCATCATATGCTTCTTGACTTGACGCGAAGTGAAGGTCGTAAATGTCTGCAACCACACGTTCGCACAAATGTCGCGGCACACCATTAAGTTTTTCATGCACCTTTGCCATGACATGGTAGAAGCACATCAGGTACGAGTAGTCCGAGTCGACGCCAAACACTCGATCAACAGCGTTTTGCTGCGCCACTTCAGCATCTGCCATAACATAGCGTAATATCATCTGTTCGCAGTCACGGTGGTGAAGATCTTGCGAAGTGCTCCAAGTGCCTTCACGTATAGCTCTTCCAGACGTTGAGACGTTATGAATAGGGCCACCGGATGGAATGATCGGCACCTATCCGAAACTCCACACACAACAACAGGATATCCCACCTGGTTCAGCTTGAACGTTGCGTCCATATGGAAAACGAACGATGATGGATCGCGAGCTGCGTTTCGCAATAGCCGCTTAGTCGTCAAACCCACCAAAAATGGATGTTCGTCGGAGCCATTGCCAACATCTGTCTTGCCGTGCACGTCACGCTTCCAACCAAACGAAAAGGGGTTCGTGTCCGAAGCACCTGCCTCGTATTGAGCTGAGAAATCTCCTCCAAAATCTCGTCGTAGTCGTCATTCTTGTTGGAGTTTAGTCCTGGCGTAGTTGCTGGCAAACCACTGAACTTACGCAGCGTAGGCAAGTTCTCGTCAGCCAAGCCGAAACGACGAGCCATGCTCATCCGAATGCGAGCCGGCTTGTGACCTTCAGTCACCATTTCGCGGGTGTAGTCCTTCAACCGCGGAGTCATCTTCGGCTTCACCGGATCGCGGACCTGCGTCTCGTGAGCTCCATGCTCCAGGAGTGATACGCGGTTGGCTCCTGACACGTCAGCACTTTCCCGATCCAGGGACATGCGTCGTACGGTTTTGCCGCCATGCATGTTTCCGAGGAGCATCGAAGCAGCTGGTATCGCATCTTGTGACTTCTTGCCATACCGCAGGATCCATCACAGGCGACCAGGTGGCTTTTCACGATGATGAAAAACTTCATATCTTCCATCAGCAGCTGCACATCAGCGACAGACATGTTCGTACATATCTTTTCCACTCGATGGGAGCCATGGTGTTTCTTGGTTTGGGGGACTTGGAGGGTAGCGATGTTTTTAGCTTGTGAGAGAAAATTTTCTTGCAAATGGGACCTAGTAATGCTTTATCATTGGTGTAAAAGGACCTTCCTGCTTAACTATGATTCGTTGGAAAATGACTGGTGTTGGATTGCCTGCATTTGGGATGACTGTCCTCCGCAGATGGTGCTATGTCTACATTACGTGTGAACCACACTAATCTAGGGTGCTGCGTGCATGTCTCTTGTGTTATGACAATTTTTGTGTGTCAGACCTTTGTCTTGTGTGTTTATACAGTTCTGTCCTAAACCTTCGCATGAAGCCAAATGGCTTGGATGGCGATCATCCATCCGATCCGATGGATCGAGCTACGCTCGATCCGCTCACTCCACATGCCTGGGTGCTCGCCGTCGGCGCAGCCTGCTGCTCTTCTTTTCCAATCCCAAGGCCACTCGGGAGTCCTGGGACGCGCCATTCGCTGACGAAGAAGTGATGCGCTTCCCAGCCAGAGCCGGCCCGAGGAGGCTCGTGCCAACAGGTCCGCGGCCTTCGAGGCGGAGACGATCACTGCAGTACACTGTTCTGTATCACGGGCACGCATGCGTCGCGTTCATCATCGCGGCCGTCTCTGGCGCGCGACGACCAGAGCCGTGTCTGCATCTGTGTCGCTCCCGGGGCTATGGCCCGCCTGCTGTTTGCCCGGCCGTCAGGCGGTGGTCGAGGCGCTTCGACGTTTCGCTAATCACGCTGGCGCTCTGGCGCTCTGGCACATTGAACACATTGAACTGAATCACCAGGCAAGATGTGCTGCTGCAGTCCTGCTCGACGGACACTGCCACCTCGATGGCACCTCGCTAGGAACCTCCGTCGATGACCAAGGACCACCGTGTCGTGTCCGTGGGTGCGCTCGTCGACCGATTCCACGAGTCTGTCTCGTGGGAGCGAGCCCAATCGTCGCGGATCCAACCTGTGGGATGCACGCGGATTAACGCCCATGGTCGTCGGTCGGTCGCTGTACAGTTCAGTTCGCCGGTCGTTCAGTGAAGCGGCTGGCTGCCTGGCTGGGTTGGCTGCTGGCTATTGCATACTAAGTAGTTGATGCGTGCCGAGTGCTCCAAAACGCACCGACCAACCGTCCCGTTCGAAGTGCGCGCGTGCGACTTTCACGGCGACTGTCGATGTCGATCCTTCGGACACGAACGTCCCCCATCGCACACGCAGCCAAAAGAGCGTGCGACCATCGCCTGCAGCCTGCAGCCTGCAGCCAACCGAAACAGAAAGAGGAGGAGACTTTGAATCAGCAGAGACTGGACCGCGACTCTTTTTCTCAACGTCAAAAAGTCGCAAACTCCTCTATTGTATAAAACACTTGTCGCTTTCGCCGCAACGCAACATTTCGGTTTTCGAGCCGGCCGCAGACATCGCCACCATTTCGAGATCGGCACGCTGTAGTCAACTCTGCGTTCTACTTCCCTGACTGCTTCTCTCGACGCCTTTGGACGCAAGTATAATTTCTAGATAGCTGGGCGTTCTCCTTGCTTATCAATGCAGCTTTGATTGGATTGCCGAAATTGTTCCGGGAATGAATGGCGGTGGACGGCTGTAACATTGTCCAGCCACGCATGCATGCATGGTGAGAAAGCAAAAGGACTGCGGCGAGCATTGCTGCTTCAATTGGTCTGTCACATTTTACCATCCCACGGGCTTGGTGGCTCATAGTCGCACTCTGCCGACATGAACAGGTGCCTGCGTGTCCCGTTGGTCGGCGGGAGCTAACCACTAGGCCCAAGAGTAATGATCTACGAATGGATTGCTCACCTCACTCGTTGTACCGTCAGCTACAGAGCTATCGATCGCACCTCAATGAGAAGCTAGTGGGGAAATGTATTCTTGCACAATCGTACAATGCTGCAACACCGCACTTCAGTATCCTTGCCTAGATGAGTTGTTTCACGCAGGCCGCTGCTACAAACTGAAGTGCTCCTCAACCTAGGTCGGCCGGATAAGCTCGACTCCACCATTGCATCTACATGTACTTGTGTGACCTCTTGAATCACGCTGTTCAGAGAGACAGCACGAAACATGGGTAAGATTACAGGTATGCATTACCAGCATAACACTGCACTTGGCTCCGATGAAGTACCGGTACATTAAACATGTCTGCGTGAGAGTGGACGCAAGTAACGTTAACGTTAGCAGAATGCGCGCTCTCTCTCCCCAGCAGCCTCACGCCTTCATCACATCATTGCCTTCCGCCACGAAATCTGTAAAACGCTACAGTAAAAGCTTTTGCGCTCGAAGGCATATCGGCACCACGTGATTTGCCTATCCCCCTGCCTCTAATTACAACCCGACAACAGATTTCTCCCAACCCACGAATTTGCCTCGTTCCACAATATTTCCCCTGTTACAAACGTCAAGTCACTCCGCCCACTTATTCCCGACTGCAGCTCTCCGTCTCCATCGTTTTCCGACTTTTACCCAATTCCTTCGCTACATCCGCGGCACTTCGTCCCTGCCCCCTACGAGACCTCCCCAGGCCACCACCACGGGCGCGCCATGTTCTGGACCACGCTGGCCGTGTGCGCCATGGCGCTGTCCAGCCTGTCCACGGGCATGACCACCGTGAGCCTGCACCGCAGCTGGGACCTGCACGTCTCGAGCGTTCGCTGGCTCTTCTTCTTGTTCTTTTTGTACTTGTGGCTCTGGAGCTCCACTCGGGTCCTGTATCTGCTCTGGGTGAGCTTCGACCCCATCCAGGACGTGTCGACCACCGAGGACGAGGTCATCTACGACCGCTACAGCTCCATGGGCATCTACACGGTCTTACAATTGGAGGAGACGCACGACGCCTTTGCCACGACGCTGCTGGTCTTCGGAGACGCCGCGCTCTTCGCCGTGGCGCTCTGGATGTTCCCGCTCACATTTGAGCTCTCCAACATCGCAGCCAAGTCCATGGACCGAGGCGCCGAGAAGGAGAAGCAGCAGATTAAGGTGTACTGCTGGAGTGTGCACGGCGCTGTGATCATTTTCATGCTCATTGAGGCGTCGCTCGCGCTCTGGTACCAGGGCTACAATCAGTACACGCAGCGGTGTCTGCTGAGCGTCTACTTTGTGCAGTTCTCCAGCTTCTTGTACATGATCTGGCTCATTGTTCGGCTCAAGATTGGAGGCAGGAAGTACGAGAACGTGCAGGGCCAGTTTGTCACCTCGCCGGTGTACCAGAGACTCAAGCGGATCATGATCGTCTACGCCGTCTTCTCGCTGCAGTTCCAGATGGCCTCGGTCATCATGTACGCCGCGCCGGACGATGAAGATAAACTGCTCGACTACATTAGTATCAGTTTGCTGGTGTACCATTTGTCAGGAATGGCCCTGGCAGTCACCACCATGTGCAGCCAAGCCTGTGTGCTGAATATGTGTCGCTCATGTCTCCCCGACGATGTTGAAGCTCAAGTGCAGACGAGATTCATGCAGGGAGGCGATCTGTTGTCGCCGAGAGATACTCAGGTGCTGATGGATTCTGCCGAGCCGCCGCTGGTAAATCCTGTGTTTGTCTTTACAGATATCGAATCGTCCAGCGCCTTGTGGGCCATGGGCGACGGACTCGTCATGCAGCGGGCTACGGAAATCCACGATAATATCCTCCGATCAGCTTTGATGAAGTACAGAGGGTATGAAATCACGACAGCGGGCGACGCTTTCCAGCTAGCTTTTCACACAGTTCGTGAAGCCGTGGAGTACTGCTTAGATGTACAGCTGCAGTTACTGGTCGCAAATTGGCCCAAGGAGATACATGGCATGCTGCCTGCAACCAGGAAACAGCGTTCAGGACACAGGCTAATCTTCGGAGGTCTCCGTGTGCGCATGGGTATCCACGACGCGGTTGAGGCTGATGGAGCCCTGATCCTGGACGTCCACGCTGTGACCGGTAAGATGATCTACACAGGTGCATCCGAGGTCATTGCCAACGAGATTGGCGACTTGGGTGATGGCGGGCAGATCCTTGTAACCAAGCGTGTCGCCGACTGGCTGGTCATGTACGAAGACCTCGTGGCCATCGACTTCATCGTCGAGCACGTCGGCAAGTACTCGATTCCGCAGATCAAGGCCCAGTTAGAAGTGTACCAAGTGTTGCCGGAAGTTCTGAGCGGCCGCAAGAAGATGTTCTCGTCCACGCTGAAGAAGCGTCGCGCGACGACGGCGTCTTCCCTCTACTCTTTGGCGTCCAGCAATCGTTCCCGGCTATCCAGCAACGCCGGACAGATCCCACAGCAGCAACGACGGATGTCTCGACCGCAGCCTTTGCAGCCGGATCAACCGCAAGAAGGCACTCTGAGCCGCTTCGGACGTGTGCAACGCTCGTTCCTGCGCCTCGAGCACGGCTCGTTCTACACTCGCGCTACCAGCATGTAGCCTTAACTTATTATAACAAAAAGCGATAATATAGTTGACATTTCCAGATCCTTCCAAGCGCGACCTTTTCTTGCAGCAATACAGGTACATGTACATGAACGTGCAAGCAGTTGCACCTGTACCGTTTGGCGGACTCGCTGTCGACTCGTCTATTGACCAACCGTTCTGACTCGATTCAGTCAAAAACGAAAGCAACGGTATCTTGCCAACGAAGCTTATATAGGAGTGCTTTCCAAGTTGGAATTTAACCTCTTGTTGCCAACTTCGAATGTGCTGGATGGCCAACATTCAACGGAGGCCACGACACCTAGACACTGCCCAGCTGAATTTAGCTGGCATTTTATGCACACAAATCGGTCCACTTCCAATGGCGCATCGTTTACACTTGGTTTTTGTAAAACGAGAAAAACAGGGCACGTGAACAAATGCATATTTTTGTGTGTGTGTAGCAATAGTCGTCGGTCGAAATGGTCCAGTGCCAATCCTTCTGCTCGATCGCCACTGGAAGAGGGGAGCGCTCGCTCCGTTTCCTTAATTTCCCTCTCTTGAGTCACTCATTTCACCAAGTTTTTCAGGTCAAGCGAGCGTCAAACACGACTCTTGGAACTTTGACCCGGGTTTAAAATACACGGGTTGCCACGATGATGGTCTGGCCCACACTGGCTATCACCACCATGGCCTTGTCCTGCGTGGCGACGGGCATCACCAGCTACAGTCTCCGCAAGTCGTGGGACTTGCAGGTTTCGAGCGCTCGATGGCTATTTTCATCTTCTTTGCCTGCTTTTTCGTCTACTACATCGCCCGACTGGCCTACGTCATTGTGGCGTACATGGAGCCCTCAAGTGCCTACTACAGCAATGGAGAGGACGACGACGGACTCGTTTCGGACCGATATAATACGCTCGGGATCTTCGCGCCGCTGCATTTCAAAGTCTCACATAACGCACTAATCACGACGCTGTTGGTGATCGGAGACGGAGCCCATTTCTCGGTCGCCACGTGGACCTTCCCGTTGGTGTACGAGTTAGGAGAAATTGCCAGGAAAACGATGGACAGGGGAGCGGAGAAGGAAGGAGCGCAGATCAGATGGTACCTGTGGACAGCTTGGCCTTTCGTTGCAGTCTTCGTAGTAGCGGAGACCGTCGTTGCGTCTGTGAAGAGAGGCTACACGACGTACACTCAGGGGTTTCAGCTGGCCGTGTATTTTGCGCAGTTTGCAAGTTTCTTGTTTATGCTTTGGGTCGTCGCGAAGCTCAAGTGGGGTGGCAGGAAGTACGAGAATGTTCAGGGACAGTTTGTCACGTCGCCAGTCTACCAGCGCCTGTCAAGGATCATGTATGGCTGACCTATGTTTGAGAGTATTGCGCTGTTGACTTAGAAACCTGACTTGGATATTTATTGTGCTGTGTATTATTTCCTTACCTTGCAGGATAATCTACGCAATCTTCACCCTCCAATACCAGCTATCGTCTGTCATCTCGTACTCTACTCAGGAGGACGCTGACACATTTAGCTACTACGTCGGCGTTAGCTCTGTCGTATACAATATGTCAGGGCTGGCTTTGGCGATCACCACCATGTGCAGTCAAACCTGCGTACTTCAAATGTGTCGCTGCTGTTTGCCCGACGACATCGAAGCTCAGATCGAGGCCAGATTAATGCAGCCAGGTGAACTGCTGTCGCCACAAGATACACAGGCGATTGTTGAATCAGCAGAGCCGCCACTTGTGAATCCGGTGTTCGTTTTCACGGACATACAGCAGTCAAGCGCGCTCTGGGGAGTAGGCGACGGACTCATAATGCAGCGCGCCACAGAAATTCACGACAATATTCTGCGTCAGTCATTGATGAAATATCGTGGGTATGAAATTACGACTGCTGGTGATGCTTTTCAGCTCGCGTTCCATACTATTCGAGAGGCCATCGAATATTGCTTGGACGTGCAGATGCAATTAATGGAGGCGAACTGGCCGACGGAGCTTCACGGATTGATTCCTGCAACGAAGAAGCAGCGAGCTCGCGGACGACTGATTTTCCGCGGCTTGCGTGTGCGAATGGGTATCCATGACGCGGTGGACTCGGATGGTCCGTTAATTCTTGACGTTCACGCTGTGACAGGCAAGATGATTTACACTGGAGCATCGGAAGTAATTGCCAACGAGATTGGCGATCTAGGTGACGGCGGTCAGATTCTTGTGACGAGACGTGTAGCTGACTGGGTGCATATGTACGAGGATCTTGTAGCGATTCCATGTACGGTGGAGCACATGGGCACGTACACAGTCCCGCAGATCAACTCGACCGTTGAGGTCTTCCAGTTGATTCCGACGGAGCTAAAAGCTCGCAAGAAGAAGTTCACGATGACGCTAAAGCGGCGCACACCTCATCCGCCAGACTACCCAGGAGTTTCGGGTCCTCTTTCGATCCACGACAACGACGTCACTCCTCCAGGTCTGAGTAGCATCGCAGCTAGACGCAGACGCGATACTTACGCACAGCGCGAGCGTCGTCGACAGCTGGAGCAAGGCGCACTGGGCCGACCTTCGTCACACCAGGCGCTACTACGCGAGTCTCACCGACGGAGTCTCACGCGTACATGCAGCATGTAGAATAGGTTATGAGCAACAAATACAATATCACTCATGAAGGATGAAATGATGCGTCGTGACTCGAGTTGAAGTTGTATGGCACACGTCGCAGATTTAGCCATCTAAAATCAAATTGACTTAACGAAAGCAACACGACTAGCAAACTCGAGTCATTTGCTTAAAACTAAAAACATATACGCAGAAGAATGCCTGGAAAATAGAAACTAAAACATCACACGCATTCCTCATTCTTCCTGTCATCTCGATCAATCCATCAAGTTCTGGGCAAACTCCCGCCACCGTCCCGTCCTCGCTGTAACTTTTGTACTCGCCACCAAATCGCGCTTCTTCTCTCTCGTTACTGCATTTTTGTATGGTCAGCTCGAGGGGCCAGCACCGCCATCTGCTTTCGAGGGCAAACTTGCAAAAAGCCCCACAAAGTGTTTGACGTGCGTGCGGCTGATCCGAAAGGCCAAAGTCTCGCCTTTGAAACGTTCGACGGCGTTCATCCAAGTCGCAACTTGGCAAAAAAACAGTTTTATTCGAACCCTGGAACTAATTCGTTCCAGCGACCGAGATATCGTCCATCGACCTTAACGACATCGCCCCATTCCAGAACCGACCTCGGGTGCAAGTCAAGTCAAGTCCGTTCCTTTTGCAACGGAAGTTCTCGAGCTTTTCGACCCTTTTCGGGGCATTTTGACCCGAAAACGATGGTTTGGACCAGTCTCGCCATCGCCACCTTGGCAGCCTCGTGCATTGCTACAGGCGTCACGAGCGTCAGTCTACATCGGTCCTGGGACTGCCGAGTCTCAAGTGTGCGCTGGCTCTTCGTCGTCTTCTTTGCCTGCTACTTTTTCAATCTTAGTAGAGTGATTTACGTGGTCGTGGGGGCCGTTGAGCCACTCGAGTCTACGACACAAGTTGGGGGTGACATCGTCACCGACCGGTATAGCAAGCTCGCGATCTTCTCGGTGCTACATTTCAAGGTCTCACATAATGCAGGAATTGCGGCGTTGTTGGTGGTCGGAGATTCGTCACTTTTGCAGTGGCTGTGTGGACTTTTCCACTGGCTTACGAGTTGGGAGAAATTGCCACCAAGTCCATGGACCGAGGCGCCGAGAAGGAGAAGGAGCAGATTCGATGGTATCTATGGAGAGTCTGGCCGGTGATCGCAGTGTTTGCGATAGTGGAGACTGTACTGGCCGCGGTCAAGGGAGGATACACGTCGTACACGCAAAGATGTCTGCTCGGCGTGTACTTCACCCAGTTCGCCAGCTTTTTGTATATGCTCTGGGTGGTTGTAAAACTCAAGTTGGGAGGAAGGAAATACGAGAATGTGCAGGGACAGTTTGTCACATCACCGATCTACCAGCGGCTTTCGAGGATCATGTACGCCAGAGCTGATTTAAGTAAGGGGCTTGCAAAAAATTGTAGCTGACTTGTGTGGGTGCTCTGGATTTGCAGGATTATTTACGCAGTCTTCACACTCCAATTTCAGGTCGCGACCGTCGTCATGTACACTATGCCAGACCACGAGGAGAAGCTGATTGATTTAATTAGTGTCAGCGCGGTGACTTTTTGTATTTCGGGGCTGGCGCTGGCTGTGACAACCATGTGCAACCAGACTTGTGTGCTCCAGGTATGCCGCTGTTGCTTGCCCGACGATATCGAAGCTCAGGTCGAAGCCAGACTTCAACAACCTGGTGAATTGCTTTCTCCACGAGATACAATGGTGTTAGTCGAGTCAGCGGAACCGCCACTTGTAAATCCAGTGTTTGTCTTCACGGACATCCAACAATCGAGTGCACTTTGGGGAGTAGGCGACGGACTCATAATGCAGCGCGCCACAGAGATTCACGACAACATTCTGCGTCACTCATTGATGAAATATCGTGGATACGAGATCACGACTGCAGGAGATGCTTTTCAGCTCGCGTTCCACACCATTCGAGAGGCTATAGAATATTGCCTAGACGTGCAGATGCAATTAATGGAGGCGAACTGGCCGACGGAACTTCACGGATTGATTCCTGCAACAAAAAAGCAGCGAGCTCGAGGGCGACTAATATTTGTTGGGCTTCGAGTTCGTATGGGTATTCATGATGCTGTGGACTCGGATGGCCCATTGATTCTTGATGTGCACGCGATGACGGGAAAGATGATTTACACCGGAGCATCTGAGGTTATCGCTAACGAGATTGGCGACTTGGGTGACGGTGGGCAAATCTTGGTAACAAGACGTGTGGCTGACTGGCTGCATATGTACCAGGATCTGGTGGCGGTTCCGTGCATTGTAGACCGGGTTGGTGAGTACACGGTTCCGCAGATTAACGCAACAGTGGAGGTGTTCCAGGTGGTCCCGATTGAGTTGAGTCGTCGTAAGAAGAAGTTCACGACGACGCTGAAAAGCGCGTACCACGCCCTCCAGTTTTCCCTGCTGTTTCGGGTGTTCATTCCTAAACGACAGCACTCCTCCGGGTTTAAGCAGTATTGCAGCCCAGCGACGACGTCATCTATACGCTCAACGTGAACGTCGTCGGCAGTTGGAACAAGGCGCACTGGGTCGGCATGCGTCACACCAAGCGCTGCTTCGCATGGATCAGGAATTTAACTACTCGCGCACGAGCAGTATGTAAACTAGCAAGTATGAACAAGTATATTAATGCTCCAGGGACGAGTGAGAGTGAAGAACTTTGTGAGCAGTGTGAATTCACGTCGACCAGATTGTTGGAAGGCCGTGGAGATTAAAGGTGAGCATAGTTATTTGAAAAAAATTGTAAGGGGTGTATCGTGTCGCGTGCACGAGCAGATTTTGAACTGAGGTACGCATAATTGAAAGCCTTTACTGCTGAGACTTACGAGACAAACAAGCTGGGTCGCTTTTTCTAGTGACAACAAAGATACTTTCTACTACGCTTGCAGGTTTTGCTGTCTGGTGGCGAAGTGACTGAAGGAGTGGGGGCAGGAGTAACATCCGTAGCAGTGGACCCGCTAGCTGAGCTTGCAGAAGGAGAAGTTGGTGCTGGTGTCACCTCACTCTCGCTTGAGCTGCCAGAAGTGCTGCCTGACAAAGTAGTTGGTGCAGGCATGACTGCAGACCTTTATTTGTCCGGAGTCGTTGGAGCAGGCGTGGTAGGCGCTGGTGTTGGGGCTTCAGGAGCTGGAGTTGTTGCAGCTGGTGTAGCTCCAGGAGAAGGTGGCGCCGGTGCTGGTCCAGGAGCTGGAGTAGTTGGGGCTGGTGTAGCTCCAGGTGCCGTCGGAGGAGTGATAGCTCCCGTCTGAGTAACTCCATCAGGCGAAGGCGTTGTCGGGGCCGGTGTAGTGAGGACAGGGCCAACAGTACCAGCAGACAAAGCTTCAGCAGCAGTTTTTCACCAAACGTATAGGTTGGTGGAGTTGTTGCTGCAGGGACCTGAACAACCGTAGGAGCTGTGGCCGCAGGAGCTGAAGGAGCCTGCTTCGATTGCTGCGTCGTCGTTGAGTTGGTCGGGCCATCGCCGCTTGGAATGTTAATTCCTTTCGCAGATCCATCCGAGTTGAAGAGGCCGAAGTGTTTTTCGTACTCGGCTCCTGTGTAGCTCACGGTTGTGTCGAACATCATGAACCAGTACGACTGACCCACATCCTTCGACCACGTCACGTAGTCGTCCAGGTATTGCTGCAAGCCTTCAATCGACGGTGCGTTTTGGCCATTGTTCTCGCCTTCAGACGGCCAACCGGTTTCCGTCATGCGCAGTTTATCGGGGCTGTATTTTGATGCCATCTGCTCCCATTGAGTCTGCAGCTTTTCCACTGCAGTCTGCGGTCCAGCGGTGAAAAATGGATAAATGTTAACGCCGATAAGACCACATGCTCCGGAAAGTGCAGGGGCTCCTTCGGCACTGAGCCACTCATTAATACGCTGCACCGAGCCGACGGGAGTGCTGCCGACGCAAGCCTTGATGCGAGTGATGAAACCAATAAGTTGATCAGCGGTGAAAGTACCAAAGTCCTTGTTCTTCAAGTTTTCGTTGCCAACGTAGACTGCCTCGACCGCGTTTGGATTAGCACCGTGTCCGTCGCAAACTGCCTGGATCTCTGCGTCAATCAGTGCAGGGTCCGTGAGCTGCACACCGACTGAGATTTTCAGTCCTGCTGCTGCTGCAGCATCAATGGCATTCACGCCGCTGTAAAGTGTCTGGAATGTGCGGACACTCGAGAAGTACTGCGCAATCTGTGCCATGTCCTTGCCAACCACGTCACTGTCGACGGTGGTGTGATGCCACGGAGCGTAACAAATACCTGTGGAGAGAGCACCTGCATCAGCGGTGCCGATGGCAAGTGCAGCCATTATGGCGCTGACCCGCATGGTCGATGACCAGACCATTTTTGCGGGTTCTGTTGTCAAATGCAGCGATAGACGAGTGTTTCTCGATGGACTTGATCAGGGAGTGCCGCGCGTGTGTTGCCAACGAAGTGACAAACGTGCAAGCAGCAAGGAGCTGCAATCGAGTCGGACCAACTTGGTGAGTAACTTTCTATCGGGGAATTTTGCCTTCCCCGCATGAAGCAGATCCCATGCTAGCAGATGCCTTGCCATGTACCTAGTGTGTCAAGCTTGGGCTGTGTCAATCTACCCAATGCTGGAGCAGAAATGTATTAGGGATGCTTGGACGTGAGGCGTCACAGTGTTCGTGTCTTGCAGCTCTAGCGACAAACTCACGAGTCGCTTCAGGATGGTGCATCGAAAGGATGAAGGAGACTTGCCATTGTTTACGCTTAACGTGTCCAGCGTAGACAGGTGCTTCGCGTAGCGCTGGTGAGAGATGCGGATTTGATAAGCTTGTTGATCTAGCACTGCTACCCAGATCTCGGTAGAGTAAAACACGTTGTATATACACATGTGGAAACCACAAGGCGTAAGTCCGACGTCACTTTCGTTGACAGCCAAGTGGAGAATGAATGAAGAGCTCACGAAGGAGTGTTGTTATCGGATGTCACTTGAAATTTCATCAGGTTCACGCTCTCGAAGTTGATTATGGAACTGCTCTGCTTGATGACTTCGGATGCTGAAGTTTAAAAAACTTATATTGAATTATAGACATCTTTGAATCATAAGACGTCTGTAGCAAGACCAATTCTTAAGCGAACAATACCTTCGCACTCAGAGACGGAGATGAATTGTTAGAGTAAATGCAGTATATTGCGTTGCTTGCATACCGGTATGTACAGACCACAACCAAAAAACGTTTTACGAGAAGAATAAATCGTCTACTTCTTCGAAGATGTCTTGCACCGCTTGGTCACAGGAGCTGGGGTGACTGAAGGCGTGGCGGTGGTTGCAACAGGTGTCGCCTCCGACTGGGTTGAACCATCAGTCGAAGGAGTTTTGGTGTACACCGGAGCATCAGTCACTGTAGTGCTGTTGGTCGTGGGAGTGTCGGTAGCGGTGGGCGTTGTCGTTGCAGCTTCCGTAGTCACAGGGGCTGTTGTCGTAGTTTCGGTGGCGACTGGTACCGTTGTGGCAGGTGTCTCCGTTGTCTGCTGTGATGTCGAACCCGAAGTCGAATTGGTCGTCGGAGTGGTTGAGCCATCGCCACTGGGGATCGTCACCTTCTGAGTTCCATCCGAGGTGAAGCAGCCAAAGTGCTTCTCGTACTCGGCACCGGTGTAGCTAGTGGTTGTGTCGTACATCATGAACCAGTACGACTGGCCAACGTTCTTGGACCATGTCACGTAGTCGTCTAGGTATTGCTGCTGGTTGTCAATTGAGGGAACATTGTCCTCGTAGTTCTCGCCCGCAGACGGCCAGCCAGTCTCCGTCAGGTGCAGCTTGCTCGAGTCGAACGTGGCCGTCATTTGTGCCCATTGAGCCTCCAACTTTTCAATCGCAGTCTGATCGCTAGAAGTGAAGAACGGGTAAATGTTAACCCCGATGACATCCGAAGCTGCCTCAAGCGTGGCCGCTCCATCGGCACTTAACCACTCGTTGATGCGCTGGACGGAACCAACAGGGGTGTCACCGACACAAGCCTTGACCTTCGTGATGTATTCAACCAAAGTCTCAGCACTGAAGGAGCCATAGTCTCCGTTCTGGAGGTCCTCGTTGCCAACGTAGACCGCTTCGACAGCGTCCGGGTTGGAGCTGTAGCCGTCACACACAGCCTGAATCTCCGAGTCGATGGCCGACGAGTCCGAAAGCTGCACGCCCACTGCGACCTTCAGTCCTGCTGCTGCCGCGGCTTCAATGACATTGACACCACTGAACTGCGCCTGCCATGTACGAATGCTCGAAAAGAACTGGGCGACCTGGGCGAAATCAGTGCCGACAACGTCACTGGTGACGGAGCTGTGGTGCCATGGCGCGTAGCCGACACCCGAGGAGAGCGCACCAGCTTTGACCACGCCGACTGCAACCGCAGCTATGACCACAACACTAACGCCCGATGAGAAGACCATTTTCAATCTTGAAATGTCGAGTGGTTTAGCGGAGACTTGCTGCTTGATGGCGCAAATTGAGAAGTGAGTGCCTGGACGCGCCTCAAATTCGAGCGCATTTGCAGAGAGGCACACAGTGTGCCAGCTGCACGAACAGTGCAAGGAGTCGGAATAATTTCGGACACGTTTCAACAGATACTGGAGTATGAGCAGCCGCTGCGTTGACTCACGTCACTCGGGACAGTTCAGCGAACCGAAAGCTCGTGCGAGTGGACAAGCAACCTGCTTTTCGAGAACGCCCTCTGGCATGCGGTATGTACTTTCACTACTTGCGCTTCTAGTTAAGGTTCACAGTCGCTCGAAAGACATCCTGATACGATTTCAGTGCCGTCCAGATGGAGCCCGCAGATGGGGCCGGGCGACATCCTAAGCGAGTGGAGACCTACCGGGGTAGTCGGCTTTCGGGGGCGTTGGGACAATCGGTCGCCACTCTGTCGTTTCGATGGAGCAACGCGGCCTGCTATACGTCGGAGGTCGAACGCGAAAAACTCCGTTCTGGATTGACACCGCAACAGATTGGTGCGAGGAAGGGCAGCGTGTGGTGGCCAGCATAGCGAAAGACGAAACAATGAGATCACAAGTGGACGGCGATAGCCTACGAGCAAGCAACGAGACGTTGTGAGCTCAAACGTGAAGTGGGTCATTCCTAGCGCGTTTCTCTAGCTGAGTCCTTGTTTTGCTTCTGTCCCCTCGAGTCACTCACCACCACTTAAAGATCAAAAGTGGCTGACAGGAGAGACACATGCACCGCCACGCCGCAGTCCACGACTGAACGAACGTTGTGTTTGAGGCGTTGTCAGAAAAGAGGTTGCATCCTTGTTGCTGCAAACTAGACGTCTAGCATCCGCTTCACCATACCGTCCACCACAGCAATACTGCCTGCCTCAGAAGCTCATTGTAGGTTAAATTGTTGAGCAGTATTTTTCAGTGCAATGAAGTCCTGCAAATGCGCCCACGAGAACCTAGATCCTGACTTGCTGCATAAGGTATGCAAACCCTCTGCATGTGTGATCAAACTACTAGTAAGCTGCGAGAGCATAAGGCTAAGACAACAAGGTACCGACAAACTTTATCATCCATTCCACGTACTTTTTAAAAATGTATTTCAAATGCCGATGGATAAATGAACTGCGATGGCGGATGATACAGTAATTGTACAAACGCTGTATGGTTTTTCGTTATGCACTACTGCTAGGTGCTTCTACGTCGCACTAGCTGTATGATTGACACTCACCATGACGTGTCCGCTCTTCTCCAAAAACGGTCAGTCACACGTCCACCGAATTCTTACATGGCGCAGTCCTTGCCCGACTGCTGCACCGGGGAGTCCGGGGTGCCCTCGTAGGCCGGGTTGGTCGGAGCAGGAGTCACAGAAGGAGTGTCAACCTGAGTCTGGCTGCCGCTCTCAATTGGCTCGGTCGCGGCCGGCGTTGCATCGGGGGTTGCAGGCGCATCAGTCTCGGGGATGTTCTGGTCAGCCGGTCCTGTCGGGGCTGGAGTAGCAGAAGTCTGCGATCCCTGTCCCTGATCAGCGGTGGTCGGAACCGGAGTCACAACAGCATCAGTCTTTGCGTACGTCTGGCTGCCATTGTCTTGGGTAGTCGATCCGTTAGTGGCAGGAGCCTCCGTTGAGGTCTGGGCAGTGCCATCGCCGCCAGGGATCGTGAGCTTAGCAGATCCGTCCGAGTTGAAGCATCCGAAGTGCTTCTCGTACTCCGCGCCAGTGTAGCTGATGGTAGTGTCGAACATCATGAACCAGTACGACTGGGCCTTGTCCTGCGACCACGTGACGAAGTCGTTCAGGTACTGCTGCGCAGTGTCTTGCGAAGGCACGTTGCCCTCGTAGGTCTCACCAGCCGACGGCCAGCCAGTCTCCGTCAAGCGAATCTTGCCGGCATCGTACTTGGCTGTGATCTGCTCCCACTGCAGCTCCAGCTTCTCACCAGGGTCTGGTCGCCGTTGGCGAAGAACGGGTAGATGTTCAATCCATAGATGTCACAAGCACCAGCAAGGGTAGCAGCTCCATCAGCGTCGAGCCATTCGTTGATACGCTGCACCGTGCCGACCGGGGTGTCACCGACGCAAGCCTTGACCTGACTGATGTAGCCCACAAGCTGGTCGGCGCTGTACTTGCCAAAGCCCTTGTTGAGCAGGTTTTCGTTGCCGACGTACACAGCCTCAACTGAACCTGGGTTCTTGGCGTAGCCGTCGCACACGGCCTGAATCTCGGCGTCAATAGCAGACTCGTCGCCCATCTGCACACCGACAGCGATCTTAATACCTGCAGCGGCAGCAACGTCGATGGCATTCACTCCGCTGAAACGCGACTCGAACGTACGGATGCTCGAGAAGTACTGCGCTACTACATCAAGGTCCGCCTGGACGACATCGTCGGTGACCTCAGAGTGGTGCCACGGAGCGTAGCAAACACCGTTCGAAAGAGCACCGGCATCGACGGCACCGAGTGCAATGGCGGCCATGAGGGCGAACACGGTCTTGTACGAAGAGCAAACCATCGTTGATAGTCTAGAGAGGTTGGATGTAGTTTTTCCTTGTGCTGGACGAGGAAAAATGGAGAATGAGCTCCACATCGAACAGCAAACACTTGCAGTGCACAGGTTCGAGGCAGGGAGAGAGAGAGACGACGGGGTAGCCCTGCCAGTACGCTGTTCGAACTGATGTGGGTAAGAGACATTGGGCCTTGCGTCAGAGACGTCTGGCACCTTACACATGGTGGCAACGAAAAGCACGGCAGAGTTCAATCATCAACAGCGGAGACAGTAGACACTGGAGCCTGCAACATGAGAGACGGCAGCAGACTTCCAACCAGCTGGTCGGGAACGACGCAGCGTCGACCAGCACCCGAAGCCACAACACACGCCATGTGCCACTCGCCAAGCTGGATTCCTGCGTTTGGAGACCATAGACATCTCTCCATCTGCCAGCGTCTAAGACGCACAAAAGACTGTCTTTATTGAGGCCATGTCGGCACAACGTCGCGTATTGGGGTGGACAATGAAAAGGCATCGAGGCACGCACGAAGTCCCAACGTCGATAGCAAATAATGCAATGCACCTGTCGAAAGAAATCGGAGCGACTTCACAACGCATGTAGAATGGCTCGATAAAGTCTATACACTCAGTCGCTATTAACGTGAAAGCTCAATGCATTCGGTTCACTCCACCGTTCGTGTCCATCAAAACTAGATCGCCTTGAACGCCTACGCTCGAGACGCCTCTACGGAACAAAATGTAGATACGCTGGTTGTCATGAACTCCCGTGCTGCACTAGGCCACTTACATGGCGCAGTTGGCAGTCGTAGTGGTGGTCGTGGTCGTGGCCGCCGGGGTCGCCGTCGGCGCGTCCGTAGCCGCCGTGGTCGCTGTAGGGGCGTCCGTGGTCGCCGAGGTGACCGTAGGAGCGTCCGTGGTCGTCTCCTCTTCGTCCGAGGTGCTCGCATCCACCGACGTGGATGTGGTCGGGGCGGGCGTGACCGTCTCCGTCTGCTGGGTCGAGTCGTCCGTGGTGGTCGAAGCTTCAGCGCCCGTGGTGGACGACTGCGTGGTCTGCTGCGTGGCGTCATCGGTCGTGGACGACGTGGTGGTGGTCGAGGCGGCCGAGCCGCTGCCCGACGGGATCGTCACGTGGGCGACCATGTCGTCACCGAACACACCGAAGTGCATCTCGTACTCAGCTCCTGTGTAGCTGGTGGTGGTGTCGTACATCATGAACCAGTAGCTCGACTGCACGCTCGAGGACCAGGTAGCCCAGTCGTCCAGGTACTGCTGCATGCCGTCGTACGACGGACTGTTGTCCTCGTAGTCCTCACCCTCGTACGGCCAGCCCGTCTCGGTCAAGTGCATGGTGCTCTCGTCGTATCCGGCGTCCAGCATCTGCTGCCACTGAGCCTCCAGCTTCGTCACGGACGAGTCATCACCCTCCGTGAAGAACGGGTAGATGTTGACACCAATGATGTCGCACACAGCGGATAAGGTCGAGGCACCGTCGGCGTTCAGCCACTCGTTGATGCGCTGCACGGAGCCCACGGGCACCTCGCTGCCCACGCAGTCCTTGACCTGCGAGATGTAGCCGGCCAGGGTCGCGGCGTCGAACGTGCCAAAGTCGTCGTTCACGAGGTCCTCGTTGCCGACGTACACGGCCTCAATGGCGTCCGGGTACGACGAGTAGCCGTCGCACACGGCCTGGATCTCCGAGTCGATGGCAGTCGAGTCCGTGAGCTGCACGCCCACAGCGACCTTAAGGCCGGCGCTGGCGGCCGTCTCAATGACGTTGATGCCGCTGTACTGCGCCTGGAAGGAGCGGAAGCTCGAGAAGTACTCGGCGATCTGAGCCATATCGGTGGCCAGCACGTCGCTGGTCACGGAGTCGTGGTGCCACGGCGCGTAGCACACACCCGGGAGGGTGCCGGCCTCAGCGTTGCCCATGGCAAGAGCAGCCAGCATGAACGCAACGGACTTGTAGGAAGTGCACACCATTGTGAATGAATCCGTGAGAGAGAGTGAATTGAGGAATGAGCTGTTGAGGAACGTGCATCATGCAGAGGTACAGCTTTGTCTCCGTGCCATTGCTACCAAAGGAGGGATGCCGTGACCCCGAGTGTCATACCGGAACGGGGCGTAGAGGGCAGCCTGCTGGCGAAAGATACTCCGGGAAGTGCCCTGCACATCCGTTGAGCGGCTTTGCCCCGCGGAGAGGATCGAGCGGCACGCCATGTGGGCGACGAGGACCATGTGGCATTTGACACCAAGGGTGGAACGAGTCAGCGCGGCGAGCCGGTTCGCCATCACCGTGACCTGCGACTGGCAAGTCCAGCGTGAAAATTCAGCGAGTGTCTCCCCGAAACGGAGAGACGGTCGCGGATGCGATGCAGACGATCGCCATGGACCATGAAGCCAGCGGGGCAATTCAATACTAGTACTGTTCATGTGTCCGAAAAGCTGTGCGATCGATTCTTCAAGCTGGTCCAAGGCACGCAGCGTGAATGAAGCGTGGCTGCAGCAAGTGTGTGCTCGCTCGACCTGTCTGAGCTGGTCAGTTTCCGACGGCGTCGGGTCCATATGGTCCGTCGTGGCCGCACACTCACCAGCTGGAGCGAGGCGTTTGTGGATCTGGCGGGTCCCTTGCACGACGCAACGACGAGAGGGCGAACGACAGTCGCGACACCAGCGAAAGATGCGCCGACGCTGGCCAGGGACTTGAAGGTGGTGGGTTCGCTTGCGGATAGTCGACGCTGAAATTGAGCGTGTCGTCATCGCCACGCTAAGCTGGAGCTCCTTTGATGTGCGGATGGACACCTTCAAGTCCATCATGGACATGGCGTCCACTAGCGCATTGACGCTTTGCTTTCAGTCACAATATTATTGTTGACAGCCTCTGGCTTTATCGGCAAGTATTCAGAAAGCGCGGTGTTCGGTCACCGAACACCGCACCGGTCCGAGGAAAAAGATTTTTGCTGCTTGGTGTGTCTCTACGTTCGTACGACGCTGTCCGCTCGTAATCGATGAAATGAATCGCGGTGCTCGCGCGATCTCGATAGAGGCACGCCAGCCATGAGATGGTTGGTCTTGTCGTCGTTGCTCTCGGACATTTCATGAAAAGCGCGTGCACCGACTGATACGGCGGGTGTGTCCGTTGATTTAGGAGCTCGGCCACTTACGAAGTAATAGGGCGACATGAACCACTTGCTGCTGCAGAATGGCGTCCAGTATGCGAAGGAGACACTGGCGCATGCGTTGCCAACGTTGCGGACACTGAGTCCTGATTGCAAGATCTCCTGCTGTTCAAGCAAAGATAACTTTCGAGTCGCACGAACGGAGCTCGATCGAGTGCTGTTCGTGTGGGTGCCTGCAGAATGATCCGCACAATCCACTGCACGCCGCACGTGCGGTAGATTTTCCTGATTGAAAAATAATCGTGTCATAAAAATCCGCGATTGCTTGTGCAGCTTTTTAACGGTAGTTAAGCCGCGATTTCTAGCGCGATACTTACACCTGAATGATGTTGAATGATACTGGCCCAGTATTTGAGAAGTAATGCAATCACGACTGAGTCATTGTCAGAGAAGCCCAACCTTCGGCATCAGTTACATCAAGCTCTACACTACGCGTTGCTTGACAATGCCTAGCTCACCTTCTTCGCATGCGAATGCAGTGCAGTGATTTCATTTGAGAGCTGCTGCTTACTATCGACCCCTTTCAACGATACAATTTCGGCGTGCCTCAGTCTTAAGATGTTTATTTTATTTTGAGTGCTGCCAGTCGCACGGAAGAAGCTGTGCAGGCACTGCTTGAATGTCTTTCGCACCTAGAACAACAATATCAATTTGCCACGACTTATACTGACGTAACGCGATAATCAGAAAACTATGCAAAGACTAGATCGGCTATCAAATCTCGTGAGCTCAGCTGCTGAGCATACTAGTTGAGGTATACTTGTATCATGCAAATGACAAGACCACGAACATCTTACCCCGCAGTAGCGACCACGAAGCCAGATCAACTATTGACGTTCAGCAGCAGCGAAGGGCTTGGGATAAATGCAGTCCCAGCAAGCTTTATATTCTCCGTCAAGTACACCAGGTTCGCAAGCACTACCGAGAGTACCAAGACTATACGCGCAAAGTTCTTCATACAGCGAAACAAAAGCCAGAGCTTCTCCATGAGACACATAGCATAAGTATTTGATTAAACGGCCCACAGTAAATAGGGTGATAGATTTGATAGAGTAAAAAGGAGCAGTATTGATCGGCACGCTCCTTCGTATCATCAACTGGAGTCGCTACGGGCAAGGATTTTAGCAACATCGAAGCGTTTGCACTTGAGCGCGATGCCCAAAGCAGTAGCTTCTCGCGGACCCTTCTGATCGACCCTTGCTCCCATCTCGAGTAAACATTTTACCACACCAATGTGGCCATCGGATGCAGCTGCCATCAGAGGCGACCATACTGCGTTATTGGTCCAGTTCACAGACGCACCATTATGCAGTAGCTTCTTGACTACAGTCAGGCGGCCATTTTGAGCAGCAGCGATCAATGGGTGTTGCCTTTCTCGTCTGGCACGTCAATTGACGCGCCAAACTCGACCAGTATATTCGCCACTTGTTGCTGCCCCACTTCAGACGCTATGTGAAGAGCTGTAGCTCCATTTGGGCCCTGTTGGTTGATGGTGGCCCCCTTCTCCAGCAGTAATAATACCACATCAACGTGACCTCTTGCTACAGCAATCATCAGTGGTGTCACTCCGTTGTTGTTGGTTAAGTTAACTGACGCGCCACTTTCCAACAAGAACTTGACTTGAGAAACGTAACCTTGCAAATTGCTCTCATAAGCGGAGTGTCACCATCCTCATCTTGCAAGTCAATGGTTGCACCGACCTCAACGAGGAATTTAAGCATGTCGAGTTGATCTCTCTCACACGCAATTCCCAAAGCGGTGGCACTACCTATGGTCTGTCTGTCAACCCTTGCCCCTTGCTTCAATAGCAGTCTTGCCACATCAATACGACTATAAGTCGTTGCAATCATCAACGGTGTCAAACCTGCGTTATTAGTAGAATGCACTGATGCCCCGCGCTCGATCAGCAATTTCGACACATCCACGAGGCCACCCTTCGCTGCCAACATCAGCGGACTGTTGCCGTCCTCATCTGGTATATCGATTATCGCGCCGTGTTCAACGAGAATCGCCGCTATATCTCGTTGACCAATATCACTGGACATGTGTAGAGCTGTAGCTCCATTAACACTCTGCTGGTTGATGGTAGCTCCCTTCTGTAGTAGTAACGATATTACGTCGACGTGCCCATTCACTGCAGCAACCATCAACGAAGTTGTACCTTTTGCTGTTGATCAAGTTAACAGACGCACCATGTTCCAGTAAGAATTTGACTACTGGATAATGACCATTTTGGGCTGCTATGATCAGTGAACTGTTTCCATCATCATCTCGGAAGTCGATGGCTGCTCCACGTTCAATTAAAAACCTTACAACGTTTTGATGTCCAAGCTCAGACGCAACTCTCAGTGCGGTTACTCCATTTGGACCGGGTTTGTCAATACAAGCAATCTTGTCCATCAGGAATGACACTACGTCAAGGTGGTCACGCACTGATGCAGCGAGGAATGGAGTCGCTGGCCTGATCGACTAATGCCCCCTTTTCACCAGCAGTTTAACTACAGCTTAGTGACCACTCATGGCAGCATACATAAGCGGTGTTTCACCATTCGCGTCAACAACATCCATATTAGCACCACTTTCCAGGAGTACCCGGGCATCGTCAAGTTGCCCTTGCATGCACGTCATATGCAATGCTGTCACTCCGTTTTGGAACACGATGATGAATATCTGCTCCTTTTCGGATGAGCAATTTGATGATGTCGGTTTGGCCATTCACAGCCGCAGTGAAAAGTGGGGTCCAGCCTCGGCTATCCGGCATGTTGACTGCTTCGGTGCTCTCCAAAAGAGATTCAACCAGCTTCAATTTGCCTTGCTCACACGCAATTCGCAGTGCCGTGTCACCGTTCCGCTGCTTCTGGTCAATTGTCAGATTTTCTGAAGCCGACTCTGGTGAAGAAATGCTACGTAAGTTATTGTCTCGAGTATTAGGCGCTTGCGTCGGTTCTTGGATGCACGCTTCGGGCTCTGGTTCAACTCGCTGATAAATGAGCTGCACGAACTCTGGGTACCCGCTGAAATACGCCACAGTTAACGGCGGCCAGCTCATGTAGTCTCCACACAAATGAATATCTGCTCTGTTGTCCAGCAAAATCCGAACAACTTCCAATCGCTTGTGCCACACAGCAGTCAGTAACGCGGTACTTCCGCTCGGTAACTTCATGTCAAGACGGACGCCGTTGCTGACGAGAAGCTGGACGACATCAGAGAATCCGAGTTGTGCGGCAGTGATCAGTGGCGTATACCCTTCGTTGTCAGACATTTCAATATCCGCTCCAGCATCCACAAGTGCCTTCACGACCTCGAATTGGCCGTGTTCACACGCAACGCTCAGAGCTGTGGCCCCATTCGGCTGTTGCTTGTTGATATTAGCTCCCATTTCGAGCAATACCTCCACCACGCAAACGCGGCCTCTTTCTGCCGCCCTCATCAATGACGTCCAACCATTGATGTGCGCTAAGCCTATCGACGCGCTATGTTCCACGAGAAACCTGACTACGGACGCATGACCCTGTGAAGCCGCCCAGATCAACGGTCTTTTATTTTCTTCGCCGATTAAGTCCACGTTCGCTCCCCATTGTACAAGAGCCCGAGCAGCATCTAAATGACCATTTCGACACGCTGTTGAAAGAGCAGTGACTCCATCGGATGCTTGTTTATCAACACTTGCTCCTTTAGCCAGAAGCAGCGCAATCACATCCGCATGTCCTTTCATGGAGGCAAGTACGAGAGGTGTCCAGCCCTTGTCGTTGATTATCTCAATGCTTGAGTCACACTCGAGTAGCAATTTCACCACCTCAACGTGACCGTTTAGAGAAGCAATCATTAATGGCGTCCAACCATCGTTGTTTGCCATATCAACAACAGCACCGTGATCGGTGAACAAACGCGCGGACTCTAGGTTGCCGTGCCCACATGCGATCAAAAGAGCCGTCGTGCCACTCGACCCCCCGTACGTGGTAAGGTTGATCGTGGAGAACGGTTCAAATGTGCTTGTCAACATTTGAACCGTTCTCCACGATCAACCATACCACGTCCGTGTGACCGTTGCTTACAGCAAACATCAGCGGAGTCTGACCCTCGTTAGATAAACAGTTTACTGACGCCCCACGCTCAAGAAGTAGTTTTACGACAGACGAATGACCAAGATCGGCAGCTATCATCAGCGGATTCCTGCCATTATCGTCTTGACAGTCGATGGCTGCGCCATGCTCGATGAGAATCATAACAACATCTCGTTGACCAGCCTCGGTTGCGAAATGTAATGCAGCTCCTCCACCTCGACCCAGCTTGTTAACGATCGCTCCCTTCTGGAGCAGCATTGCAACAACGTCAGCGTGACCTGACCAGGCCGCCTTCATGAGTGCAGTGACACCGCCATTCTCTTTAAGTCCACCGAAGCACCGCGATCTAGCAGCAATTCCACCACATCGATGTGACCTGAGAACGCAGCGTTCATCAGCGGTGTAGCCTCACTATTGTTTGCGAAATCCAGTGATGCACCATGGTCAAGAAGTAATCGCACAACAGCAGCGTGCCCACTTAGAGCTGCCACCATCAGCGGACTGTTTCCATCATAGGATGGCAAGTTGATTGCTGCGCCGTGATTCAGTAGGAATTCTACAGCATCTACTTTTCCAACTTCGCTGGCCAGCCGTAATGCTGTAAACCCACTTGGGCCCTGCTGGTCAATACTAGCGTCCTTGTCCAGCAGTAGCGATATCACGTTGAGATGACCTTTAGTTGAAGCAGCCATCAGCGCCGTCACACCTGCATTGTTCGCCAAATTCACTTGTGCGCCGTTTTCCAGAAGAAAGTTCACCACAGGACAATAACCATACCAGGCAGCCCAGTAAGGTGGACTGCTTCCGTCGTTATCCACGAAGTCGATTGCCGCTCCGTGTTCAACTAGAATCTCGGCAACACCGGGATACCTGATTTCGCATGCGATTCGAAGAGCAGTCGCTCCAAGTCGTCCCTATTGATCCACATTCGCCCCATTCTTTAGCAGCGTTTTCACCACGTCAGCATGACCATTTCCTGAAGCAGCTATCAACGGTGTCCAACCTGCATTGTTGGTTAAATTCACCTCCGCACCACCTTCCAGTAGTAACTTCACAACAGCAACGTGGCCATTCAAAGAGGCCACGAAGAGAGGACTGCTGCTCTCTGCATCCAGCAAGTCGATCGACGCGCCGTGTTCAATGAGGAGCTTCACAATTTCTCGATGTCCAACTTCACTCGCAGCTCCTAAAGCCGTGACGCCATTTGGCCCCGTCTGGTCGATAGTTGCTCCGTTCTCAAGCAGCAGCCTCACAATGTCGACATTGTCGTTCACTGCAGCAAGAATCAGCTGGGAGGTCCCATCGTCGTTGACGAAGTTCACCGACGCTCCGTTGTTCAGTAGGAAATTGACGACGGCGGCGTGACCGTTTAAAGCTGCACTGAGCAGAGGAGTGGAGCCGTCTTAATCCTGATAAGTGACTGAGACGCCACGTTCGACAAGACTCTTCACCACGTCCAGTCGTCCGTTTGCACTGGCGTCGAAAAGGGCCGCTGCTAAGACGTCCGATTTGAACGCACGGTCTCCTTCCTTGCAATGCAGTGCAGTGGAGGCGTCGACGGACTCAGACTCAAGCTCTTCTTGGGCCTGACTAGCCATCAGCTACGAAGTTTAAACTGCTTAGAATGATGCTTCAAGACCTCCCCTCTTGCATGAGGACCACGTCGATGGCTACAGTCTCAGCTATGTGGACTCGAGCGTGTTCACTACGCCTGCACCTGGTACTGTATGCTTTGGC
>JAAVTI010000437.1:0-25156 GCA_011947335.1 Phytophthora constricta | reverse complement strand
AATTGGTGCATGCATATGGACAGGCTGAGTGGGTGATAGATAGGCAAAAGTAGTGAAATCATGTTTCGGCAGAGCTTTCACAATGGTTTTCGGCTAACTTTGAGCTGAGTACGGTAATATGTGCGAAATCGTGTTGCAGCAGTGCTTTTGTGGTTTTCAGCTAACTTAGAGCTGAGATTGTAGTATGGTGCACAGCCAGGTCATTGTCGATGCTCTAACATAAGGCGAGCATGGTAGCGCAATAGGTGCATGCGCATGGACAGGCTGAGTGGGTGATAGATAGGCAAAAGTAGTAAATCGTGTTTCGGCAGTGCTTCGCAATGGTTTTCGGCTAACTTTGAGCTGAGTATGGTAATATGGTTCACAGCCAAGTCAGTGTCCATGCTGTTACACATACCGTACATGGTGGTACAGTTGGTGCATGCGCATGGACAGGCTGAGTGGGTGATAGATAGGCAAAAGTAGTGAAATCGTGTTTCGGCAGTGCTTTCGCAATGGTTTTCGGCTAACTTTGAGCTGAGTATGGTAGTATGGTGCACAGCCAGGTCAGTGTCCATGATGTTACACATACCGTACATGGTGGTACAGTTGGTGCATAAGTATGGACAGGTCGATTGGGTGATAGATAGCCAAAAGTGGTGAAATCGTGTTGCAGCAGTGCTTTTGCTGTGGGTTTCAGCTAACTTAGAGCTGAAATTGTAGTATGGTGCACAGCCAGGTCATTGTCGATGCTCTAACATAAGGCGAACATGGTAGTACAATTGGTGCATGCATATGGACAGGCTGAGTGGGTGATAGATAGGCAAAAGTAGTGAAATCATGTTTCGGCAGAGCTTTCACAATGGTTTTCGGCTAACTTTGAGCTGAGTACGGTAATATGGTGCGAAATCGTGTTGCAGCAGTGCTTTGCAGTGGTTTTCAGCTAGCTTAGAGCTGAGAGTGTAGTATGGTGCACAGCCAGGTCATTGTCGATGCTCTAACATAAGGCGAGCATGGTAGCGCAATAGGTGCATGCGCAAGGACAGGCTGAGTGGGTGATAGATAGGCAAAAGTAGTAAAATCGTGTTTCGGCAGTGCTATCGCAATGGTTTTCGGCTAACTTAGAGCTGAGTATGGTAATATGGTTCACAGCCAAGTCAGTGTCCATGTTGTTACACATACCGTACATGGTGGTACAGTTGGTGCATGCGCATGGACAGGCTGAGTGGGTGATAGATAGGCAAAAGTAGTGAAATCGTGTTTCGGCAGTGCTTTCGCAATGGTTTTCGGCTAACTTTGAGCTGAGTATGGTAGTATGATGCACAGCCAGGTCAGTGTCCATGATGTTACACATACCGTACATGGTGGTACAGTTGGTGCATAAGTATGGACAGGTCGATTGGGTGATAGATAGCCAAAAGTGGTGAAATCGTGTTGCAGCAGTGCTTTTGCTGTGGGTTTCAGCTAACTTAGAGATGAAATTGTAGTATGGTGCACAGCCAGGTCATTGTCGATGCTCTAACATAAGGCGAACATGGTAGTACAATTGGTGCATGCATATGGACAGGCTGAGTGGGTGATAGATAGGCAAAAGTAGTGAAATCATGTTTCGGCAGAGCTTTCACAATGGTTTTCGGCTAACTTTGAGCTGAGTACGGTAATATGGTGCGAAATCGTGTTGCAGCAGTGCTTTTGCAGTGGTTTTCAGCTAGCTTAGAGCTGAGAGTGTAGTATGGTGCACAGCCAGGTCATTGTCGATGCTCTAACATAAGGCGAGCATGGTAGCGCAATAGGTGCATGCGCAAGGACAGGCTGAGTGGGTGATAGATAGGCAAAAGTAGTAAAATCGTGTTTCGGCAGTGCTATCGCAATGGTTTTCGGCTAACTTTGAGCTGAGTATGGTAATATGGTTCACAGCCAGGTCAGTGTCCATGTGTTACACATACCGTACATGGTGGTACAGTTGGTGCATGCGCATGGACAGGCTGAGTGGGTGATAGATAGGCAAAAGTAGTGAAATCATGTTTCGGCAGAGCTTTCACAATGGTTTTCGGCTAACTTTGAGCTGAGTACGGTAATATGGTGCGAAATCGTGTTGCAGCAGTGCTTTTGCAGTGGTTTTAGCTAGCTTAGAGCTGAGAGTGTGGTATGGTGCACAGCCAGGTCATTGTCGATGCTCTAACATAAGGCGAGCATGGTAGCGCAATTGGTGCATGCGCAAGGACAGGCTGAGTGGGTGATAGATAGGCAAAAGTAGTAAAATCGTGTTTCGGCAGTGCTATCGCAATGGTTTTCAGCTAACTTTGAGCTGAGTATGGTAATATGGTTCACAGCCAAGTCAGTGTCCATGTGTTACACATACCGTACATGGTGGTACAGTTGGTGCATGCGCATGGACAGGCTGAGTGGGTGATAGATAGGCAAAAGTAGTGAAATCGTGTTTCGGCAGTGCTTTCGCAATGGTTTTCGGCTAACTTTGTGCTGAGTATGGTAGTATGATGCACAGCCAGGTCAGTGTCCATGATGTTACACATACCGTACATGGTGGTACAGTTGGTGCATAAGTATGGACAGGTCGATTGGGTGATAGATAGCCAAAAGTGGTGAAATCGTGTTGCAGCAGTGCTTTTGCTGTGGGTTTCAGCTAACTTAGAGATGAAATTGTAGTATGGTGCACAGCCAGGTCATTGTCGATGCTCTAACATAAGGCGAACATGGTAGTACAATTGGTGCATGCATATGGACAGGCTGAGTGGGTGATAGATAGGCAAAAGTAGTGAAATCATGTTTCGGCAGAGCTTTCACAATGGTTTTCGGCTAACTTTGAGCTGAGTACGGTAATATGGTGCGAAATCGTGTTGCAGCAGTGCTTTTGCAGTGGTTTTCAGCTAGCTTAGAGCTGAGAGTGTAGTATGGTGCACAGCCAGGTCATTGTCGATGCTCTAACATAAGGCGAGCATGGTAGCGCAATAGGTGCATGCGCAAGGACAGGCTGAGTGGGTGATAGATAGGCAAAAGTAGTAAAATCGTGTTTCGGCAGTGCTATCGCAATGGTTTTCGGCTAACTTTGAGCTGAGTATGGTAATATGGTTCACAGCCAAGTCAGTGTCCATGTGTTACACATACCGTACATGGTGGTACAGTTGGTGCATGCGCATGGACAGGCTGAGTGGGTGATAGATAGGCAAAAGTAGTAAAATCGTGTTTCGGCAGTGCTATCGCAATGGTTTTCGGCTAACTTTGAGCTGAGTATGGTAATATGGTTCACAGCCAAGTCAGTGTCCATGTTGTTACACATACCGTACATGGTGGTACAGTTGGTGCATGCGCAAGGACAGGCTGAGTGGGTGATAGATAGGCAAAAGTAGTAAAATCGTGTTTCGGCAGTGCTATCGCAATGGTTTTCGGCTAACTTTGAGCTGAGTATGGTAATATGGTTCACAGCCAAGTCAGTGTCCATGTGTTACACATACCGTACATGGTGGTACAGTTGGTGCATGCGCATGGACAGGCTGAGTGGGTGATAGATAGGCAAAAGTAGTGAAATCGTGTTTCGGCAGTGCTTTCGCAATGGTTTTCGGCTAACTTTGAGCTGAGTATGGTAGTATGATGCACAACCAGGTCAGTGTCCATGATGTTACACATACCGTACATGGTGGTACAGTTGGTGCATAAGTATGGACAGGTCGATTGGGTGATAGATAGCCAAAAGTGGTGAAATCGTGTTGCAGCAGTGCTTTTGCTGTGGGTTTCAGCTAACTTAGAGATGAAATTGTAGTATGGTGCACAGCCAGGTCATTGTCGATGCTCTAACATAAGGCGAACATGGTAGTACAATTGGTGCATGCATATGGACAGGCTGAGTGGGTGATAGATAGGCAAAAGTAGTGAAATCATGTTTCGGCAGAGCTTTCACAATGGTTTTCGGCTAACTTTGAGCTGAGTACGGTAATATGGTGCGAAATCGTGTTGCAGCAGTGCTTTTGCAGTGGTTTTCAGCTAGCTTAGAGCTGAGAGTGTAGTATGGTGCACAGCCAGGTCATTGTCGATGCTCTAACATAAGGCGAGCATGGTAGCGCAATAGGTGCATGCGCAAGGACAGGCTGAGTGGGTGATAGATAGGCAAAAGTAGTAAAATCGTGTTTCGGCAGTGCTATCGCAATGGTTTTCGGCTAACTTTGAGCTGAGTATGGTAATATGGTTCACAGCCAAGTCAGTGTCCATGTGTTACACATACCGTACATGGTGGTACAGTTGGTGCATGCGCATGGACAGGCTGAGTGGGTGATAGATAGGCAAAAGTAGTGAAATCATGTTTCGGCAGAGCTTTCACAATGGTTTTCGGCTAACTTTGAGCTGAGTACGGTAATATGGTGCGAAATCGTGTTGCAGCAGTGCTTTTGCAGTGGTTTTAGCTAGCTTAGAGCTGAGAGTGTGGTATGGTGCACAGTCAGATCATTGTCGATGCTCTAACATAAGGCGAGCATGGTAGCGCAATAGGTGCATGCGCAAGGACAGGCTGAGTGGGTGATAGATAGGCAAAAGTAGTAAAATCGTGTTTCGGCAGTGCTATCGCAATGGTTTTCGGCTAACTTTGAGCTGAGTATGGTAATATGGTTCACAGCCAAGTCAGTGTCCATGTTGTTACACATACCGTACATGGTGGTACAGTTGGTGCATGCGCATGGACAGGCTGAGTGGGTGATAGATAGGCAAAAGTAGTGAAATCGTGTTTCGGCAGTGCTTTCGCAATGGTTTTCGGCTAACTTTGAGCTGAGTATGGTAGTATGGTGCACAGCCAGGTCAGTGTCCATGATGTTACACATACCGTACATGGTGGTACAGTTGGTGCATAAGTATGGACAGGTCGATTGGGTGATAGATAGCCAAAGGTGGCGAAATTGTGTTGCAGCAGTGCTTTTGCTGTGGGTTTCAGCTAACTTAGAGCTGAGATTGTAGTATGGTGCACAGCCAGGTCATTGTCGATGCTCTAACATAAGGCGAACATGGTAGTACAATTGGTGCATGCGTATGGACAGGCTGAGTGGGTGATAGATAGGCAAAAGTAGTGAAATCGTGTTTCGGCAGTGCTTTCGCAATGGTTTTCGGCTAACTTTGAGCTGAGTATGGTAGTATGGTGCACAGCCAGGTCAGTGTCCATGATGTTACACATACCGTACATGGTGGTACAGTTGGTGCATGAGTATGGACAGGTCGATTGGGTGATAGATCGCCAAAGGTGGCGAAATTGTGTTGCAGCAGTGCTTTTCCTGTGGGTTTCAGCTAACTTAGAGCTTAAATTATCGTATGGTGCACAGCCAGGTCATTGTCGATGCTCTAACATAAGGCGAGCATGGTAGTACAATGGTGCATGCGCATGGACAGGCTGAGTGGGTGATAGATAGGCAAAAGTAGTGAAATCGTGTTTCGGCAGTGCTTTCGCAATGGTTTTCGGCTAACTTTGAGCTGAGTATGGTAGTATGGTGCACAGCCAGGTCAGTGTCCATGATGTTACACATACCGTACATGGTGGTACAGTTGGTGCATGAGTATGGACAGGTCGATTGGGTGATAGATAGCCAAAGGTGGCGAAATTGTGTTGCAGCAGTGCTTTTGCTGTGGGTTTCAGCTAACTTAGAGCTGAGATTGTAGTATGGTGCACAGCCAGGTCATTGTCGATGCTCTAACATAAGGCGAGCATGGTAGTACAATTGGTGCATGCGTATGGACAGGCTGAGTGGGTGATAGATAGGCAAAAGTAGTGAAATCGTGTTTCGGCAGTGCTTTCGCAATGGTTTTCGGCTAACTTTGAGCTGAGTATGGTAGTATGGTGCACAGCCAGGTCAGTGTCCATGATGTTACACATACCGTACATGGTGGTACAGTTGGTGCATAAGTATGGACAGGTCGATTGGGTGATAGATAGCCAAAGGTGGCGAAATTGTGTTGCAGCAGTGCTTTTGCTGTGGGTTTCAGCTAACTTAGAGCTGAGATTGTAGTATGGTGCACAGCCAGGTCATTGTCGATGCTCTAACATAAGGCGAACATGGTAGTACAATTAGTGCATGCGTATGGACAGGCTGAGTGGGTGATAGATAGGCAAAAGTAGTGAAATCGTGTTTCGGCAGTGCTTTCGCAATGGTTTTCGGCTAACTTTGAGCTGAGCATGGTAGTATGGTGCACAGCCAGGTCAGTGTCCATGATGTTACACATACCGTACATGGTGGTACAGTTGGTGCATGAGTATGGACAGGTCGATTGGGTGATAGATCGCCAAAGGTGGCGAAATTGTGTTGCAGCAGTGCTTTTCCTGTGGGTTTCAGCTAACTTAGAGCTGAAATTATAGTATGGTACAGCCAGGTCATTGTCGATGCTCTAACATAAGGCGACATGGTAGTACAATTGGTGCATGCGTATGGACAGGCTGAGTGGGTGATAGATAGGCAAAAGTAGTGAAATCGTGTTTCGGCAGTGCTTTCGCAATGGTTTTCGGCTAACTTTGAGCTGAGTATGGTAGTATGGTGCACAGCCAGGTCAGTGTCCATGAAGTTACACATACCGTACATGGTGGTACAGTTGGTGCATAAGTATGGACAGGTCGATTGGGTGATAGATAGCCAAAAGTGGTGAAATCGTGTTGCAGCAGTGCTTTCGCAATGGTTTTCGGCTAACTTTGAGCTGAGTATGGTAGTATGGTGCACAGCCAGGTCAGTGTCCATGAAGTTACACATACCGTACATGGTGGTACAGTTGGTGCATAAGTATGGACAGGTCGATTGGGTGATAGATAGCCAAAGGTGGCGAAATCGTGTTGCAGCAGTGCTTTTGCTGTGGGTTTCAGCTAACTTAGAGCTGAGATTGTAGTATGGTGCACAGCCAGGTCATTGTCGATGCTCTAACATAAGGCGAACATGGTAGTACAATTAGTGCATGCGTATGGACAGGCTGAGTGGGTGATAGATAGGCAAAAGTAGTGAAATCGTGTTTCGGCAGTGCTTTCGCAATGGTTTTCGGCTAACTTTGAGCTGAGCATGGTAGTATGGTGCACAGCCAGGTCAGTGTCCATGATGTTACACATAGCGTACATGGTGGTACAGTTGGTGCATGAGTATGGACAGGTCGATTGGGTGATAGATAGCCAAAGGTGGCGAAATTGTGTTGCAGCAGTGCTTTTCCTGTGGGTTTCAGCTAACTTAGAGCTGAAATTATCGTATGGTGCACAGCCAGGTCATTGTCGATGCTCTAACATAAGGCGAACATGGTAGTACAATTGGTGCATGCATATGGACAGGCTGAGTGGGTGATAGATAGGCAAAAGTAGTGAAATCGTGTTTCGGCAGTGCTTTCGCAATGGTTTTCGGCTAACTTTGAGCTGAGTATGGTAGTATGTTGCACAGCCAGGTCAGTGTCCATGAAGTTACACATACCGTACATGGTGGTACAGTTGGTGCATGCAGTATGGACAGGTCGATTGGGTGATAGATAGCCAAAGGTGGCGAAATCGTGTTGCAGCAGTGCTTTTGCTGTGGTTTTCAGCTAACTTAGAGCTGAGATTGTAGTATGGTGCACAGCCAGGTCATTGTCGATGCTCTAACATAAGGCGAACATGGTAGTACAATGGTGCATGCGCATGGACAGGCTGAGTGGGTGATAGATAGGCAAAAGTAGTGAAATCGTGTTTCGGCAGTGCTTTCGCAATGGTTTTCGGCTAACTTTGAGCTGAGTATGGTAGTATGGTGCACAGCCAGGTCAGTGTCCATGAAGTTACACATACCGTACATGGTGGTACAGTTGGTGCATAAGTATGGACAGGTCGATTGGGTGATAGATAGCCAAAGGTGGCGAAATTGTGTTGCAGCAGTGCTTTTGCAGTGGTTTTCAGCTAACTTAGAGCTGAGATTGTAGTATGGTGCACAGCCAGGTCATTGTCGATGCTCTAACATAAGGCGAACATGGTAGTACAATTGGTGCATGCGTATGGACAGGCTGAGTGGGTGATAGATAGGCAAAAGTAGTGAAATCGTGTTTCGGCAGTGCTTTCGCAATGGTTTTCGGCTAACTTTGAGCTGAGTATGGTAGTATGGTGCACAGCCAGGTCAGTGTCCATGATGTTACACATACCGTACATGGTGGTACAGTTGGTGCATAAGTATGGACAGGTCGATTGGGTGATAGATAGCCAAAGGTGAAATCGTGTTGCAGCAGTGCTTTTGCTGTGGGTTTCAGCTAACTTAGAGCTGAAATTGTAGTATGGTGCACAGCCAGGTCATTGTCGATGCTCTAACATAAGGCGAACATGGTAGTACAATTGGTGCATGCGTATGGACAGGCTGAGTGGGTGATAGATAGGCAAAAGTAGTGAAATCGTGTTTCGGCAGTGCTTTCGCAATGGTTTTCGGCTAACTTTGAGCTGAGTACGGTAATATGGTGCGAAATCGTGTTGCAGTTGCTTTTGCAGTGGTTTTCAGCTAGCTTAGAGCTGAGTTGTAGTATGGTGCACAGCCAGGTCATTGTCGATGCTCTAACATAAGGCGAGCATGGTAGCGCAATAGGTGCATGCGCAAGGACAGGCTGAGTGGGTGATAGATAGGCAAAAGTAGTAAAATCGTGTTTCGGCAGTGCTATCGCAATGGTTTCGGCTAACTTTGAGCTGAGTACGGTAATATGGTGCGAAATCGTGTTGCAGCAGTGCTTTTGCAGTGGTTTTCAGCTAACTTAGAGCTGAGAGTGTAGTATGGTGCACAGCCAGGTCATTGTCGATGCTCTAACATAAGGCGAGCATGGTAGTACAATAGGTGCATGCGCATGGACAGGCTGAGTGGGTGATAGATAGGCAAAAGTAGTGAAATCGTGTTTCGGCAGTGCTTTCGCAATGGTTTTCGGCTAACTTTGAGCTGAGTATGGTAATATGGTTCACAGCCAGGTCAGTGTCCATGTTGTTACACATACCGTACATGGTGGTACAGTTGGTGCATGAGTATGGACAGGTCGATTGGGTGATAGATGGTCAAAGTGGTGAAATCGTGTTGCAGCAGTGCTTTTGCTGTGGGTTTCAGCTAACTTAGAGATGAAATTGTAGTATGGTGCACAGCCAGGTCATTGTCGATGCTCTAACATAAGGCGAACATGGTAGTACAATTGGTGCATGCATATGGACAGGCTGAGTGGGTGATAGATAGGCAAAAGTAGTGAAATCGTGTTTCGGCAGTGCTTTCTGCAATGGTTTTCGGCTAACTTTGAGCTGAGTACGGTAATATGGTGCGAAATCGTGTTGCAGCAGTGCTTTTGCAGTGGTTTTCAGCTAACTTAGAGCTGAGATTGTAGTATGGTGCACAGCCAGGTCATTGTCGATGCTCTAACATAAGGCGAACATGGTAGTACAATTGGTGCATGCGTATGGACAGGCTGAGTGGGTGATAGATAGGCAAAAGTAGTGAAATCGTGTTTCGGCAGTGCTTTCGCAATGGTTTTCGGCTAACTTTGAGCTGAGTATGGTAATATGGTTCACAGCCAGGTCAGTGTCCATGTTGTTACACATACCGTACATGGTGGTACAGTTGGTGCATGAGTATGGACAGGTCGATTGGGTGATAGATAGCCAAAGGTGGCGAAATTGTGTTGCAGCAGTGCTTTTGCTGTGGGTTTCAGCTAACTTAGAGCTGAGATTGTAGTATGGTGCACAGCCAGGTCATTGTCGATGCTCTAACATAAGGCGAACATGGTAGTACAATTGGTGCATGCGTATGGACAGGCTGAGTGGGTGATAGATAGGCGGCTAACTTTGAGCTGAGTATGGTAATATTCACAGCCAGGTCAGTGTCCATGATGTTACACATACCGTACATGGTGGTACAGTTGGTGCATGCAGTATGGACAGGTATATTGGGTGATAGATCGCCAAAGGTGGCGAAATTGTGTTGCAGCAGTGCTTTTGCTGTGGGTTTCAGCTAACTTAGAGCTGAAATTGTAGTATGGTGCACAGCCAGGTCATTGTCGATGCTCTAACATAAGGCGAACATGGTAGTACAATTGGTGCATGCATATGGACAGGCTGAGTGGGTGATAGATAGGCAAAAGTAGTGAAATCGTGTTTCGGCAGTGCTTTCGCAATGGTTTTCGGCTAACTTTGAGCTGAGTACGGTAATATGGTGCGAAATCGTGTTGCAGCAGTGCTTTTGCAGTGGTTTTCAGCTAACTTAGAGCTGAGATTGTAGTATGGTGCACAGACAGGTCATTGTCGATGCTCTAACATAAGGCGAACATGGTAGCACAATTGGTGCATGCGTATGGACAGGCTGAGTGGGTGATAGATAGGCAAAAGTAGTGAAATCGTGTTTCGGCAGTGCTTTCGCAATGGTTTTCGGCTAACTTTGAGCTGAGTATGGTAATATGGTTCACAGCCAGGTCAGTGTCCATGTTGTTACACATACCGTACATGGTGGTACAGTTGGTGCATGAGTATGGACAGGTCGATTGGGTGATAGATGGTCAAAAGTGGTGAAATCGTGTTGCAGCAGTGCTTTTGCTGTGGGTTTCAGCTAACTTAGAGATGAAATTGTAGTATGGTGCACAGCCAGGTCATTGTCGATGCTCTAACATAAGGCGAACATGGTAGTACAATTGGTGCATGCATATGGACAGGCTGAGTGGGTGATAGATAGGCAAAAGTAGTGAAATCGTGTTTCGGCAGTGCTTTCGCAATGGTTTTCGGCTAACTTTGAGCTGAGTACGGTAATATGGTGCGAAATCGTGTTGCAGCAGTGCTTTTGCAGTGGTTTTCAGCTAACTTAGAGCTGAGATTGTAGTATGGTGCACAGACAGGTCATTGTCGATGCTCTAACATAAGGCGAACATGGCAGTACAATTGGTGCATGCGTATGGACAGGCTGAGTGGGTGATAGATAGGCAAAAGTAGTGAAATCGTGTTTCGGCAGTGCTTTCGCAATGGTTTTCGGCTAACTAAAAACCTTTGAGCTGAGTATGGTAATATGGTTCACAGCCAGGTCAGTGTCCATGAAGTTACACATACCGTACATGGTGGTACAGTTGGTGCATAAGTATGGACAGGTATATTGGGTGATAGATAGCTAAAGGTGGCGAAATTGTGTTGCAGCAGTGCTTTTGCTGTGGGTTTCAGCCAACTTAGAGCTGAGATTGTAGTATGGTGCACAGCCAGGTCATTGTCGATGCTCTAACATAAGGCGAACATGGTAGTACAATTGGTGCATGCGTATGGACAGGCTGAGTGGGTGATAGATAGGCGGCTAACTTTGAGCTGAGTATGGTAATATTCACAGCCAGGTCAGTGTCCATGATGTTACACATAGCGTACATGGTGGTACAGTTGGTGCATGCAGTATGGGCATGTATATTGGGTGATAGATGGTCAAAGGTGGCGAAATTGTGTTGCAGCAGTGCTTTTGCTGTGGGTTTCAGCTAACTTAGAGCTGAAATTGTAGTATGGTGCACAGCCAGGTCATTGTCGATGCTCTAACATAAGGCGAACATGGTAGTACAATTGGTGCATGCATATGGACAGGCTGAGTGGGTGATAGATAGGCAAAAGTAGTGAAATCGTGTTTCGGCAGTGCTTTCGCAATGGTTTTCGGCTAACTTTGAGCTGAGTACGGTAATATGGTGCGAAATCGTGTTGCAGCAGTGCTTTTGCAGTGGTTTTCAGCTAACTTAGAGCTGAGATTGTAGTATGGTGCACAGACAGGTCATTGTCGATGCTCTAACATAAGGCGAACATGGCAGTACAATTGGTGCATGCGTATGGACAGGCTGAGTGGGTGATAGATAGGCAAAAGTAGTGAAATCGTGTTTCGGCAGTGCTTTCGCAATGGTTTTCCGCTAACTTTGAGCTGAGTATGGTAATATGGTTCACAGCCAAGTCAGTGTCCATGTTGTTACACATACCGTACATGGTGGTACAGTTGGTGCATGAGTATGGACAGGTCGATTGGGTGATAGATGGTCAAAAGTGGTGAAATCGTGTTGCAGCAGTGCTTTTGCTGTGGGTTTCAGCTAACTTAGAGATGAAATTGTAGTGTGGTGCACAGCCAGGTCATTGTCGATGCTCTAACATAAGGCGAACATGGTAGTACAATTGGTGCATGCATATGGACAGGCTGAGTGGGTGATAGATAGGCAAAAGTAGTGAAATCGTGTTTCGGCAGTGCTTTCGCAATGGTTTTCGGCTAACTTTGAGCTGAGTACGGTAATATGGTGCGAAATCGTGTTGCAGCAGTGCTTTTGCAGTGGTTTTCAGCTAACTTAGAGCTGAGATTGTAGTATGGTGCACAGCCAGGTCATTGTCGATGCTCTAACATAAGGCGAACATGGTAGTACAATTGGTGCATGCGTATGGACAGGCTGAGTGGGTGATAGATAGGCAAAAGTAGTGAAATCGTGTTTCGGCAGTGCTTTCGCAATGGTTTTCGGCTAACTAACTTTGAGCTGAGTATGGTAATATGGTTCACAGCCAGGTCAGTGTCCATGTTGTTACACATACCGTACATGGTGGTACAGTTGGTGCATGAGTATGGACAGGTCGATTGGGTGATAGATAGCCAAAGGTGGCGAAATCGTGTTGCAGCAGTGCTTTTGCTGTGGTTTTCAGCTAACTTAGAGCTGAGATTGTAGTATGGTGCACAGCCAGGTCATTGTCGATGCTCTAACATAAGGCGAACATGGTAGTACAATTGGTGCATGCGTATGGACAGGCTGAGTGGGTGATAGATAGGCAAACTTTGAGCTGAGTATGGTAATATTCACAGCCAGGTCAGTGTCCATGATGTTACACATACCGTACATGGTGGTACAGTTGGTGCATGCAGTATGGACAGGTCGATTGGGTGATAGATGGTCAAAGGTGGCGAAATCGTGTTGCAGCAGTGCTTTTGCTGTGGGTTTCAGCTAACTTAGAGCTGAAATTGTAGTATGGTGCACAGCCAGGTCATTGTCGATGCTCTAACATAAGGCGAACATGGTAGTACAATTGGTGCATGCATATGGACAGGCTGAGTGGGTGATAGATAGGCAAAAGTAGTGAAATCGTGTTTCGGCAGTGCTTTCGCAATGGTTTTCGGCTAACTTTGAGCTGAGTACGGTAATATGGTGCGAAATCGTGTTGCAGCAGTGCTTTTGCAGTGGTTTTCAGCTAACTTAGAGCTGAGATTGTAGTATGGTGCACAGCCAGGTCATTGTCGATGCTCTAACATAAGGCGAACATGGTAGTACAATTGGTGCATGCGTATGGACAGGCTGAGTGGGTGATAGATAGGCAAAAGTAGTGAAATCGTGTTTCGGCAGTGCTTTCGCAATGGTTTTCGGCTAACTTTGAGCTGAGTATGGTAATATGGTTGCAGCAGTGCCAAGCTAACAGAGCAGTATGGTGCACAGCCAGGTCATTGTCCGTACATGGTGGTAGTACAGTTGGTGCATGCGTATGGACAGGTCGATTGGGTGATAGATAGGCAAAAGTGGCGAAATCGTGTTGCAGCAGTGCTTTTGCAGTGGTTTTCAGCTAACTTAGAGCTGAGATTGTAGTATGGTGCACAGCCAGGTCATTGTCGATGCTCTAACATAAGGCGAACATGGTAGTACAATTGGTGCATGCGTATGGACAGGCTGAGTGGGTGATAGATAGGCAAAAGTAGTGAAATCGTGTTTCGGCAGTGCTTTCGCAATGGTTTTCGGCTAACTTTGAGCTGAGTATGGTAATATGGTCACAGCCAGGTCAGTGTCCATGATGTTACACATACCGTACATGGTGGTACAGTTGGTGCATGAGTATGGACAGGTCGATTGGGTGATAGATAGCCAAAGGTGGCGAAATCGTGTTGCAGCAGTGCTTTTGCTGTGGGTTTCAGCTAACTTAGAGCTGAAATTGTAGTATGGTGCACAGCCAGGTCATTGTCGATGCTCTAACATAAGGCGAACATGGTAGTACAATTGGTGCATGCATATGGACAGGCTGAGTGGGTGATAGATAGGCAAAAGTAGTGAAATCATGTTTCGGCAGAGCTTTCACAATGGTTTTCGGCTAACTTTGAGCTGAGTACGGTAATATGGTGCGAAATCGTGTTGCAGCAGTGCTTTTGCAGTGGTTTTCAGCTAACTTAGAGCTGAGATTGTAGTATGGTGCACAGCCAGGTCATTGTCGATGCTCTAACATAAGGCGAACATGGTAGCGCAATAGGTGCATGCGCATGGACAGGCTGAGTGGGTGATAGATAGGCAAAAGTAGTGAAATCGTGTTTCGGCAGTGCTTTCGCAATGGTTTTCGGCTAACTTTGAGCTGAGTATGGTAATATGGTTCACAGCCAGGTCAGTGTCCATGTTGTTACACATACCGTACATGGTGGTACAGTTGGTGCATGAGTATGGACAGGTCGATTGGGTGATAGATAGGCAAAAGTGGTGAAATCGTGTTGCAGCAGTGCTTTGCTGTGGTTTTCAGCTAACTTAGAGCTGAAATTGTAGTATGGTGCACAGCCAGGTCATTGTCGATGCTCTAACATAAGGCGAACATGGTAGTACAATTGGTGCATGCATATGGACAGGCTGAGTGGGTGATAGATAGGCAAAAGTAGTGAAATCGTGTTTCGGCAGTGCTTTCGCAATGGTTTTCGGCTAACTTTGAGCTGAGTATGGTAGTATGGTGCACAGCCAGGTCAGTGTCGATGTCTACACATACCGAACATGGTAGTACAATTGGTGCATGCGTATGGACAGGCTGAGTGGGTGATAGATAGGCAAAAGTAGTGAAATCGTGTTTCGGCAGTGCTTTCGCAATGGTTTTCGGCTAACTTTGAGCTGAGTATGGTAATATGGTGCACAGCCAGGTCAGTGTCCATGATGTTACACATACCGTACATGGTGGTACAGTTGGTGCATAAGTATGGACAGGTCGATTGGGTGATAGATAGCCAAAAGTGGTGAAATCGTGTTGCAGCAGTGCTTTTGCTGTGGGTTTCAGCTAACTTAGAGCTGAAATTGTAGTATGGTGCACAGCCAGGTCATTGTCGATGCTCTAACATAAGGCGAACATGGTAGTACAATTGGTGCATGCATATGGACAGGCTGAGTGGGTGATAGATAGGCAAAAGTAGTGAAATCATGTTTCGGCAGAGCTTTCACAATGGTTTTCGGCTAACTTTGAGCTGAGTACGGTAATATGGTGCGAAATCGTGTTGCAGCAGTGCTTTTGCAGTGGTTTTCAGCTAGCTTAGAGCTGAGAGTGTAGTATGGTGCACAGCCAGGTCATTGTCGATGCTCTAACATAAGGCGAGCATGGTAGCGCAATAGGTGCATGCGCAAGACAGGCTGAGTGGGTGATAGATAGGCAAAAGTAGTAAAATCGTGTTTCGGCAGTGCTATCGCAATGGTTTTCGGCTAACTTTGAGCTGAGTATGGTAATATGGTTCACAGCCAAGTCAGTGTCCATGTGTTACACATACCGTACATGGTGGTACAGTTGGTGCATGCGTATGGACAGGCTGAGTGGGTGATAGATAGGCAAAAGTAGTGAAATCATGTTTCGGCAGTGCTTTCACAATGGTTTTCGGCTAACTTTGAGCTGAGTACGGTAATATGGTGCGAAATCGTGTTGCAGCAGTGCTTTGCAGTGGTTTTGCTAGCTTAGAGCTGAGAGTGTGTATGGTGCACAGCCAGGTCATTGTCGATGCTCTAACATAAGGCGAGCATGGTAGCAATAGGTGCATGCGCAAGGACAGGCTGAGTGGGTGATAGATAGGCAAAAGTAGTAAAATCGTGTTTCGGCAGTGCTTTCGCAATGGTTTTCGGCTAACTTTGAGCTGAGTATGGTAATATGGTGCACAGCCAGGTCAGTGTCCATGTGTTACACATACCGTACATGGTGGTACAGTTGGTGCATGCGTATGGACAGGCTGAGTGGGTGATAGATAGGCAAAAGTAGTGAAATCGTGTTTCGGCAGTGCTTTCGCAATGGTTTTCGGCTAACTTTGAGCTGAGTATGGTAGTATGGTGCACAGCCAGGTCAGTGTCCATGATGTTACACATACCGTACATGGTGGTACAGTTGGTGCATGAGTATGGACAGGTCGATTGGGTGATAGATAGCCAAAAGTGGTGAAATCGTGTTGCAGCAGTGCTTTTGCTGTGGGTTTCAGCTAACTTAGAGCTGAGATTGTAGTATGGTGCACAGCCAGGTCATTGTCGATGCTCTAACATAGGCGAACATGGTAGTACAATTGGTGCATGCGTATGGACAGGCTGAGTGGGTGATAGATAGGCAAAAGTAGTGAAATCGTGTTTCGGCAGTGCTTTCGCAATGGTTTTCGGCTAACTTTGAGCTGAGTATGGTAGTATGGTGCACAGCCAGGTCAGTGTCCATGATGTTACACATACCGTACATGGTGGTACAGTTGGTGCATGAGTATGGACAGGTCGATTGGGTGATAGATAGCCAAAGGTGGTGAAATCGTGTTGCAGCAGTGCTTTTGCTGTGGGTTTCAGCTAACTTAGAGCTGAAATTGTAGTATGGTGCACAGCCAGGTCATTGTCGATGCTCTAACATAAGGCGAACATGGTAGTACAATTGGTGCATGCATGGACAGGCTGAGTGGGTGATAGATAGGCAAAAGTAGTGAAATCGTGTTTCGGCAGTGCTTTCGCAATGGTTTTCGGCTAACTTTGAGCTGAGTATGGTAGTATGGTGCACAGCCAGGTCAGTGTCCATGATGTTACACATACCGTACATGGTGGTACAGTTGGTGCATGAGTATGGACAGGTCGATTGGGTGATAGATAGCCAAAGGTGGTGAAATCGTGTTGCAGCAGTGCTTTTGCTGTGGGTTTCAGCTAACTTAGAGCTGAGATTGTAGTATGGTGCACAGCCAGGTCATTGTCGATGCTCTAACATAAGGCGAACATGGTAGTACAATTGGTGCATGCGCATGGACAGGCTGAGTGGGTGATAGATAGGCAAAAGTAGTGAAATCGTGTTTCGGCAGTGCTTTCGCAATGGTTTTCGGCTAACTTTGAGCTGAGTATGGTAGTATGGTGCACAGCCAGGTCAGTGTCCATGATGTTACACATACCGTACATGGTGGTACAGTTGGTGCATGAGTATGGACAGGTCGATGGGTGATAGATAGCCAAAGGTGGTGAAATCGTGTTGCAGCAGTGCTTTTGCTGTGGGTTTCAGCTAACTTAGAGCTGAGATTGTAGTATGGTGCACAGCCAGGTCATTGTCGATGCTCTAACATAAGGCGAACATGGTAGTACAATTGGTGCATGCGTATGGACAGGCTGAGTGGGTGATAGATAGGCAAAAGTAGTGAAATCGTGTTTCGGCAGTGCTTTCGCAATGGTTTTCGGCTAACTTTGAGCTGAGTATGGTAGTATGGTGCACAGCCAGGTCAGTGTCCATGATGTTACACATACCGTACATGGTGGTACAGTTGGTGCATGAGTATGGACAGGTCGATTGGGTGATAGATAGCCAAAGGTGGTGAAATCGTGTTGCAGCAGTGCTTTTGCTGTGGGTTTCAGCTAACTTAGAGCTGAAATTGTAGTATGGTGCACAGCCAGGTCATTGTCGATGCTCTAACATAAGGCGAACATGGTAGTACAATTGGTGCATGCGTATGGACAGGCTGAGTGGGTGATAGATAGGCAAAAGTAGTGAAATCGTGTTTCGGCAGTGCTTTCGCAATGGTTTTCGGCTAACTTTGAGCTGAGTATGGTAGTATGGTGCACAGCCAGGTCAGTGTCCAGATGTTACACATACCGTACATGGTGGTACAGTTGGTGCATAGTATGGACAGGTCGATTGGGTGATAGATAGCCAAAGGTGGCGAAATCGTGTTGCAGCAGTGCTTTTGCTGTGGGTTTCAGCTAACTTAGAGCTGAGATTGTAGTATGGTGCACAGCCAGGTCATTGTCGATGCTCTAACATAAGGCGTACATGGTAGTACAATTGGTGCATGCGTATGGACAGGCTGAGTGGGTGATAGATAGGCAAAAGTAGTGAAATCGTGTTTCGGCAGTGCTTTCGCAATGGTTTTCGGCTAACTTTGAGCTGAGTATGGTAGTATGGTGCACAGCCAGGTCAGTGTCCATGCTCTACACATACCGTACATGGTGGTACAGTTGGTGCATGCGTATGGACAGGCTGAGTGGGTGATAGATAGGCAAAAGTAGTGAAATCGTGTTTCAGCAGTGCTTTCGCAATGGTTTTCGGCTAACTTTGAGCTGAGTATGGTAGTATGGTGCACAGCCAGGTCAGTGTCCATGATGTTACACATACCGTACATGGTGGTACAGTTGGTGCATAAGTATGGACAGGTCGATTGGGTGATAGATAGCCAAAGGTGGCGAAATCGTGTTGCAGCAGTGCTTTTGCTGTGGGTTTCAGCTAACTTAGAGCTGAGATTGTAGTATGGTGCACAGCCAGGTCATTGTCGATGCTCTAACATAAGGCGAACATGGTAGTACAATTGGTGCATGCGTATGGACAGGCTGAGTGGGTGATAGATAGGCAAAAGTAGTGAAATCGTGTTTCGGCAGTGCTTTCGCAATGGTTTTCGGCTAACTTTGAGCTGAGTATGGTAGTATGGTGCACAGCCAGGTCAGTGTCCATGATGTTACACATACCGTACATGGTGGTACAGTTGGTGCATGAGTATGGACAGGTCGATTGGGTGATAGATAGCCAAAGGTGGCGAAATTGTGTTGCAGCAGTGCTTTTGCTGTGGGTTTCAGCTAACTTAGAGCTGAGATTGTAGTATGGTGCACAGCCAGGTCATTGTCGATGCTCCAACATAAGGCGAACATGGTAGTACAATTGGTGCACGCGTATGGACAGGCTGAGTGGGTGATAGATAGGCAAAAGTAGTGAAATCGTGTTTCGGCAGTGCTTTCGCAATGGTTTTCGGCTAACTTTGAGCTGAGCATGGTAGTATGGTGCACAGCCAGGTCAGTGTCCATGATGTTACACATACCGTACATGGTGGTACAGTTGGTGCATGAGTGTGGACAGGTCGATTGGGCGATAGATCGCCAAAGGTGGCGAAATTGTGTTGCAGCAGTGCTTTTCCTGTGGGTTTCAGCTAACTTAGTGCTTAAATTATCGTATGGTGTACAGCCAGGTCATTGTCGATGCTCTAACATAAGGCGAGCATGGTAGTACAATTGGTGCATGCGCATGGACAGGCTGAGTGGGTGATAGATAGGCAAAAGTAGTGAAATCGTGTTTCGGCAGTGCTTTCGCAATGGTTTTCGGCCAACTTTGAGCTGAGTATGGTAGTATGGTGCACAGCCAGGTCAGTGTCCATGATGTTACACATACCGTACATGGTGGTACAGTTGGTGCATAAGTATGGACAGGTCGATTGGGTGATAGATCGCCAAAGGTGGCGAAATTGTGTTGCAGCAGTGCTTTTGCTGTGGGTTTCAGCTAACTTAGAGCTGAGATTGTAGTATGGTGCACAGACAGGTCATTGTCGATGCTCTAACATAAGGCGAACATGGTAGTACAATTAGTGCATGCGTATGGACAGGCTGAGTGGGTGATAGATAGGCAAAAGTAGTGAAATCGTGTTTCGGCAGTGCTTTCGCAATGGTTTTCGGCTAACTTTGAGCTGAGCATGGTAGTATGGTGCACAGCCAGGTCAGTGTCCATGATGTTACACATACCGTACATGGTGGTACAGTTGGTGCATGAGTGTGGACAGGTCGATTGGGCGATAGATCGCCAAAGGTGGCGAAATTGTGTTGCAGCAGTGCTTTTCCTGTGGGTTTCAGCTAACTTAGTGCTTAAATTATCGTATGGTGCACAGCCAGGTCATTGTCGATGCTCTAACATAAGGCGAGCATGGTAGCACAATAGGTGCATGCGCATGGACAGGCTGAGTGGGTGATAGATAGGCAAAAGTAGTGAAATCGTGTTTCGGCAGTGCTTTCGCAATGGTTTTCGGCTAACTTTGCGCTGAGTATGGTAGTATGATGCACAGCCAGGTCAGTGTCCATGATGTTACACATACCGTACATGGTGGTACAGTTGGTGCATGAGTATGGACAGGTCGATTGGGTGATAGATAGCCAAAAGTGGTGAAATCGTGTTGCAGCAGTGCTTTCGCAATGGTTTTCGGCTAACTTTGAGCTGAGTATGGTAGTATGGTGCACAGCCAGGTCAGTGTCCATGAAGTTACACATACCGTACATGGTGGTACAGTTGGTGCATAAGTATGGACAGGTCGATTGGGTGATAGATAGCCAAAGGTGGCGAAATTGTGTTGCAGCAGTGCTTTTGCTGTGGGTTTCAGCTAACTTAGAGCTGAGATTGTAGTATGGTGCACAGACAGGTCATTGTCGATGCTCTAACATAAGGCGAACATGGTAGTACAATTAGTGCATGCGTATGGACAGGCTGAGTGGGTGATAGATAGGCAAAAGTAGTGAAATCGTGTTTCGGCAGTGCTTTCGCAATGGTTTTCGGCTAACTTTGAGCTGAGTATGGTAGTATGGTGCACAGCCAGGTCAGTGTCCATGATGTTACACATAGCGTACATGGTGGTACAGTTGGTGCATGAGTATGGACAGGTCGATTGGGTGATAGATCGCCAAAGGTGGCGAAATTGTGTTGCAGCAGTGCTTTTCCTGTGGGTTTCAGCTAACTTAGAGCTGAAATTATCGTATGGTGCACAGCCAGGTCATTGTCGATGCTCTAACATAAGGCGAACATGGTAGTACAATTGGTGCATGCGTATGGACAGGCTGAGTGGGTGATAGATAGGCAAAAGTAGTGAAATCGTGTTTCGGCAGTGCTTTCGCAATGGTTTTCGGCTAACTTTGAGCTGAGTATGGTAGTATGGTGCACAGCCAGGTCAGTGTCCATGAAGTTACACATACCGTACATGGTGGTACAGTTGGTGCATGCAGTATGGACAGGTCGATTGGGTGATAGATAGCCAAAGGTGGCGAAATTGTGTTGCAGCAGTGCTTTTGCAGTGGTTTTCAGCTAACTTAGAGCTGAGATTGTAGTATGGTGCACAGCCAGGTCATTGTCGATGCTCTAACATAAGGCGAGCATGGTAGTACAATAGGTGCATGCGCATGGACAGGCTGAGTGGGTGATAGATAGGCAAAAGTAGTGAAATCGTGTTTCGGCAGTGCTTTCGCAATGGTTTTCGGCTAACTTTGAGCTGAGTATGGTAGTATGGTGCACAGCCAGGTCAGTGTCCATGAAGTTACACATACCGTACATGGTGGTACAGTTGGTGCATAAGTATGGACAGGTCGATTGGGTGATAGATAGCCAAAGGTGGCGAAATTGTGTTGCAGCAGTGCTTTTGCTGTGGTTTTCAGCTAACTTAGAGCTGAGATTGTAGTATGGTGCACAGCCAGGTCATTGTCGATGCTCTAACATAAGGCGAACATGGTAGTACAATTGGTGCATGCGTATGGACAGGCTGAGTGGGTGATAGATAGGCAAAAGTAGTGAAATCGTGTTTCGGCAGTGCTTTCGCAATGGTTTTCGGCTAACTTTGAGCTGAGTATGGTAGTATGGTGCACAGCCAGGTCAGTGTCCATGATGTTACACATACCGTACATGGTGGTACAGTTGGTGCATAAGTATGGACAGGTCGATTGGGTGATAGATAGCCAAAAGTGGTGAAATCGTGTTGCAGCAGTGCTTTTGCTGTGGGTTTCAGCTAACTTAGAGCTGAAATTGTAGTATGGTGCACAGCCAGGTCATTGTCGATGCTCTAACATAAGGCGAACATGGTAGTACAATTGGTGCATGCGTATGGACAGGCTGAGTGGGTGATAGATAGGCAAAAGTAGTGAAATCATGTTTCGGCAGAGCTTTCACAATGGTTTTCGGCTAACTTTGAGCTGAGTACGGTAATATGGTGCGAAATCGTGTTGCAGCAGTGCTTTTGCAGTGGTTTTCAGCTAGCTTAGAGCTGAGAGTGTAGTATGGTGCACAGCCAGGTCATTGTCGATGCTCTAACATAAGGCGAGCATGGTAGCGCAATAGGTGCATGCGCAAGACAGGCTGAGTGGGTGATAGATAGGCAAAAGTAGTAAAATCGTGTTTCGGCAGTGCTATCGCAATGGTTTTCGGCTAACTTTGAGCTGAGTATGGTAATATGGTTCACAGCCAAGTCAGTGTCCATGTTGTTACACATACCGTACATGGTGGTACAGTTGGTGCATAAGTATGGACAGGTCGATTGGGTGATAGATAGCCAAAGGTGGCGAAATTGTGTTGCAGCAGTGCTTTTGCAGTGGTTTTCAGCTAACTTAGAGCTGAGATTGTAGTATGGTGCACAGCCAGGTCATTGTCGATGCTCTAACATAAGGCGAACATGGTAGTACAATTGGTGCATGCGTATGGACAGGCTGAGTGGGTGATAGATAGGCAAAAGTAGTGAAATCGTGTTTCGGCAGTGCTTTCGCAATGGTTTTCGGCTAACTTTGAGCTGAGTATGGTAATATGGTCACAGCCAGGTCAGTGTCCATGATGTTACACATACCGTACATGGTGGTACAGTTGGTGCATGCAGTATGGACAGGTCGATTGGGTGATAGATAGCCAAAGGTGGCGAAATCGTGTTGCAGCAGTGCTTTTGCTGTGGGTTTCAGCTAACTTAGAGCTGAAATTGTAGTATGGTGCACAGCCAGGTCATTGTCGATGCTCTAACATAAGGCGAACATGGTAGTACAATTGGTGCATGCATATGGACAGGCTGAGTGGGTGATAGATAGGCAAAAGTAGTGAAATCGTGTTTCGGCAGTGCTTTCAGCAATGGTTTTCGGCTAACTTTGAGCTGAGTACGGTAATATGGTGCGAAATCGTGTTGCAGCAGTGCTTTTGCAGTGGTTTTCAGCTAACTTAGAGCTGAGAGTGTAGTATGGTGCACAGCCAGGTCATTGTCGATGCTCTAACATAAGGCGAGCATGGTAGCGCAATAGGTGCATGCGCATGGACAGGCTGAGTGGGTGATAGATAGGCAAAAGTAGTGAAATCGTGTTTCGGCAGTGCTTTCGCAATGGTTTTCGGCTAACTTTGAGCTGAGTATGGTAATATGGTTCACAGCCAGGTCAGTGTCCATGTTGTTACACATACCGTACATGGTGGTACAGTTGGTGCATGAGTATGGACAGGTCGATTGGGTGATAGATGGCCAAAAGTGGTGAAATCGTGTTGCAGCAGTGCTTTTGCTGTGGGTTTCAGCTAACTTAGAGCTGAAATTGTAGTATGGTGCACAGCCAGGTCATTGTCGATGCTCTAACATAAGGCGAACATGGTAGTACTAATTGGTGCATGCATATGGACAGGCTGAGTGGGTGATAGATAGGCAAAAGTAGTGAAATCGTGTTTCGGCAGTGCTTTCGCAATGGTTTTCGACCAACTTTGAGCTGAGTACGGTAATATGGTGCGAAATCGTGTTGCAGCAGTGCTTTGCAGTGGTTTTCAGCTAACTTAGAGCTGAGATTGTAGTATGGTGCACAGACAGGTCATTGTCGATGCTCTAACATAAGGCGAACATGGTAGTACAATTGGTGCATGCGTATGGACAGGCTGAGTGGGTGATAGATAGGCAAAAGTAGTGAAATCGTGTTTCGGCAGTGCTTTCGCAATGGTTTTCGGCTAACTAATTTGAGCTGAGTATGGTAATATGGTTCACAGCCAGGTCAGTGTCCATGAAGTTACACATACCGTACATGGTGGTACAGTTGGTGCATAAGTATGGACAGGTCGATTGGGTGATAGATAGCCAAAGGTGGCGAAATTGTGTTGCAGCAGTGCTTTTGCTGTGGGTTTCAGCTAACTTAGAGCTGAGATTGTAGTATGGTGCACAGCCAGGTCATTGTCGATGCTCTAACATAAGGCGAACATGGTAGTACAATTGGTGCATGCGTATGGACAGGCTGAGTGGGTGATAGATAGGCGGCTAACTGTTGAGCTGAGTATGGGTAATATTCACAGCCAGGTCAGTGTCCATGATGTTACACATACCGTACATGGTGGTACAGTTGGTGCATGCAGTATGGACAGGTCGATTGGGTGATAGATGGTCAAAGGTGGCGAAATTGTGTTGCAGCAGTGCTTTGCTGTGGGTTTCAGCTAACTTAGAGCTGAAATTGTAGTATGGTGCACAGCCAGGTCATTGTCGATGCTCTAACATAAGGCGAACATGGTAGTACAATTGGTGCATGCATATGGACAGGCTGAGTGGGTGATAGATAGGCAAAAGTAGTGAAATCGTGTTTCGGCAGTGCTTTCGCAATGGTTTTCGGCTAACTTTGAGCTGAGTACGGTAATATGGTGCGAAATCGTGTTGCAGCAGTGCTTTTGCAGTGGTTTTCAGCTAACTTTAGAGCTGAGATTGTAGTATGGTGCACAGACAGGTCATTGTCGATGCTCTAACATAAGGCGAACATGGTAGTACAATTGGTGCATGCGTATGGACAGGCTGAGTGGGTGATAGATAGGCAAAAGTAGTGAAATCGTGTTTCGGCAGTGCTTTCGCAATGGTTTTCGGCTAACTTTGAGCTGAGTATGGTAATATGGTTCACAGCCAGGTCAGTGTCCATGTTGTTACACATACCGTACATGGTGGTACAGTTGGTGCATAGTATGGACAGGTCGATTGGGTGATAGATGGCCAAAAGTGGTGAAATCGTGTTGCAGCAGTGCTTTTGCTGTGGGTTTCAGCTAACTTAGAGATGAAATTGTAGTATGGTGCACAGCCAGGTCATTGTCGATGCTCCAACATAAGGCGAACATGGTAGTACAATTGGTGCATGCATATGGACAGGCTGAGTGGGTGATAGATAGGCAAAAGTAGTGAAATCGTGTTTCGGCAGTGCTTTCGCAATGGTTTTCGGCTAACTTTGAGCTGAGTATGGTAGTATGGTGCACAGCCAGGTCAGTGTCCATGATGTTACACATACCGTACATGGTGGTACAGTTGGTGCATGAGTATGGACAGGTCGATTGGGTGATAGATAGCCAAAGTGTGAAATCGTGTTGCAGCAGTGCTTTCGCTGTGGTTTTCAGCTAACTTAGTGCTGAAATGGTAGTATGGTGCACAGCCAGGTCATTGTCGATGCTCTAACATAAGGCGAGCATGGTAGTACAATAGGTGCATGCGCAAGGACAGGCTGAGTGAGC
>JAAVTI010000436.1:0-11855 GCA_011947335.1 Phytophthora constricta | reverse complement strand
AAACCCTAAACCCTAAACCCTAAACCCTAAACCCTAAACCCTAAACCCTAAACCCTAAACCCTAAACCCTAAACCCTAAACCCTAAACCCTAAACCCTAAACCCTAAACCCTAAACCCTAAACCCTAAACCCTAAACCCTAAACCCTAAACCCTAAACCCTAAACCCTAAACCCTAAATCCTAAACCCTAAACCCTAAACCTAAACCCTAAACCCTAAACCCTAAACCCTAAACCCTAAACCCTAAACCTTAAACCCGAAACCCTAAACCCGAAACCCTACACACGACACCCGAAACCCTACACACGACACACGACACACGACACACAACACACTACACACTACACACTACACACTACACACTACACACTACACACTACACACTACACACTACACACTACACACTACACACTACACACTACACACTACACACTACACACTACACACTACACACTACACACTACACACTATATGCCACATAATATTTTACGTATCATACATGACACATTATACGTGAACTACACTAACAATTCCTAAAATTCCTGAGATCTGCAACACTATTAAAACACTGTATACGCACTAAAAACAACACACTATGCAATACACACTACATACTTTACAATATACGCTATATAATATACACCATATACTTCGTTCGATTTATCACGCATTACACACTACACGTGAACTACACCACTTGTTCACAAAATTCCAGAAATCTACAACACTAAACCTTACGCTCTACAACACTACAGCCCAAAATACCTACAATAGTACAATATTGGAAATATATACCCGCCAACTTTATAACTATGTTGCACTTCACACATCCACCTACTTATGCTGCTATGGATATGCATACTCTGCTGATCACGTAACTTGCACCATTGAACTTTTTTAAATGCTGCGACGATGCTACTCTGAAACTCAATTATCCCTTGTACACTATACATATCATCTTACTTTACAGCGTCAACTCCACACCGCCCAAACTACACACTTTCAAAGTCTGTGATATTTGCTATGTATCACTGTGGAATAGTGCTCTCGCAAAGTTTGCAAATGCAGACCTCACGCAAGCCTGTCGCGGTCTACACGTTGACCGCACGGATTTTCCCGGTCTTGAGTAGCGTATAACTGGGTAGAGTGTCGTCAAGCTTGACTCCTGAAGCGTTCCGACGCAGAACGGATTATACCTCGGTCTGCGTCCTCTTCTTTTCTGACGTCCCACTCGCGTGTGTGATAACGTCCCTCTCCTTGTCCTTGGTCGTGGCGGCGTTATCGGGGCCGGCGCGTCCTAGGTTGTGCGTCGCGTTATCGGGCCGACGCGGTTCTTCGTCTGCAGGTCGCGTTATCGAGGCGTCCTGAGACGGTATAGTTTAACGTGTGCCTCCTATTAGGCACGGATGTTTGGGGTTGAGTACCGAACTTGACCTGTTGGGCGGGGTCGCGTTATTGGAGCGACTCGGCTTGGGCGACGCAGGGCTGTCTTGAGCACGAGGCAAGACTGGCTTGTGTGCAACGAAGTAAATTTCGGACTGAGCTTATCCTATCCCTGTCCTATCCAAGCTATTCTCCACGAGCAACCTGCTTTGGCTTCGCTTCGAAGACGGCGGCAGGACCAGTCTTGGCTACCTCTTTAAAACTTTATGAGCCTTCCATATTCCCCCTACCCCCACAGTCTTGGCTGACGTGATTGACTGGCTTGATCTCTGGCCGTATCCTCCAGACCGGGATGAACAAGGCCTTCTCCATACTAGGGTGCGTAGACGAGACCTCATCCAAGCTGGGGTATGTAGACGGGACACACCTTTCCCAAATCAGATCTCGTTGTCCCGTTGCTGGCCATCACTCTGCAAGTTCCTCCGTTCCCTTCTCCCGGTCTGGTCACGGTCCATCCATTCGATGGGTCGACTGCATGCACCAGTTCATTCTTACATTTAAGGCCGCTCTTCCACACGATGGTAGTGTTTTCCGTAGGTCACAGATAAAACACTCAAGCGACATTCCTCTAGATGTTATGCAATTTAATATGTAGTGTAGCGGATGTCATGAAACGCGTTCGTAACCTACTCGCCCACGGCGCCCAAACTGCCAAATAACGGAGGGGTACTCCGATCAGCCGTGGGTGCCGAATGCTCCTCACCTTGTGTACCCGTTGGTGGGCTGGATCTGCACTTCTATTCTCTCAAAGAAATGCGCGTGTAGTCGGACGAACTGTCCAGGCAAGATGCAGGACTGGGGACTGCTTCGCGGTAACCTCTTCATGCAGTAGCGGGTTGGGGTGACAGCCTCAGTCGTTACTTCGAAACCGGGGTCTGACGGGCAAGATGTATCTGTGCCCTGGGGTTGCCTTTGCTGGGGGCGGGGGTATTTACCCTTCTCTTTTCCTTTCCTTGTATTTTACTTGCCGCTTCCGACAGCGGGATCTTTGCGAGGAAGTCGATGGATTCTGGCCAACTATTCCAGGTAATCCGCGTAGATAGTCGTTGATAGAGTTGGCGAGCTGGGTGGGCCAATATATACTCTCCGCCCCAGGCTTGAACCACTTGTGCCTTAGCAGGCAAATTCGACTCTCTGATGTATCCTTAGAACACTTCTCCCTACTACACGTCCCCCTACCTCGCTTCTTCACCCTTTCGCCCCTTGCTTCTTCACTCTCAACCACACATTACAAACCCACTGGCCATCGTCGTGGGTTGCGTCATACTTCCACACTGGCTCCGAATATCAGATCTCACCTAGTAATCATAACACCAATTGCTGCCTTGGACGTGGGTGACTAGATCTGTAATGATACCACCACTTGTCATCCAGATCGCATATCGACAGATCGTAAATCGCGTCATTGAATGCTTGTTCCATCCACCATTCTGTAACCAATTACGGTATAGATGCCAAATCCAGAGTAGATCGTGTGTTCGAAAGACTGTGCCACTTTGATCTCGATCTTGCATCCATCTCAAACTTATATCCACCTCGATCTAGAATCAATGTACCAGGAGGTCGGTACCGATTTGCAGACCAGTTGTGTGCCTGAGTTTGGGTACCGATACGACATGTCTTGTATCCAGTCAGATGCTATCTAACCATCATTCTGCTGATCGGATCCATCAATCTCTCACACATCATATCCGGCAATCTCACACACATCAATCACTCAACGCCTGGTATGGGTGGCACTTCACCACAAATACAGGTCTTTATTATGGCAGGCCAGGTACCTCAAAAACGCTAATGACTGATGTACGTGATATATATCGGAATACGATACATTAATTTGTGAGGAGACAAGTACGTGTGCTCGTACCGCCTCAATAACTCTGGATAAAATCCAGAGAACTTTGGCTAATATTCGATTAGTGACTGCTGATTGGCTGAAGATGAATGCTACAAATCATTGACGATGCTACCTGTAAGCGCAACGCGTTGAAGCTGGCGCGCCAGCTATGCATTAAATGTGACGAGACAATCAGCGACGGATATTACCTTATGATTGTGCATTTCGGCCAAGTATGTCGATTAAGGGCTATTGGCCCAATCGCTCTATTCAAATTCTAGTCATTTGGCAATCGTCGGTTATCATAGAAAGTGCAGATCCTTCTGGAAGGCCCAGTCCACATCGTACCTAAACAAATATCTATGCATTTGTATTCCATGGGCGATTGCCTGGCGATTGAACCAATCGCCCAATGCAGTTTCGAGTAGAATCTACAATACTAAATGGAGGAGGGTTTTAGTGTGATGATGGCACGAAACAGCCGTGCCATAATCGCATTCATCTCAGCTCCTCCAGTCCACAAGTTGGCGGCGGCACACGCCAGAAAAATATAGTTAATCAGATCCAAGCACCATCATGTCGCCAGAACGAGCCGATCCTCGTACACAGGCAACTGGACATTCAACGTCTGCTCTCACTGGACCGCAATGACGGCAGGAGAGAGCACCGCAGGATAGACAAACTCGTTCGTGTTGGAATTGGTTTCTTGGTCAACAATACAAATATACCTTTTGCTGGGAGTTCCAGCTCCCAAATCTTTGTTGTACACGTCACAGAACCAGAAGATAACTTCTGCAACGAGCATCTCAAGAATATCAAGGACTCTGTTATGTCTACCTAACCAATGCCATAAGGCTGCGTCTGTGTCTGAAAACAACATTCATGCTCTGGTGTTGCTGTTACGCAGTGGGATGCAACGGAGCCTGAATAAGGGGCCTTGACGTTTGCCGCTGCCGACAAATCGTTGTCATCACCAATGAATCAGACGCACAAGTTCGCTGCCACGCTTTACTCTGGGTAAGTTTCCGGTGTGGCTTGCTCGGTCCATAACAAAAGTCATGCCACAGCACCAGCAGATTCCGGAATGGGAGAAATTTTGGAGAAAACGATCTGATAAATGCCCTAGTCAACCACATCACCAAAGCCATGGCGCACTTGGGCGATTTGTGATACGCGTGGAGCGTCGCCTACGAAATCATCGACGACGACGGGTCGTTGCGTTAATCATTCTGATACTCGGAGAGTTGGAAATACTGATGTTCTTCGGATAATGTGTTGTGTGTCTCGCCGGAGTCCACTATTTTTTCGAACTCTTATGCTGACCGGCCTCATCCTGATTTCCATGACCTTGCTGTGTCGTAGATTCTCGGCCTGGGTCCAAAGAGAAGCAGAGCCGTTAGTTTAGCAGAAAGTTTGAAATTCGCCTTGGGATAGAAAGACCAATTCGTTCTCATCTCGGCTCCTGCCGCCCCTCGGGCATGGTGTTATAATATCGTGCTGGAGCAGATATCAAACGTATTCTCATTTTACAAATCATTAACCCGACATGACACGAATGCAAATAACTAAGAGCGGCGTGGCTTCACTGAGACATGCTTCACGGTTAGCTTATCCACAAATAAAGGCAAACTCTATTATAAGGATAGTTGCCACGATGTGAGTTGCAGGATACTCTAAAATCAATGTGGAGGCTACATCGAGCTACAGTAGAAGCTAACTTGGCAGTGAGGAATCCTTATTTATAACCAGGGACGGTGGTCCCGGGGAGTACGCAGTTCGTGCAATACTATGAATATGATCGGGTGGGAGTGTCAATAGTCAATATCTAGGTTTTTTGTTCGATCAGGTGGGAGTGTCAATAGTCCAATATCTAGTTTTTGGTTCGACCTCGCGATGACTACGCGGCATCGGCTTCGCAGCTGCACCATCTGCGTTTGTACTAGTTGATAATAGTACTATCGGGTGGTCTTGTAATATTCGGATGGTATGGCGGTGGGTCTTACGGGCACCTTAGAGAACACGAGTACCGACAAGAACACGATCACGGGCGAGAACAAGACCGGCGGCGAGTTCGATAGTAGTTGGAATAGAGAAAAAAATAATGTAATCAAGGGAAAAATGACGCCGGCAGGCCACGGTAACATGGCTACATCGCGTGGTAAAAGATTAACCCTTTCGCGGTTTGAGGGTTTATTTCTCGCCCTTTAACACTGTTTCGAGAACATGGTGTGAAATGGGTCTCTAAAAGGGCGCAGAATGCATCTTTTTAGCTGCAGTGCACTTTGTTTTGTTACGACCAATCAGAACGCTTTAGCAAACGATGTGCAGCAAACATCCGTTATATTTCGTACTTAGCAGAGTTAACAGACATGTCGCCGGTATCACTGCAGTGCTGACCATAATACGGATTTTTTGCCTGCCACGTCGCCTTTGGTGGAGCAAAAAAACGATAGTCTCCAAGCCACGTCGTGAGCTAATTGTCATAAAACGGAGTGCTGGGGGCTCCTCCACTTGTTCCTGCGATACAAAACGAAAGACACATATGTGGTGTAGCGGGATCGGCCAAAATCTAGTAAAAGCCCGATCTAGCTTCCCACGCGCGCCCAGGCACCGACAAACGGAGGGGGTCCCAGATAGATCCGTGATCAGCTGAACGTGTTGTGACCTTGTGTATTCGTCAGCGGGCTGGATCTGCACTCGAGAGACTCCAAGGATGCGATAAAGGTGTCGATCGACCGTCTGGTGTGACGCGGGGATGGGTGCAGCAGCGCGGAAGTCTTCGCCCTGCGTCCAGTTAGTTGTTCCAGTTCTCGAGGCTATTTAGTCGAGCTTCGTTCTGGCGGCCTGGTCTGGATCCGAGGCCGGAGTGCCGTTGTAGGATGTTCTCCTCCTTTCCTTTGACTAACTTGCCGCTTCCTATAGCGGGATCGTGAGAGTTGAGAGTCGAACGCGGTCGATCGGGAGTTCACTATTAGTTGAACTCCGATCGATCGAAGGATACAAGCAAAAGCAAAGAATAGCGTAGGGCAAAACTGGCCAATATATTATCCAGTTTACCGTTGACACGTAGGGTTCCTCGCTGTCGGCCAATACGGGGCGCAATCCAATGTCGTTCCTGGCTCCCGAAGCCTTGAGGGACTTATGCTCTTGGATGCAAATTCGGTTCTGTTTAGGGCGCGGTTTCATCGACCGTGTTCATCGACCGTGTTCGCTACAAAGTCGTGCGACGAAGCCACATTTTGATTGGCTCGTTGAAATTGCGTCGGTGTCGCCACAAAACACTGATCGGCTACGAGTGTTCGGCCCGGCACCGACGCATTTTGGCCCAATTTTACGTATTTGTAGACATTTCGTGAACTCAAAACTCACAGTAAGCACACGATGAACGGAGACGTCGGGAAGACCAATGCGCCTGTTGTTGCTGCCGTTACGGCTGCCCTAGGAATCAGTTTGTCTGGTGTCGGTACTACCAACAAGACGAACGTGTTGACAGTGCGAGGAGTGGACTTCGAGAGCATGCTTCGGGACCCGGCGTACGACCGATGGTTTCAAGCGAATCTGAGGTTTACACAAGCCAGTTTTCGCAAGATCTGCTCACTAATGCGCCCTCTGGTGTCCTCTGACAGCGACATCTATCGAGAGCACTCATATGAAAAGCAGGTGGCAGTGATGTTGTTTTACCTCGGCTCGGAGGGTGGATTTCATGAGGTTGCGCAAGTCTTTGGGGTCTCTAAATGCTGGGTTGTCACTGCACTAATCAACTGCTCAAGGCGCTGGCAGTAGTCAAATCGGAGCTGAAATGACTACCAAAAAATTTCAATCCTACATTTAAGCATTTAAACATGGATTTAATCCAATTTTAAATGTAGGAGTGAAAATAATGACAAGACCTCTAAACAGCTTATATTGAATAGAACACTCCTTTTAACCTGAAGATATTTCATAAGTCATCAAGCACCTAATATTCATAGGAACGATTATAGAAACAATGTCGCCGAAAAATCTTACATACAAATCTGACAACATCATTTATATAATGATTTAAATATCAAGATCAGAATTTAGAAAGTTGCCATCTTAAGCGAACTTTCTATAAGTATATAATAAGATATCATACGATAAGCAACAATTATGAATTAATTATTTTTTTATCAGATTAGTCTACCTCCTATAGTATATAGATAACAATGACAACACTAACATTTGGTAAATTTAAAGACAAGACTATCGAAGAGGTTTATGCCATCGATCCAAGTTACTGCCGATGGATGAGCAAACAACCAAGTTTAAACGCGAGCGATCAGATTAAAGACTTTCTTACGACTACGTTCGCGGATAGTAAAGAAGAAACCGATGAATACGTTATGACCTGGGGTCGTCATAAGACTAAAACTCTAGATTATATTAAGAGAGTCGATCCCAAATATCTCGATTGGTTACGCAACAATCAGTTCGTTAAAGAAAAATGCTCACGACTACTCAAAGAGTTAGAAACCATCAATTAACTACAACCTGCAAACGTCAAATTTAAAAATATTTTTTGTTCATCGAGTCAAAATAGTGTTTCTTTTATGAGAGAGCCTAATTAGCAGTATAGTCATCTACCTCCCCTGTGAGACGATTATAAGTCATTTCATTTTCATGGGCAACGATAACGATCAGATTACAATCCTGAGACGATGCGTTCGTTCCCTTAATCTGAAGCGACTGAGGAACATCCTTCTCGGTTAAACGAGACACGTCGGCGACGAGTACACGATTAGTCGAGGCCCATGTTTTGAAATCAATTAGACCATTCGATAATTCAGGCGTCATATCACCGTTAATAGCCGACAGCTTCGAGAGTTCGTCACAGAAATTCTGGAAATCATACTCATGATTTAGATCAAACACTTGACTGTTGCCAATGCGTACATTAAAGTTACGAATAGCAGATCCAGGTTGAACGGTCCACGGTGCACTATCGAAAGGAGATTGAAACTGTTCGACTGTATCAAAGGCGCTGTTCCTTTAGCGAAAGGAAGCACCGCAACGTATTTAACGTTTTTGAGACTAGCCGAAAGCTGTAGATCAAACGATTTACCAGCTTGAGCTCCTTGAGCCGCTCCAAAGTGTTGGGCATAATAATCGAGATAACGAATATTCTTTGTAGGTTTAGAGATGATCGTGGTAGGATTCTCTAGATCAACGAATGGAACATATAGTCGGCACGTGGTAAATGGAAAATAAGTACTATTAACAACATCTTCAAGCGAATTAGTGATAGCACCCCAAGCAACAGTAATTTGCGTAGCGACATCAGGGAAAACAGTCTCATTCGGGGCTCCGGTGCTAGCCGATGTAACCATAATAGGGCAAGTAGAGCCACTTTGACGAGTTGTAGAAGCTAGAGTCATGGCCTTAGCAGTCCCTAAATTATTAACAGCCGATCCACGGTTCACACGCAGACGGATCTTGATCTGAGGCGACCCCATGAGATCAAGATCTTTGAAAATCGGGTGAAGATCAACAAGCTTAATCTTGAGCATATAATACCAAGAACCAGCAATAGATCCAGCCGTAGCGACTCCTGCTTTGAAAGCTCCTCGTCCAAACTGATTAGCGATATCATTTGAAACAGCCGCATTGGCAACCGTAGGCCAACCGTTAGTTACAGCGTTCGCTACTGGAGGATTAGCCAATAGTCGCTTCACGAATCCTTCATTCGCACCAAGGACAGCACCACCAGTAGCCACATCGCCGATGAGCGTCAGCGATATTAAGAGCATTGCCCGTAGTTGCAGCAACGTTGCTATATCCATTTCCGAGAGTGGAAGCAGCACTTTTATGAACAAGCGATCCTACGCTATCTGGGTAGAGAAAGCTTTCAGCGCCGTGCTTAGCCATATAGTCAGCGCTAGTCTCAACTTGAGCACGTAGATTATTGATAAACATCTTATGTTCGTTCATTGATAAGATCGACTTGCCATTGAGCTCTAGAGACATAGCATCAATTACATTCCATACTCCGCATTTCATGCCTACTGAGAGGCGATTAGCCGCACTAGTGAGAGCCTGAGTTCCGTGAGTGTTCTTCATACTGACGAGGTAAGGAAGAAGTATATAACTATCGCGAAGACATGCAAAGCCTTCCGCACCATTGAGTTGGCTAGTTGCATCTAGCGTAATAATACCATTTGCATAACTGCCTTGGTTAATATCGATAACATGCGAGATTCGCTTGTTAGAGGATACTTTTACATCCGGATCGCTTTTTAGCGATGATTGGTAGAGAAACTGATCAGCTAGCTGTGTGTCACTCATCTTAAAATAATTCGTTCTATATACGATCATCTATAGATGAAACCAAAATTAAATAATGGCGCAACTGATTAAACCAGTAACGTCCGATCATGATCTGATTGAATTAGCAAAAATAATTAATGTTGATATTGATAATATCTATGAATCCAACGAGATTACCAAGCCTATCCGCAAGGTAGGTACCTTCCTAATCCTATTGAGACCTCCTGATCTTGAGATAGGACACTGGACATGCATCGTAGATGGTGTTTATTTTGATAGTATGGGCGAGGGGCCTCCTAGACACTATGGAATAAAAAAATACAACGAGATTCAACTTCAAGGTACTAAAGATGATTATTGCGGCATATTTTGCTTATTGTTTATTTACGCTAAACAGAAGAATAGAATGGATCTACTGAAGAGGTTTATTAATTTAAATGTAACCGTGCTTTAGCTTTTAATTATATAGAGCTTGTTCGAAAAGAAGCAATCATGTATCGTGAATTAACGATCTCGAGTGAAATACCTAAGGCGAAGCTAACCAAAGCTTTCAAAACTGGAAAACTAAGCTTATCAAAGGCTGAGCTTAAGGGTTCTGGTGCTATTATACATTTGCATCCATCGAGTTATGAGAAGGCGCTTAAGGCTCAAAAAGCGGGTCGTGGAGTTAGATTGGACGTTACACGCCATGAAATTAAGAAAGGCTATAAGAAGCTCCAAGGTTCCTCGGTTTGGGGAAAAGTGTGGAGCGGTATTAAAACAGGTTTTAAGGCTCTTAAAGACTCTGGCTTGTTGTCGCGAGCCGTAGATGCAGCTGTTCCTGCTTTGGCTACCTATGCTGGTGCTCCTCAAGCTGCAATCCCTGCACGAGCTGCTATTAAATCAATGACTGGAGTTGGCGTCGATAGCGATAGCGAATCGGATAGAGAGGGCGGTCGACTTACCTTAAACGATGTCAAAACAAGAGGTAAACAAGCTCTTCGCTACATGAAAGATCGAGGTATTGCAACTGATCTCATAGATCTAGCTGAACGCAAACTCATTGAGAAAGCAACCAAGCCTGAACATGTAGATATGATCAAACAAGTTCGTAAGACCGTAAAATCGAGATACGGCGTCGGCGTCCCTAAGAAGACTAAGAAGTTTGTTAAAGGTAGCCAGGAAGCAAAAGATTACATGACTAAGATTCGAGCTATGAGAGGTAAGAAGACGAGTGGCGTTCGGGGTAGAGAACCTGCGGGAGGATCATTTTCACTCGGGAAAAGTAGTATGAAGGCCGGGAGTTTTAAGATGTCAGGCACCGGTATGCGAGGCTCTTCATTTCGTTTGTAAACTATCAATTTAAAAAAAAAAAGCATTTTTTTATCTAAATTCACGCGGCCTAATCAATAACATGATTGATACAGATACATCTCGAAAATGAATCTGTTCATCATTTTGATTCCAAATGGATATAGTAAGACTAGATCGAGCTCCGTCATTGAGTTTAACCCAGGCGTAGTTGCTAGGTCTATAGTAAATCAATTGACCGATTGAGGAATCACCACGATCAAAAAAGCTGCTAATAAATCACCGGATACAACGTAATCGTTTTTAATTGCATCACAATGTACTACATAAGAACTAGTCGGATGAACCTGAGGAACAATATTAGATAAAAGAGAGGTAGCGATCGTTGTTGAGTGGTTGGATACGTTCCAAGAGCGAATCCGAGTACCTTTCCAAAACTAGCGTTATCAATAATCAGTCTAGGTACACGAGACGTAGATGGTAAACCTGATCCAGATGAGCTATAAAGCCCCGTTGATGGACGTGTATAGCTTCCAATCGTAGTCGGGGTAGGAGAGCAATCAAGCTGACAACTGTAATACGTACTATTTTCACTAATTTGAATAAAGAATACATTATTACCATCTCCATCGATCAGATAAGCTCCAGCGCTACCAAAGCAGCTTGGATTTTTCGATTGATATCAGCATATCCGTACCAGCCATCTTGAAGATTTACATTAACTAGAGATGTTGTACTAGCCGTAGACTTCAATCTTAAACGAGTTGTTACCAAAAGCTAAGCTATCAATATTGAAATCACTACAAAACAAGGATATTGATTGAACAGCGATATCATTATCTTTAAAATTAACGGACGAACCAGCGAATTCGTATCTATATGTATTATTTAATCCATTCTGAACTAAGTTCGTGCTATCAAGCTTAATGAAGCTTCTGCCATACTTGTTCTATTAGAGCACGCGGGCGTGAATTATTTACGCTCAAGTGCGAAGTGTCAGC
>JAAVTI010000435.1:0-58711 GCA_011947335.1 Phytophthora constricta | reverse complement strand
CGTACCGCTTCAGCTTTTTCAACCGTTTGTTGTACAGTTTTACGTCCAGCGTTTCATCAACCGCGACGATGGTGTTTGTCGTTTCTTGGTAGCTGATCAGGTACACCTCAAGACTGGCGTACGACTTGTGAACCTTCTTCATCAATGGCACGTGGTGGATATCCTCAGTGCGCTCGGCGGACGAGCGTTTGCGTGACGTTCTGCTACTTGAAGAGGTGGTTTGCTCGCTGACCTCCGCATCGTCATCCCCACCACTCTTGTCCTCTTCGCCGTCATCTTCAGCATCTTCGTCCTCATAATATTTGTCTTTATCACCCTCTTCAGCCCCCAGGTCATATTCTTCTTGTCCCGAGACGGAGTCTTCATCCTTGGCTTATTTCTTATCTGAGTCAGCTGCATCAGATGCTTGCTGGTGCGCTGTCTCCTCCTCCAGCTTAGCCTTCTGTTCCAGCACTTCTTGAGCTTTCAACTGCTTTTGAATGCGGTCTGTGTTCTTGGTGCGAGCCATGACTGCATACCACAATCGTAATACACAGCCAATACATGGAAAACATGGATATATTATCTCAATCGTACAGTTTGACCAGCCACCACAGTCAGCCACAAACGTACTCAGCACACCAAACTCTACGTCCGCACCTCATGGCCCAGGGGTCCTAGAGGCGTATGTCTTGCAGTGGGGCTAAAAGCCAGAACAGGAGCGATGAGCTGCACACGGAGCCGCAGCCAACAAGTCAGCGAGTGCATCGCGCATCGTCACAAGACACACACCTTACATCTAGGGCGAGCTGCGCATGCGTCGGAGTCGCTCAAAGTCTTGTTACAGAGGGGGCACGCAGCCACAAGACTCGGCGAAGCGGTGTGGGGAATGCATGCTGCGATGAGTTCGATAACATGGAGCCACAGACAACAAGTCAGCTAGTTCATCGTGCACCGTCACATATAGGTATACATCTTACGTCGAGTGTGAACTGCGGTCGCTCAATGTCGCGGTTGGCACGCGTCCACGTGGCTCGACGAGGCGGGGGCGTGCGGCGTGCGCGCTAGCCAGCGCTTTTGGAAATGGGTGGTGGCGGGGAGGGAGCGGGAATACTGTCGGGAGAAGAAGTGCGTCACTAACATAGAGCGCACATTCCTGGTATAGACCAGACGCATCGTGCATTTTATCAATAAAATACACCATGGATAATACATGGCAAAAATCGGGTCAATATATATATAACTAGTATGGCAGCATCCTCACGGCGAATGGTCGCCTTGGGTGCTAAGGGGGCAATGCTACAAAATGTATTCGATAAATAGCGGTGTTTTTAGCAGCACCGCCCCCTCAACAGCATATGCTATTGTACAGTTTGAAGTTCCACGGGCTTCCGTCGCTTTTCAAAACAAATCTAAGCTAGGGAACGACATCGAGCGCGGTCGCCACCAACGCTACCCTACAGGTGAACGTCTCCAAGCGCCAAGCCGCGTTGCCTCCATACCAGTGGCTAACACTTTGTCGAGCTATGGATCCCTGACCTTTGCAGATGCCGAAGAAGATCACAACTCGAGGAAAGTGCCACCAACCGCAGCATGACCCGCTTCAGTGCAGATACCCTGGGGGTCACTTCAGCAACAAGAGGAACGTGAAAGCAGATGGAGATCGTCACTGGCTATGCAAAAACCATCGGGATCACCAGAATGCTTTGCAGCGTGATCGCTACCGCAGAACCGCGAAGAAAAGGAAGATGAAGACCCAACCGACGTATCAGAAGAAAGCGCACATGGTATCTACAGACGCAGTTCGAATTCGTAGTGACTCTATTACTACTGTGAAGGCACATACATGAATTTCTGCCACCGTACAAGATGCAGAAAACGAAACAGCAGGCACAGTCACCCCTGATGCCGGCAGCAGCGCTCGTGATGTCGAGACTAGAAGTACACGCATTACCTACAGGGTACAATCGCTGCCCGCAAGAAGAACAACTTGCCGGTGATTTAGCTCAGAATACCGCTGATTCAGTGCCTCTCAAACCCCGAGCGTGTGCGTGTGCGTACTCTGCTCCTGTTTCGACGCAAACTCCACAAGTCGTGTTCGTTATTGTGCCGTCCGGGACTTTGCAGCAACGTACGCGACCCAAGAGCACTTTTCGGCTTGCTGCAATGCTTCGCAGGCTGGATTCACTCCACCGGTTATTGATACTTGTGATGGAATAGCTGGTGGTTCACTCTCACAAGACCACCACTTTCAGGTCCCTGTTTCGCGAGCCCAGTGTGCAGCAGCACCAGCGGCGCGATACTTCCTGCCGCCACACACGGCTTCAGCATTGGTACACCAAACTATGGACAGTCTTTCAAGTATTTGTGCGGCGTCTCGCAATCAAGCAGCCGCTCGCCGGGGAGGTTGCAGCAATGTCTCTTGTCCTGTCGTCTTGTCGGCTGGCCACGATTTCTCCACCGCTCAGCACGAAAGAGCTGGTTCCTGCCGTGATAGCAGTGACCTTTCAAGCAACAACTACCGAGAGCTGTAAGCCCATTTTGTATTGATTTTTTTTGAAGATACAGCGCAGTTAACGCTGTCAACTGGGAAAATGGATGTGATATTGCTAAGATTATTCTGTCTAGCGCCAACTCGCATCGCTTCTTCGTCATGTGAGCCTCAGCTTCTGTATGTGGCAGTCAACTTCGGAGCATCGTAAATTTAGCTCGTGGCCAGGTCTTAGTTGTGCGTCACTGACACAGCTCTGAATCGAGCTGATGGGTCGTGTCCTACCCAGTCTCTCAACTGGCGATGAGGTACCGAGCGGCTTTGCCTGTTTTTCGCAGGTTGCTGATGGAATCACATTCCGAAGACCCAACCACACACGTTCCGCTTTCACTCCGTATGCTCCTGCATGATGCTCTTGCTTTTCATTGTGAGCAGCTCAATGTCAGAAAGGATCCTTTAGCAGCCGCGCGTGCTCTGCGAAACAGTAGTCGCTACCGTGCTGCGTCTGCTTCATCTCATGCAGAACCACCCCCACCAACGCTTCGAAATGGTAATTTACCACGGCCCGAAGTAGCTAGCAGCGGTACTGCGTCCCCCAAATACCCCGGTGCAAATTCCAGTTTACCGAGGCGTGATTGTTCCATTGTGAATTAGGGCAATCTCCTTCATCGGAAGAACAACAACAGCCTTGGACTCGTCAGCTGTGCGCGTCACCTACTCCAGAACTCGCTGCTCTTCACGTTGAAATGTAGTCAGCTTTTCAGGTGTAGCGATCAATTGTTCTAGTCGAAGTCTGTGCGTTAATACAATCGATTTATGATGCTTTATGCGAGAAAGCGCCACATACGTGAAGGAAATACTAGGGATAGAATTTGAGTAAAATACAATGTAGTTGCAAGTTAAGCCCTGCACCTTATGAACCGTCATGGCGTACGCCAATCGTAGAGGAATACCTCGCTGAACCACACGAAGATCACTGGAGTCTTTTCCCCATGAAATTTCCTTTGATACTATTGGAACAATGTTAGGCACATTATCTAGAAGGGATAAACCAAGATAAGGATCTTTTATCTGTATCAACACAATAGGTAGATCACTACCAGCCACAAAGATGAAGTCGTATACAGCGGAATTTGTGCCATTACACACACCGCGGGCTGAGCCATGTTAAATGTCAATGTGACTGGTGCTCCGATGCACAATTGTAACTTATTTGCTACTACTCGATCACGATTGGCATTTGGAATCTGCATATTTAACGAGAGATCTTACTGTTCCTGCTGGTATATCCCTCTTCGTTGCCAATCGTTTTTGCTGCACAAAATGCTGAGATGTAAGAGTAGCAATAGGGTTTCCAGAGGAATGAATCAATCGTTCGTTAGCTTCAGCTACATCTACGTTCTTGTACGCAATGTGTTTTGCGCTTTTAGTCCACGAAGGTTGACTGGTGCTTGGAAAGTAGCGAGTGTTGAATAGATCTATATCAGCTTGGGTTGGTTCCTTTTGTCGTAATCGTCTAAGAGCACTGAACCATTCCGGGTCAAGTTCCCTCTGTTCTGGCTCGTTAACAAACAAACCGTTTTAATTCCTTCCCATATCTCTCTACCTCGGCGCTGAACGTCGTTCGAAATTTAAGTAACTGGAGTCGAAAGTGAGCTTGGAACTACCAGATCTAGTTGAGCGACGTCTCCAGTGAAGTAGACGTCTCTGCCTCCGAAGAGCTTGTCAGAATAGTGAGGCCAGATTTCGCGCATTCTTCTATCTATCCCGTAGAGCATGCCACAGGATATCATGCCAAATTCGTCAATGATAACTAGGTGGACGTTTTTGAATTGCTTTAGCATTCGTTTTAGAGTGGCTGGACCTGATTTTGTCTCTTTTAACGACTTGTACGGAACGGAGAATGCCGCTTTCAAAAAGACGTAAATCCCGGTGCAGAACAAAGCGTCAAGCCCTTTATATTGAAAGCCGCCGTTCCCTGGTGGCCAGTAATAGAACTCTTGCTGAAGTTCTACGTGTTGATGCATGTTCCGCGAACACATTGTGGACATCTTTCACAATATGTCGTATAAGCCAGCTTTTACCTGAACCACCTTCACCATTAATTATCATCTGAAGCGGCTCGCATGGCGACATATCCAGTGAACTTTTGAACCGCTTTCTAGCTTGGTCCATTGCGAGTGCAAAAGGAGTCCACTGTAGGTCGGCCATCGTCTCGCTATCCCCCAACTTGTTCTCATTATCGTCAATAGGGTATTGATAGGTAGAACTTCTTCCTTCTTCTCACGAAATATTGTTCCAAGTGTGCGTATGTCTTTCTTCTCTTTAGCCAAGGCTTCAAACACGCATTGACAAAGTCACGAGCCTTCGCTACAGTATCAGAAGAATAGTCATGTCTAGATTTCCATTCCTTTTTGCATTATGAGCATCGGCATCATTTACTGTGTTGTTCTCTTCGAGATATTGGTCGTTAGGGTTTGCGGTGCTAATAAAAACATATTCGGAAGGCGCATAAGAGGCTATGTTGCAGGTGTCCCGGGCGTTTTTAGAAGGTCTAGCTGATGCTGCCGGGCTAGCTTTGCATTGGACTCTTGCTGTAGCTCGTCATTCAGTTGCATGTCTTGGGCTTCAAAAAACGAGCAATGCATTCTTCGTCAGTGACTGGCAGGTCATCTAGCGTTCTCTATTGGACATACAAGAATACTTCTGAGAAGCAGAAATTTGGATTCGATGCGTTAGGGTGCATCCATGGAGATTTCTGCGCCACTACTGCTTTATCACGGCGTTTAATACACCCTTCGTTGTCCGTACGAGTCCAAATGCCGGTACTATCCTCTTTGTCACTAACATAGTCTATTGGTTCGTATTTTTCAACAAATGTTGCGAATGTCATATTATGAAACGGCTCATTAGTTGGGCGACTCATGTAAGCACGTTCAATTGGCTCGATTCTAACTGCGATGGAATTTGTTGTCTCTGCAAGTGCAACAAGATCTTCGATACCTTGTGGTTCGACGCGATAAGAGCGGACGGTGCCGCAGTACTTTGGCTTTTTAATCGTTCGAGATTTACTGTGCATCGACAGACTACGAAGCAGTATATATATCGCTTCAGGTGCACCAGCTTCACGAACCGATAAAGTTGAATTCGCTACTCGCTCTAAAAGCCAGTTGTATGGAAGGTTAGGGTCGCACCGCTGAATAGCTTTAGCAATAACACGGCGAAATCGCAAAGTATCTGGTTCTGCCTTACTAATGTATGCTCCGGCGTACAGACAACGACGGATAACGCCGGCATAACTGAATAGCATCCTGGTAGAAATATCTGCCGACAAAAACATTCGGCATGCCGCTCGGCACGTTTCTGAGTGGTAGAAACGCTGACAATGGAGCAAAAAAGTAGCCAAAAACAGATGAATGACAAAAAGAGCTATATCGTCAAATTGTCATTTCTGGGAATTGCGGAATGGCCTTATCAAAGCTACGAATTACGGTGTCTTCTGAAATGTCGTCCCAGGCTGCAATTGTGGCTTGAATGGCTTGCAGGCGCTTAGCTTTTGCAGTCCCTCCCGCGATTCCTCTAAAGCCCGCTCACAGCTTCGATTTTAGTGGTCCCATCACACCAACGTCTAACGGTTGACAAACCGAGGTACTGTTGGGCGGTAGTGGAACCACAGTTGCGTTTGCCACCTCTGCCACAATTCTCTGTCCCTCCTCCGAGACGTGACTATCAAAATTGTCAAGAAGGAGGATAGCAGGATTATCAATTTCGTATTGTAGCAAATTCTCTACGTAGAACTTCCAACCTGTAGCGTCCGTCCATGCATTTTCTTGAACCGTGTAGAAGTGCTCCCGCGGATACGTTGGTATCTCGTAGCGCTCGATCGTCCCGCCCAGCTTGCCCCTGATGATGAAGAGTATAGGTAGTTTTTTCCTAAATACCACATCACAGTGAACAGATCAAAACACAATTCAACATTTTTAATAAAACAATAGAATATCTTACCGTCATCGCGAACTGTGATCACAGCAGTCATTCTACCGGCATGCTTGGTGACGTCGGTGATGTGCGCTGGATCGCGGCGGCCTCGCAAGGCCCAAATGCGGGCGGGTGGCATGTCAAAATTGATGGCTGTTTCATCAACATTGTACATACCACCACCCGCATACGCTTCGTACTCGCGCCACACATCCAAAGAAAACTCGGCACGGGTGTGCTCGAGTGCATCTAAGCTCATTTTAGCTAGCTGAGGTTTTTGTGACGAGAACCCGTAGCTAAAAACAATAGTAACATTACAAACATGAGCACAACAGCTAAAAAAGCTCAAAAGTCACTTACCGATCCGCTTGACGCTGACACATTCGCTCAAGAGCGTCCTGTCCACTGCTCTTGCCTTCAAAATACATTTCCACCCACTGGGAATCGAGCTGCCAAATAAAATCTAATATTCCACGAGTCGTTAGGGCCTGTTGCAGCACAGTTAATATTTTTAGTCAGAATAAGCAAAATCATACGAACGTAATATAAATCGAACATTCTCCTCACGACGCTCGTCCTTCATGTATGTCACTAGCGCTGAGACATAAGGAAATATTTCCTTACGCCCCTGTCCTTTCAACGTCTTGGACGTTGCGTGGCCTGTGAACGCAAGTAGCGCCTCCCGCTGTCTCCACCAGCTGTCTGCCGTCCTGCGCGGACATCCCAGCTCTCGAGCTGTTGCATCAACTCCTATGAGCTCCATACGTCGAACAGCATCTCTCTTTCCTTAATTGTATAGCTGCGCTGCTTTGGAGGCATAGCGCAAAGTGCATGAAATTTAGCGACTACGCAACCCATTTTTAATGCTGACCAGTCAATACTAATTGAGAAATGATTGGTAAAAGTAGATCACTTCGTTAATGTTATTGGTTCAAATTCGTCTGGGTTCTACTATAGGACACCGTCCATGTAACTCGAAAATGCCGAGTTTTGCGTTGCCGGCTTTATCCGTCGTTGTCTGTACTCGGCTGCACCATACGAGTTCCCTATCAGCTGTAAGTCCATATTAACACGCTAGCAAGACAGCAAATATCGCGAGTAACTATTTATTGTCGATACTTCGCGCTTCAACTGTACTTTCAACGATGGCGTTCCGTCCGCACTAACATTCGTTTCAACTAAGTTTTTCTTGCAGTTGTTTTGGGTATCCAAAACGACACTCTTTTGTTGTTTTTTCGACACGATGAGTTTCCATTGCATATGTGCTGCTGTACTCGTTGGACAAGCCTAGATAGGTCGCATTCCCATTCGGGACCCCCGACACGTGGGGGTCTCAAAGCTAAGATATCGACTTCGCCATCTCGACGTGCGCTACATGTAGAACACCTACATTTGTCAAGATCGTTAAATGTTTTTGACAGCACCGATATGTGCTTATCTATGAATGCAGCGAGCTCTGACCGACCTTTATCTGTCTCTGATAGTTTAAGAACATCGGGTGCTCCTTTTATCCATAAGAAGCAGTGAATGTGGGGTGACCCACGCTGCTGAAACTCCACTCTCCAAAAGTAATCAACAATTTCCCCTAAAGGTTTAGTTTTCCCGCATAAAATTGTTTTAAAAAATGCTTGGAACCATCTATTGAAATGTCGAGCACTGATATCAGGGTTTTCGTCAAGATATTTTCGTCTTTCGGCAAAACTAAGCATTGATCGAACGTCAGTGCTGGATTACAGGCTCGGGCGAAATCTGGCCATATCGTATCTGCAGCACTAAGAGTAAGAAAAAAGTAGGCCATCTTGTAGGCAGGACTCGATTGCCAATCATGGATATCAAGTCATCACGTGCATTAGACCAGTAGAGACCACTGCCGCGAACAACACGAAAATACGGTTTTAGAGACTCCAAAACTTCAACGGCAGTCAGTAGTTCTTCTTCTTCGTTGCTAGGGTTGTCACCTGCTGTATTGCTATCCCTTCCACATCATGCTGCCATTATTGCTTCATTGCGCTTATCACTTACTGTTACTCTCTTGACAAGACCATCAATCTGACGACGCTGAATCAAATTTAAGCAGAAGAATTTAACATTTCCGTGCATAACGAAACGTCTGTCATGCCATTTGATTAGGTGTGCGCAGAATTCTGACAAGCCGTACTCATGCATCCTGCTTTCGCCATCTTCCAACGGTCTATACCCACCCTGGCCATCAGGGAATAATGTTGGAAAGCACATCTGCATCATGTGCTTGGTGCGGTATTCATCAATAGGATCTTCTTGACAACGCAATTCGCCTACAGGAATCTGTGATTGTGAAGAATGCACACCAATGGCACATATTATATGTTCCAACTCACTTTTCTTACTGTTCTAATTGCCTTCTAGTTCGAACGATTCAGTTAAATTATCCATTACGTCTTCGCTTATTCTGTCACGCTTGCTCTGCTCATTCGGGCAGTCATCGAGTAACTCAGAATTGTCATTAGCAGTGGGGATGGTCTTGAAAATTGTTGAGAGAGAAATGACACGTCCGATCGGCTTCGCTGGTATCTGGTGTATTGGCACTACATTGTAAATCTTCCTGCTGAGAAGCTACCACGTTACCACAATCACTACAGTTCTCTGCGTCACGACCGGTTATATTTGCTTGGGAACGTTGAGCCGCTGATGCATTTGTGTTATTCTGATTCTTATTTACCGGCTGAGGAGTTCCTTGAAGTCCACGTACCTTTTCGACTGTTATTGTAATGCTGGGTATATTTTGCTTAACATCAATCACTTCTAGCGCTGCAATATTTTGCTCCGATATTGTCACATCTCTATACAACGGGTTGTTTGAAATCAGCCATACCAATGCTTTCCGTACCAAACGTGGTCGCACACGAAAGTAGCTTGATTTCCCATCTGACTCTGACCTAAAAATACAACACCACACGACTCCAATGGTCTGGGTAGTTCTCGAACGATTTTCCAGGTTCGTTCCAATAATTAATCGCATTACCGCGAGTGAATTCCCGTTCGTCGCGGTAAAGATTTGCAAGTCGTAAACGAAATACCCAGACCAATCAGTCTCGCCTCTATTTGGTTTAAGTCGGCAAGCTCTTTAGGTACGCCACCTATTCTAAGCCCACTAGCTTGACAAAACTTAGGCGTTTCTTCGCACGTATCGCTCTGCTGCACCTGTCACAAAGCCATATACGCAGCGGCTTTTCACTGGAAGCAGCAGATACCAGTCCCTCCGCAATGACTTCCACCTCGCATTCTTCATTTCGAAGAGGATCAAAATATGTGTATTTAGGATCGTATACTTTTAAGACAGCATTCACGGAATTTGCAAGTTCGCCACAACTACCGCAAACGCGAAGCAGCGGGTCATCGATGCGTTGAAAAAATGATGCACAAACGTTTGTTTAATTTAATAATTGTTTCGCAATAAAAAAATAGTTTCTTACCTAATTTGTCGTATTCAAGATTCTCGATTTTGTTGAAGCTGGTGATGACTGCGTTCTCTTTGAGCGCTTGCTACTGGGAAGCAGTTGAGCGTCGGCGTTTCGTTTCTTCGTTTCATCTCGACGAATTTGTCTCAGCCTCACGCTTTAGTCTTCGAGCTTGTCGATGCGTTGCTTCGCATTTGTTAGCTGCTCTTGGATGGTAGTGTCAGCTAGCACTTTCAAAGCGCGCCTCGCCGCCTTGACAGATCGTGGGATTTTGCAGTCTTTGCCATTAGAAATCTAAATCCAAACTGAGCAAAAACAACAGCGGTTTGCCGTCATTGATACCACCAATACCAGAACGTAAAAGTCTGGTCATAACCGCAAATTTCGATAATGTTCGTTGAAGCATTTATAGAGCATCACCGATACAGTAGGCTGCATCAGACCAGCAGCGAGAGATGTCGTACCGCTTCACCCAAGTAACAGCAACTAAATAGCGTGCATACGAATGCACGTGCTGCGTTTCACGTGCACAAACGTGATTAGTGTATGCGCATGTAGTTCGGTGACGAAGAGCTCTCATTTTGCTGTACATGTCGAGCATATAGCTGTAGTGCGCTCACCCTGCACAAATATACTACTACATATACAGATTCACGGCTCGTTGAAGCTTTCTGAGAGATTGTTTCTACCCAAAGCGAGATCTTTGCCATCTTCAACGAAGAGGGAATTGTTCCAGATTTGTAGATAGCACCATTATCGGGATCCATTGCCCAACAGCCCGATAGCTGCAAAGTGGGTACCTGCCAAATTGGCGAGGCGTCGAATCGGAGAGCTGCAACCACTGTTTAGCTTTGCTGTAACTATAGGCCAGAACGGCAAGCTCAACGAAAATGTGCATCATGGTATTCTGGTCTGTGGTATGGTTTGAGGTATAGGCTACACTACATTATTTGCATCTTCGATTTAATGAGAACTTCAACGAAGGGTGCGATATGACCAGTGATGTTCACGGGCCGATCCTATCCTCTTACCGCAAACCCTTTCCGGACACGATCGTTGCTCATCTTTCTGGTACGTGCGCTCAGCGTTCGCTCATCTAAATGGCCCGCAATCTGCCCTCGTGTTTGAATGGATGCGACGCAAGCTGCCGTTGAACGATGCTGTTAGTCTAGAACTTCAACTTCAACGCGAAAGGATGCTAATCTGAGCTGTGGTTCGATTCATACGATCCTCAATACGCGTTACATCGCAATATTCGCATCTTCGGCCTGCTGAGACTTCTGATGAACTGCAACGTAGGTTGCGTGATGTCACCAGAACAACCCTCTCTAGGCAGCTTTCCGAACACGATATTCGCCGTCTGAATGGTCAGCTATCTGCGCTTGTGTTTCCACAGGCCCATCCTGAATCAGTGACACCGTTGATCAGCCGACGAAATCAAAATCTCGGCGCGTCATCGTCACCTCCATCATCCACTAATTTGCATTCAACACCAGCTTTCAGCGTAAATCGGCGATGCTGTCGAACATCCCGGGAAATCACGGCTTGCCATCGGCACAATTACGAAGTTGTAACGATCTATGTCATGTATTAAAAGGTGTGTGTTTACGTGTAAATCGTCCTTTCACCGCTGGTATCTTGAGAGGATATGACTGATGTCTTAGTTAGCGCTTGGTTATGGGTGGACCCACTTCTCGAACCTTGTCGATATCTTCGTAGTCATAGCTCACACTTCCGCGGGCTGTACCATCGTACAACCCCACGTATTCCACGCGGTGGAACACGTACACTGCACCAGGAAGAAATGCCAGATTGGCCTTGCCGGCCGTGTTTGGCTTGGCGTCGTCCCACACCACGACTTGAACGATGCAAGCATTGAACACGGACGCTGCTAGCGAACGCAATGCACTCGCTGTCTTGTCAACCTCAACTCGTTGCGCTGGGTCAATTCCTGTGATACGAGTACCGCTGCATCCTTCCAAGCGCTCCGAGGAAAGACAGCACTGTTTGACCGTGATAGTAACATCAGGGCCAGGTTGGGTAGCACCGATAAAGGCCCGAAGGTCAGCCACACAGGAGAATTGATTGAGAGCCTATTGCTCCAACTGCTCCAGCGCTTTGTTACGAATTGTAGTCAGGAGCTCCAGCTCGTGTTGCGCTCACCAAACAGAAAGTGAGGATGCGGATCCAACAGAAAAGTTCGTTTTCCCAATAAGTGTACCGTAACGTCGTACAGTGACTTCTCATGCTGTAATGTATCCGAATGTTCCGGGACGTACAGAACGTTACGACCACGCGCGGCCGGAGCTAATAGTTCGGCTCACTGGTTTGGCGGTCACTCCCCTCATGCCAGTGCCAAGAGCCGCTGTAGTCATTTCCGTAGCAGCGCCACTGCAGTGTCCTTATATGGTTTCTCCTCAATCAGTACAACAAATGCGACAATGATCAGTACGTTGAAAACCCTTTTTACGAGCTCTCTCGAAGTTTTTACGAGCGCCCCGTCACACCTAAATAACCTGATTTATCGCAAATCACAGCTGACCGCTCGTTACAGACGAGTCTCATCCCCCAATCACCAGCCGTAAATCCTATCTAAACCTTCGACAAATCACACAATCCTTTGATGTCTGATACAAAGCGACCGTTCGCGGGTTCCATAAAGTTTTTCCTCACTTGAGTGACTGTTAGTCCACTGGCAATGGGGACATTTCTTGACACCCTTTATGAAAGGCCCATCTATCAATAACAAATGTTTCTATAAAGGGGTAAATTTCGATCGAACTTATCCCAAGAATGGGGATTATAATGATTACCCCTAACCCACTTACTAACTACCTGTAAAAAGGTTGTAAAAAGGGTAAATGAAGTAGTAAATAAGGGTGTGTTTCATTATAGGGGCTTTGCCCCAATGATACTTGGATCATAGATTTCCCTTTTTCTAGACACCGCACCTGGCGTCGAGGATTTAGAGGCCGGGGTGGGGCAGGCCGCAGCGGCGCCCCCGAGCGAGCAAAGCGAAGCGAGAGCAGGACGGGCCCACGGCTATAAGACCGCAGACGAGAGCCAACGCGCGAGTGTCCTACCTTTTCTCCAATGCATATTTTTCGGGTCAATGGTTCAGGTCTGGAAAATAAACAATTAAATAACCCGACCCAGATGCAGACCAGACCCACAAAAGACCCGTTTAAATTTCGGAAATGCTACAGTCCATGCGTCGACTGTAGGTATTGACCTTTTCTCATCCATGTATTGTCCAAGATGTAAAATATACGTCGCGTAATTTATAAATTACCGTCCATGTAAGATCCACTTCTTATCCGGATAAAGTCCGTGTCGCAACCATACTGAACGCTGTACTGAAACCGGTTACCGGTATTTCACCGATCACCCCAGCCTTTCATTTTGCATGTCAAATCTCAAAAATAACGGTGCCACCGGTCCCGCCGCTCCGCCGTCGCCCCCCACCACCACCTCGGCCCCGCAGCAGCTCCCCGTTAAGAAAGATATGTCGAAGCCGACTTCTGGCGGCCCCCTCCCCTCGTTGCCCACGCCCCCGCGCCGCCCACTCCAGCTGATTCTGAGGTAGGTACAGCTCTGCCTGCGTGTCGCTCGTGACAGTATTTGTCCTGGTGACTAAACCTGTGCGTGCTCCTGTATGTTCTGCAGGCTGGGTCCTCTAGCGTGTCATCGGACGTGCCAACGACGGCAGCTCAAGACGGAAAGTCTTCTACGCCCACGGACTCGGGTGAAGCCTCTCCGGACACGGACAATTGCGATCGTCCGTGTATTGTCCAGGTGCTGGAGGATCCAGTGTTTGTGGGTGGCCCCGCCGACGTGTTCCAAAGCTGGGCGGCGTGGGCGCATACCTCAAAGGACGCGGCCAAGACACGCCAGATAATCCGTGTCTTCGCAACTCTCAGTTGCGAGTTGCGCAACAAGCGGCTGGCGAAGACTGGGGCCGCGCGGGATGGCTTCGATGTGCCGTATGTGCCCAAGGAATGGGGCACGTACCAACGCACTTATATCTGTACGCACGGATGGCCAACGAATGACAGAAGCACAGGTCAGCGGCCCAAGCACTTTGTTCGCGGTACTGGATGCCCATTTCGCTTCGTCGTGCAACTGGTGGAAGAGGAAGGGCAGTGGCTCCTGCGCGTGAAGCACGGTGTGTACCAGCACAACCACGCGGTCGGCACTGCGCAATACCGCACGTACGCCGAGAATCGCAAGGTGGATGACGCAGAGACCAAGGGAACTGTCGAACAAATGGTCATGCATGGACGTAAGCGCGCGATAATTTACGAGTATCTTCTCGCTCGGGGAGAACCTCGTCAAGAAGGACGTGGACAACATTGTCCAGCGTGTCAAGGAAGAACGTCGTGGAGGTCTCGACGATGACGACGCTTGCGCGGAGACTCTTGCGGAATTCGCAGTTAATGGAAATGTGGTCACGGTGGACGAGACTGATGCTGGCCACTCCGGTGTGATGAGTTTGACCTCCCGACACATGAGGGACATGATCCCGCGCTTCCTGGAGCTGTTGCTAGTCGACTGCACACACAAGACCAATCGGTAAATTCGCATATGTATTGTCCATTTTCGGTCTATGTATCGTCCGTGTCTTACGATATTCATTGTTTGGGTGGCGTTAGGTACAACTACCAGCTCGGCACATGCACATTGATGGCGATCGACGACAATGGCCGAGGACAGCCAGTACAACAGTCGTTGCTCGAGCGGAACACTGACTGGCATATGTCACGAGCCTTGGATCACTTGTTCCGAATTGTGACAAAATTGGCGACAAGGTCGAAGTCATTATGGTCGACAAGGACCTACACGAGATTCGTGTACGTCGTACTTACTTCCCCAAGGCCCGTGTGTTGATTTGTGTCTTCCATGTGATCAAGTACCTGCGAACGGCCTCGAGGAAGCCGGAATACGGCAAGCTTTCGTCGGATGACCACGACGCCATTGACGCCCTCGTCCACAACATGGTTTATGCACTGAGTGGGGACATCTATAACATGAATTGGGCCTCGATGAAGGCACTTTGCATGCGGACTGGGTTCGTCAATTTTTATGCATACATGGACGAAAACTGGAACAAGTGTACGGAGATGTGGGTCCTCTACCAACGCTCTCGGCTGGCGTATTTGCGCGTGCACACTAATAACCATCTCGAGAATTGGTTTGGTCACTTCAAGGATGCAGTGAACCCCAGTATGATCATGACTGATACAGTGAAGGCCCTCGTAGGGACTGATGCACGTACTTCAAGTGAGTACGTGTTCAAAAGACGCGCGTCGCTTACGTGTGAACAGAAACTACGACGAGGAGATGTGCCAAGTTTTGCGCTTCACGACGCATTTCGCTGCGGAACACGTGGGGAAAGAGTACATCATGGCGACGTCGAAGGTCTACCTTTTCAAGTACGACACGAATTCGAAGCCTGGTTGTGTGGTGGTCGCAGGGAAGCACAAGAACCATATCGTCGACTGGTCCACGTGGAGCTGTACGTGCTCCTTCGCATGTGCAATGCGACTACCGTGCCAGCATGCGATCTCGTTCCGGAAGTGGAGCAAGGCACCTGGAAGCGTTATTCCTCTGATTCGTATCGATGAGAGGTGGGTTAGTTAGGAATCTACTTTTGCCATGTGTCGTCCATGTATTGTCCGAGTAATACCTATGGTTGTTGCCTGCTTAACGATATGACCTATGTGTTACGCATAGATGGCTGCACCCTGTGGGTCAAGCCGTGACACCGCGCCTTTCGTGTTGAACGAGTTCAAACCTGGACAATCTAAGCGCTAGGCCCTCGATGCGAACACCAAGTACAAAGAGGCACTCAGTGCGACGCAGGCAATCTGCAGCGAGCTCGCAGACATCGAGAATGACGATGAATATCGTGAGCATTTGAAATTCGTACTCCAGCAGTGGAAAACATCCGACAGCGAAAGCGCCTGAAGTGGGAGGGATCCTGTTAAGATCGAAGGTGCTGAGACCAAGGCTGTGAATTCCCCGGCAAAGTCTACACGGAGCAGATCCAGGAGCATAACAGAAGCGGCACCTATATCTCAGGGGGTCGGTGATAACGATTTGGAAGAAAATGCCCCTGCCAAATTGCGCATTAATTTGAACCCCAAGGCTGCCAAGACTGGGCGACCTCCAAAAAACAGAAAGGAACGAGAAGCCGACGACAAGATGAAACGAGTTGTTTTCAACGAGTCGGAAGAGCATTGCAGCGGGGCTGCTTAGGTCTGCACGGCACAGAGGAAGACGTAGGACTCCCCGAGTCTGAGTTCCAGGCTTCCAGCCTCAGGTTCTATACAAGAACCTAGTACAGTCCCGTAAGTTAGGACTCGCACAGTCAATGTCCCTTATATAAAGGCCAACACAATTAACTGCAAAATATGAACTGTATTGAATTCTTAAAGCGGCTAGCCTGTACCTGGTGTAAATGTATGAGTTTAATTATAGCTATAGATTACTCCAGTGAAAGGTGAATGAGTGGCTGTGAGGCCAATGGGTACCAGGTACCAGTCGGATGGCTATCCGCTAGAGGTTGCCCGTCGTGTACTACACGCGAAGCAACCTTTGTGTAACCCCGTTACACCCTCCCCCACCAAACCGTGGATACGGAGGATCTACGCCTTGACCCGCTGACTAGCGGAAGGACTGCCACTCGCACACGCCGTGCGCTCAGTGAGCACTCCTTATGCGCCGTGCGCGCTTCACCTTGGGCAAGGCCCGGCGACATCACTAGCTGCGCAGCCTTTCGGGGCACAGCCAGTGCTAGGGTCTTTGACCCAACCGGTGGAGGGGCACCAAAGAGCCGTCAGCTCGCAGTGACCGCGCATCTCGTCTTCGTGAGAGCCGCTCATGGAGCATGGTGGCGATGTCTCGTTTTCGAGCACGTTAATGACGCACTCATTGTGCCTTGGCGCTCCGGGCAGCTCTCTTACGCGCTCCAGGAGACACCGTGCTCAGTACGAGCGAAGCGTATGACGCTCTATGATGACGGAGTCCCGTTTTCTTGGAAGAGATAAAACAGCAACAAATTGCTCTCGCTGGATGGGGTAGGTATCGAACGTTCCATCAGCAGCACACGCTCCAAGAGCGTTAACCACTCGGTCACCCTGCGTGACAAAATAAATGAGATGAAGTCCGTCAGCAATTGATTGCTTTGGGGAGGCAATGGAGGAGATTGAACCCTCCGTCAACAGCGCACGCCCAATGAGCATAGACCGCTCCGCCACGAATTTGGCAACCAATGTGGACTCTGTCCAGCACCATAATAGGTGTTATCGTTGCTGAGCACAGCGCGGTATCGAACCCTCGATCGTCAGCGCGCTCTAAGAGCAACATCCACTCGCCCACAAATATGGACGATGCTCAACAGCAGTGAGGTAGAGATGTTAATCTCTCGTGCTCTGTGAGCCCAAAACATTTGCGACAACGTTCCTCGTGAACATTATCTCTGCTTCAATCGATAGAAGCCTGCGGAGGGGCACCCTTTATGGGCATCCCATTCGCTCTAGCTATATGACAGCACCAGCTTAGACAGCATCTACTGACATCGCAGCTTAAGGTCAGAGCTTGAGCTCAGCTGCTGACCTAGCAGCCCCCAAACTAGTGGGAAGCGCGGTTCGATCGCTGACGCGTCCGATCATTACGATCAAAGGCGTCGACGACGTCGGGGCAATCTTGCCGGAGTGGTACCTCGAACTCCCATGAGTTTTGTGAATGTGGATACCCACGCCACTTCACAAGGTACTGTGTACGACCGCGGTTGCGGCGCCGGGAGATAATACGCTCCACATGATAGTGAAGCTCTCCATGCTCATCTGAGCAGTGCCGGTGGTGGGCGGCTTACAGCCTGGTGCCGCACCTTAGGCGAAGACACTTGCTCAACTTGTTGAGTTTTAGAGCGGTGTACGGCAGGTGTGCTGCTCGCCTCACCGAGGCCAGGTTGATCACTTGCGCTTGCAGCGCCTTGGGCCATTGGCCGCTCCGTAGTAGTCACCACTCGTGTCTGCCCACGGGATGGTGGCGCTAACGCATCCATGCTCACCCCATTGGGATCTTGATACGGCTTTAGTAAGCCCACGTAGAATACGGGATGCGTGCGCATCTTCTTGGGGAGGTTTAGCGTATACGCTAGGCCCTTCTTGGCCACGACCGTAAACGGTCCGATGAAGCGCGGGCGCAGCTTGGTCTTGAAGACCGCAGACACTGCATGTGTAGGCAGGTTTTTAGCGTTTAACAAAACCAGGTCTCCGACCTCAAAATGATGTGTATTGCCTCTGCCTTTTGCATCAGCCTGTTCCTTTTGAACGTCTTGGCTCTCGGCCATTGCGTCACGCACATGTCGTAAGACATTAAGACGGATCGTCAAGAAGTCTTCGACTTGTGTGCGGATAGCACGAGGGCTGACATCAGCAAGGCTGTTGCCGATCCCTCCCCCACCAAGCCCAAGGCCACTACGTGGCGGCGTTAAAGGGACGCGAGGGTGAGAGAGGCCGTTCACATAGAACGGAGTGAAGCCTGTCGAGGCATGCACCGCATTGTTCAATGCGAACTCAACGAGTGGGAGCATCGCGCTCCAACGCTTAGGCGTTTCAGCGCACACGCTGCGGAGGATATCCTCCAGAACGCGGTTGACGCGCTCAGTTTGACCGTCGGTCTGCGGATGATCGGCCGTGGACATGTCCAACTTGGTGCCGAGCACCTTAAAGACGGACGTCCAGAACTTCCCAGTGAAGCGGGGATCTCGATCCGAGACAATAGACGTGGGCAGCCCATGCTGCCGAAAGACACGGTCTAAAAACAGCGCCGCTGTTCCTTCTCCATCGATGGAATCCGGCACCGCCGCTAAGTGAGCCATCTTGCTCAAACGGTCAACAAAGACCACGATGCCCGTGTTGCCTGCCGAGTCTTTCGGCAGACCAAACACAAAGTCCATGCTCATGGATTGCCAACACCCAGTGGGTACAGGCAAGCTCGCGAGGGGCGCCGCCGCATGCGGCGAGGGTTTAACCCGTTGACACGTCTCGCACGTGCGCACATACGTGCTGGCCCACTTATAAAGCTTCGGCCACCAATAGTCCTTGCTTATGGAAGCATAGGTCTTTTCACGACCAAGGTGGCCGCTAAGCGGTGTGTCGTGAGCCTCATAGAGGAGGCGATACTTGAGATCCTCGTCATGAGGGACGGCCACACGAGGGCGATCCTCTGGGCCTGTGCTGTAATACAGCAGGCCACCATCGAGAGTGTATCGATGCAGCCTCGCGCGCAAACGCGCCGACAGTTTGATGTCCGAGTCTTTAAACTCCTTGCTCCCAAGAGCATGTAGCAAGGCTACGCAAGCGTCATCACGAGCATACGCCGCTCGAATGAGGTCGGGAACCGACGAGGTCACCATGGTGATATGAGCAAGCTCGTAGTCCGGACGGCGTGAAAGCGCATCGGCCAGGACATTTTGCCGTCCCGGCTTGTACTTCACCTCGAAGTTATACTCCGCAAAGAAGGAGAGCCAACGGGCCATCCTCTGAGAGAGGTGCGGCGACTGTGTCGCAGTGCGTAGTGACGCATGATCGGTGAAGATCACAAATGGCTTGGAGCCGAGCAGGTGGACCCTGAATTTGACTAGAGCATACTTCATCGCAAATAGCTCTTTGTCATGAACTGGGTAGTTCTTCTCCGCAGCCTTAAGCTGGCAAGATTCAAACGCAATCACGCGTTCATGCCCGTCGGCGTCCGCTTGCAGTAAAGCACTACCGATTGCGAAATCGGAGGCGTCACAAACGACGCTGAACGGACGACCAGGGTCCGGGAGTGCCAAGATTGGCGCCTGCAGAAGGCTTTCCTTAACTTTATCAAAGGCTTCTTGATGCTCGGCATCCCAACGCCACTCCACATCCTTCTTAAGGAGATTGGAGAGTGGCCGCGCCACGTCAGCGTAATTCTCGCTATACTTGTGCAAGTAGTTGGCCAGCCAAGCCACTTACGCAAGTCCTTCTGGTTCTTTGCAACCGGCCAGTCCACGATGGCCTTGACCTTGGCTGGATCAGCCCGAAGGCCGTGCTTCCCAATGAAGCAGCCGAGGAAAGGAATTTCCTCGGCGCCGAATAGGCATTTATCCGCATTGGCGTACAACTTGTACTTGCGCATGCACTCGAGCACTGCTCGCAAGTGTGATGTGATTCTCCACATCCGACTTACCGTGCTCCGCACGACTATGGACGAATATATCGTCAAAGTACGTTTGTGCGTACGCCCGATGGGGCCGAAAGAGCTGCGTCACGAGACGATTGAACGTCGCTGGCGCGTTCGAAAGCCCTTGGGGCATAACCAGCCACTCCCAGAGCATTCCGCTCGGGGTGCTGACCGCCGTTAGCGGTATATCGCTGGCTCGCATGAGCAATTGGTAGTAACCATCGACGAGGTCAAGGGCACTGTACATGGTGCATCCAACCATGTTGTTCTGAAGAACATCCTTCCTAGGAATTGGCGTCTGTGCCGGGATGGTGGCGGCATTGAGCTTATTAAAAGCGTGGACAATGCGCCATTTGCCATTGGGTTTTCTGACACAGAACGTCGGCGTGGAGTGCGGAGACTTGCTCTCGCGCACTAATCCCGCCTCGTGCTTCGCACGGAAGAACGCGTCAATGACGTCACATTGTTCCTTTGGCAAGGAGCACTGCCGAGTTACGCAGTATTTGGTTCCAGGAACCAGGTCAATTTCGTGACGGACACTTCGATCCGGAGGTAAGCCAGACGGTGGGTCTGTTGACACCACGTCCTGGTACTCCTTTACCAAAGGATAAACTGATCAGAAGGATCTTTGAGGATCGAGGATCTGCTCCGCGCATTAAGCGCCTTCTTGGTGTCCTCGAGGACTGCTTCGTCAAGAAGTGAGAGAGAGAAGAGTTGAGCTCCTCTTCAGGTCGAAATATGACCACTTCGGCGAGTCCGCCCGCCTTTAAGGCCTCGCCAAACTCGGCAATCGACATCTCGTCCAGCTTTAAGAGCTCCTCGATCATCGGGATGGCCTCTAGGCTAATGTCGCCCGTGACGTCACCCGTCACTCCATCGACGAGGGTGTACAGCTGCTCACCGCAGTCGCGTGGAGCGTTGCTGCCCAACACGCTGGACGCCTCGTCCGACGTCACCGACGTCGCAGACGCTCTGCGTCTCATCCTCATCCTCCTCCGCGACCGAGATCGTCCGGACGAGGGAGTCATGGCGACAGTGGCAGCGCCATCAGCTTGGGAAGGCTCGAGGGCCAGAGGCACCTCCAGCGAAGACGTGCTCGACGAGTCATCTCCACTCAGTGGATTACGCGCCACTCCGCGTGGTGGAGAACGTGCCACCCCACGTCTAGTCTGGCTGACAGACTTCATGTCAAACTTGACATCCAGCGACAAATCGCTCGGCGGAGTACGTGCCGCCCCACAACCAGCCTTCACAGGCTCAGTGTCTTCATTGACACTCAACGATGGATCGCACGGTCGGCGACCATCACTCAGCGGAGTACGTGCCGCTCCACAAGAGTCAACCGGGCTCTGCCCGAACGTTGACATTTCATCGACCAGCGCAAAGCGCTCATTGGGACTCCTGTCCCCGACAGCGGTGTTGTATACCAACTCAGACACACCGATGTCCAGCACCATGGCCGTTTCGGCCCAGTGCTCGCGCCAAAGCGCTTCTGCTTCCTAGCAGAGGTGGGTTCATGACTCGCCAATGCTCCACTAGGAGAGATGCGCGTTGCGCCTAAGGTCTTCGACCTCCAGTCAATCCAGGGCTCGTGGCGTTCCAGCCACGCCATGCCCAGGATGAGGTCATACCTCGAATCCAGGTCGAGGACCTGACAGCGTTCCACGCTATCGAAGTCCAAGAACTTCAGCCTTAGGTCAATTGCGACCTTCGGCACCGTGACACGGGTTCCCGTCGCTAGACGGACAGTAACTATGTCACCCTCTCGCGCTCTCAGCGCCTCAGCATACTGCTGACCTCCTTCTACGGTGGAGCCTGACATCGCCTGAGGCGCAGCAGCGCTGAATCGCTGCTGACATCACCTGCAGCGCAGCAGCGCTGACTCGCTGCTGGATGTGCTCCATAAGAGCATTCTCATACATAGAGAACGCCTCGAGGCGCGCGTGAACTGCGTCCGAACCTTGGGACGCCAGGTGCGCCATGCCCTCAGGGCCTAGCAGGGACATTAGCTTTTTAAGCGTGTCCTGCTGGCTTGGGGACAAGTGCGTGAACGCCGGATGCTCCATTCTCCCAGATTCAGTCTACGACTCAGGAGTCGGATTGACTACAAGTGTGCTACCAGGTGCAGCGGGCTGCTTAGGTGTGCACGGCACAGAGGAAGACGTAGGACTCCCGAGTCTGAGTTCCAGGCTTCAGCCTCAGGTTCTATACAAGAACCTAGTACAGTCCCGTAAGTTAGACTCGCACAGTCAATGTCCCTTATATAAGGCCAACACAATTAACTGCAAAATATGAACTGTATTGAATTCTTAAAGCGGCTAGCTCCTGTACCTGGTGTAAATGTATGAGTTTAACTATAGCTATAGTTAACTCCAGTGAAGGTGAATGAGTGGCTGTGAGGCCAATGGGTACCAGGTACCAGTCGGATGGCTATCCGCCAGAGGTTGCCCGTCGCGTACCACACGCGAAGCAACCTTCGTGTAACCTCGTTACAAGCATCGCCGAAAGCTGGGCGAAGTCACGCTGGTGCAGCTTGCGCGTGGATTACACGTAAACAAACCGCAACTACAGGAAGCTCTGAGTCGCGTGGCCCCGATCCCAAAACAAGTACGAGAGGGCGACGAAAAAGAAGCCGAAGTATATCAGACAGATCGCCCCGTTTTGAACGAGAACGCGTTCTACCTGCTCCCGCTGTAGCTGCTGGAGAGATGCGCCGCCGCGATACCCGTGAAGAACACCGAGGAGACGGCCATCGAAGTATTCAGCCAGAGCCAGCCGACACAAGAAGACGAAAGTCAGCCGCTCAATGCGCCAGGAGAAGGCACAAACAATCCTGGACAAGACATGGACAATCCTGGACAACACACGGACATTGAGTGTGTAGAGATTGCGGGCATCGGCACATTTCCGCGTGAACAGATCGAAGCGATGTTGTACTTGGCTAAACTGAAGGAGCAGTGTGAACAAGGCGTGGACTTCTGCATCTGGTTTGCGGGATGTTGCCAGCGGGCAAACTTCAAGAGATGGTGAACCTAATAAAACGCTCATATCCCCAACACACCTTCATTATTGACGACAACGACTACCACTACGCGATGTTGTACTGTCTGAAGCCGCCCACATGGGCTAACGACGCGCTACTTCTTGCTTTTTGCGCGAGACTTTGCCGACAAGTAAAAACGACCCGTGTCGTAGGGATCGAGTCAGCAACGATGGGGAGGAAGACGAAGACAATAAGTGAGACTGCCAAGGCAAGGGTGCAGGCGTTTGTAACGGAAGCGGACGTGTTGCTGATCCCTGTGAACTTTGGGAACACTCACTGGTGTGCAATTATTGTGGACGTCAAGCTGAACGAAGTCATGTACTATGACTCCATGAACACGAAGGCCTATAAGAGCGTATTGGACCGAATGTCATGGAACCTGGCCGATACTCTCGGCGACAATTACGAGGTGGTCTCGATCAACGCGCCGATCCAGATGGACGGACACAACTGCGGCTTCTACGTGATGCTGAGGTTATGGCGCTTCGTGGACAAGAGTGTGTCGCTAGACGTGACTCCGAAGGGACAGTTGCTGTTGCGCTTCCGCATCCTACACTTCGTGCTTAACGGTAGCATTCCACAACTCAATATAGCTTCATTTGCAGCCATCGAAGTCCTATGTATCTGGTGTCCCATCTTGAGTGTTTGACTCTGTGTCTGTGGGGACCGGCGTGCACGTCGAATCACTCCAACTCACTATACTTTTTTATTACTCGGTAAGTAATTTATTTCAATACACGGACAACACATGGGGGAACACGGACAATACCTACAGTCGACGCATGGACTGTTGCACTGGCCTTTAAATTTTAACCGTTCTGCGGATCTTTTCGGCCGGTACAAGCGCGTACAACATGTGTGGCGCTACATATTTAGCTACTTTGCTAGCATCATATACCTTTTCCACAGGAGATGCTCTGAATTTTTAAGTGACAAATGCTTAGATTGTATTTACGGTAGTCCAAAGTGCAGAGCAGAGCATGATGTGCAGCCTGGTAGCTAAATCATTGCAGACTCCTCAAGATCGCGAGCAAGTGTCTTGACAAGTACCCTCTTACACGCCGGCGTAGCCGAAGAGCGTAAGACTGGCAACCATGATGAACATGCCAGCGAACATGCCCACAGAAACAAAGTGCGTCTTGTCCTTAGCGAACTTGTACGACGTAGGGATCAGCTCCTTCACGCAGATGCACACCATGATACCACACACGAGTCCGAACAGGATGCCCTCCGAAACCGGGTCCATACCATCGCCTATCGCAAGCCACGCAATGACCCCGCCAAGTGGCTCAGCAAATGCAGAAACCGCGCACCACATGATGCCGCGCCAGCGGGAGCCAGTGGCAAAGTAAATGGGAGCAGCGACAGCGATACCCTCCGGGATGTTGTGCAGACCGATACCAACGGCGAGGGAGAATCCAACAGATGAATTCTGGATGGCGCTGACGTAGGTGGCGATTCCCTCCGGCATGTTGTGGATTCCAATGGCAAGCGCGCTTAACACGCCCATGCGCTGCAAGGCCTGCTTGGCCTGCTCGTCCATTTTAATGTGATAGCCAATTGGCTGGGGGTCTGAGCCTCCAGATATTCGACCGCCGGACTCTTGCCAGCCGTTTTAATGCTTTCAAACTGCTCCATCGATTCACGAACGTCTTCCAGGTTGTTGATCTCCGTCATCTCATGCTCTGGCGATATTTTTTGCACGACGAAGTCAATGGCGTAGATGAGTGCGATGCCGAGCGCAAAGCACGCTGTAGCCGAGAGCCAACCGTGGCCTGTAGCCGTCTCCTCCGTCATGTCGTCAGTGCGGAGACCCTCAGTCAGCAAGTGCACTGACTCACCGAAAATCTCCACTAACGAAATGAACATCATCACGCCCGACGAGATGCTGAGAGCGACCGCCAGACTCAGCGGGTTGGCCAGGTATACGAGACGCTTGCTGAATACGACCATGCCTCCCAGAATCGTGGCGGCTCCAGCGGCGATATTGAGCGCAAAGGCGACGGCGACAGCGTGACCGGTTTGAACCATTGCTTCGCAGAGATAATAAACACACTTGTGCAGTTGGAGGCGATTTTGTAAATGGCGAACGCAGCAGGCTAGAAGGTCCTCCCAGGTCCCAGCAAAGAGCGAGACTCCTGTACTCGAGGGGGATCGACAACTTCCCGCGGCGTGGAAATCACAATGAACGGGAAGTGCTTGGCACTGCCAAGTCTGCTGAATCAGTTGAACGTCTGGCCGACATATCCAGCGCACCTTATACAGGGCACACCGTGTTGTTGGATGAGGTTGAGAGCGGTCCCTAAAGATCTGTATAACTTGAGATTAATTAATAATCTCGGCGCAAAACAGCCAGATATCTGCGATCTGGCTCGTGCGTCGCCATGCTGCTGTCAGGCGACCCATAGTGTTCTCATTGGAGCGAGGCACGTGTGATAGTGACCATAACCTCGTGCCCCAGCGTGTCGTTGCCCTGAAACTGCGAGCGATTAGATCTGGTGGTGGATGGCGGTGGAAGGAACTTCATTTCGCTGCTATCGTGCGAACAGAGCAGAAAAGTGTTGCACGCGAGGTCAAGCGCTCTGCTAACTTTTGAAGTACACTCATTGAAGCCACTGATGACTGCTTCTGTATCTTCACATTGGCCTCCGTGGCTCTACGTGCTGACCATTAGTGATACACACCACCATCAACACGTTCTCCACAGCAGCCAACAGTTCATCGGGAGATAATGCCTGTTGGTCCAAACGACCTCGCCAATCTCTGGCAGTGAACCGTGTTGTGGCCATCTCAAGGTTTAGCTCATGCGGCGGTGCGTTGGATAGGTACTGACCCAACAAGTATCGCCGCCTATACACAAACAGAGCCACGATCACTTTTTATTTTATCCACCCGTATTTGGTTGGTCACGATGATAGCAGCAGCGCGGAGAGACTTGGACCTTTGGATATTCGTGATGGATCTCACTTTCGAAAACACGGTCGGTCAACGCAATCCTAGAGGGGGTCGTCACTTTACAGACTCCTTCGCCCCTCGATCAACAAGATCCGGGTGTTCTAGTAGGCAAATGATTTAGAAGTACAGTGTACTAATACTACCGGTACCGTAGTAGATTGGTGCATCCATGTTACATGGGAACGGACTCTGAATGCAGATCGCTCGTTGTACTACTGCAAGGTTATGACGAGTCAGTGACGACGAAGGTAACTGCTCGCAAAAGGAATTTTGCTGGCGTTTGTTTCATAACTACGGTTGTGGAATCCAAATTCCATGTTCAGGTGAGGGCAGTCGCGATGGCGAGGTCTCATTAAAGCCCAGGCTCCGCAGGACTGTGACCACAGCTTCGCCGTCGATGGCGAAATCGGAGTGCTGGAATATAAAGGTGCAATGTCGATTGAAGGAGCTTGTCAAGCTTTGAGTGATTGGCTGGTCCGCAGCGGCTTCATGAAAATGAATGGCATTTTCGAAGCCTCCATGTTGCGTGGAAAGTAATCGTATGTACTCTCCATCGTAACAGCAACGTTTTTGTTGACGTCTCCACTGTGGCTTTATATCGCGCGGCTTGGGAAAAGCAATATTCTCCATTCTAGTCGTGACGCAAACGCCTTGCTCCATGGTAACCACAGCGAGTGCCACTTACTGCTCGCAAAAGTGCAGATACTAGTTTCGCCGTCGGATCCTTGCACTTTTTCTTTTAGGGCCAAAACACTGCGGACCTCATGCGCAGGCCGATGAGCAGTATTCAAGGGAAAAGAACATCGATCCGGATCCGGCGATCCGGCTAGTGCGGTGGTGTGTGCAACCGATATGCTGCCAGTCACCGGACCCCATGTATTCTCATTGGAGCGAGGCGCCATGCGCCTCGCGGTCTCGATGTGTCATTGGCCGCTAGTCTCCGTTTGCACACGCCGATAAGAAGCTGGTGTAGATGGGACTTAGATCGCTGCACCCGTGGCGTCGAACAGAAAAATGTTGAAGTTCCGGCTCTACATCGTCCACGAGCAAAAGATGGACACAATGCGGTCATCGACTAATTTCTATTACATGTACTGCTAGACATACCGTATTACGGTGATTAACCACCGCCACTCGTGCGAAATCAATCCCGCCGCAGACGTAGCTCCAGTGACTATACCACGAACGCACAGGGCCTTCGTTACACGTGGCGTTAGGCTAAGTGGTGCTAGGTTCACAAGGTAGCACTTCTGGAGCGTGTCAGACTCTAAAAGCTAAGCTGCTTCCCGCTATCACTCGGATGAAGATTGCCTTGCTGCGCAATGTCCTATCTCATGATCGCGGTACGGGACGCGTGCCTCCGCCGTCGGAGGGAGCAGTTGGTGGAGCGGATGGTTCTGCAGTGAGACAGACGCGACTTGCAGTGTCGATTGTACTGATCCCAAGCAACTCCTGCATACTGTACTGCACTAGTACTCATTAGATTTGACCCGGGGCGATTATCCGAAGTGGTCCACGGTGTACTCGAACTGTTTCATTGAGTGGTGTCTGCTGCTCCATCCAATGAACTTCATTGTCAAGCAAGGTCTTCTTCCCACAACTTGTTTTGCACGATGGGTCTCACGTGGCTCTCGACTCTTCTCCTCGTGCTCTTCGCGTACGTCTGTGCGGCGCAAAGCGCCTCGGACTCTTCGACCAGCGACGTCTACAGTTCATTGGATTCGGACTCTTCGAGCGGTAGCACCGGCGACATCTACAACATTTGCCCCGTTGTCGTCGACTTCACGAAGGAGCAAGATGACCTCTCCGACGCCGAGATTAAGGCCAACGCCGCTGACGCAGCCATGTCTGCGTACATGCTCAGTCACCCCAACAACACGCTGTGGGACTACTTCAAGATCGAGACGAAGGCGAAGAAGGAAATGTACAAGAACCTGCCGCTGATGGAAAGGATCAAAAAGCGTATCAAGGGTTTTATCGACTTCACCGCCAACACGGTCATCGCTCTCGCGCAGAACGTTGCTGACGCCGTCAAGTGGATCATCAATACCATCCGCGATCCTCTCGTCGGAGTGAAGCAGGTCGTCAACTTTTAAGGAGTTTGGAAACAACTGTAAAGCGCTGTGGAAGCTCATTAAGGAAGACCCCAAAGAAACCGGTGAGAACATGGCCGGTGGTTTGCTGCTGCACATCATGCACAATCCGTCCGAGTTCACTGCCGAAACCGTGCTGATGGTCAGTGGTGGATTCGCAGTGATCCACGGTCTCATGGCAGGTGTGAAAGCCGTCTTCGGCACAATGAGCAACGTCATCTCCAAGGTGCTTCTGTCTGTGCTGATGTTTATTCACGCCATCGACGACCCGATCTACATCGTCACTCCACTCGTGACATCCATGGTCGAAACGGCTGGAACCATCAACGTTGGTAGCAGCAACTCGAGCAACTCCAGCGACGACACTGTCCTTACGGTTGACATTATCAAGCCCATGAAGGCGTGCAAAATTCCTCAAGAGTATCGCCCCAAATTCTCCTCGCGGGATTTGTGCCTCAGCACCCCGAGGAGATTCGCAACCTTATCTTCGGCTCGACCCGGCGCACCGCGAAGATGACCGAGCAGGAGCGAATTGCTGCTTACAACCACTTTCACGACTTTGTGTGTTGTTACCTGCAAGACCAGTCGTTCGAAGTGAACGCTCCGAAGCTGGACTCCGCGGCGTTCGAAGCTGACCTCGTCGCCACGCCCGTGAAAATGAGCAACTGCTCGTTGCTGCTTGCTAACTACACCGCAGACGACGTCTGGAAATCTACTGTAAGCGACGACGAGTCCACGAATCTTGATGACTATGAATCTGCGAGCGGCGACGAGTAAACCGATAAAGGGATATAAAAGTGGTGCTTAGTGGATGCCGAACACCGAGTAATACGTAACATCATTATCATGTCTTTTCGACCATCCGGAATGGCAAACTTCAAACGGTAGCTGTTCGTAACCGACCAATCGTTGTCTGGGTGGTTAATTGGATGTCAATGTCCGACCATGCTTTGCAGGACGGACGTCCATGGCTGTCCATTTTTTATTGCGGTTGTCAGGGTCAAAGCAATATTTCGTACTATGAAGCAAATGCGGTTAATGTTCGATCAGTGTCTTGTGTTGGCGCTGTGCCTACAGGTCATCGACGTTCTTTTATTTCCAACGCATTGCCAAAGTTGCTTTCAGAGATTGGTGAACACAGTACATTTACTGGAGCCCGCATACCTGAAAATGTTAGGTTGTCCATACCTGACCATTGAAGAATCTTGTGGTAAAACGGGTATCACATTGACATGGTTGCCTGTCCGTGACACTACTTGTGATGCAGTGCTGCTCCACGCACAGTAGCTCTACCATACGTGCGATGCAACGGAGCCCACGTCAGCATTCTGGTGGATCCGGTCTCAAATGTCAGATGTACGCCCACAATGCTCGACCTACTCGTGGGTGAAACGAAGATCTTGTCAGGTGATCGCGGAGACAGAATGCTAGACCTCATCGCCGGATTTACGTCAGTGTGGAGCATTTCTAAGGGGTGATAGCGCCAGCTAAGATTTCGTCTTTAAGTGCAATTTCGAGGCAATCGGGCCGTCGCTTGTAGCTCAAACATTTGGTGGGACCAATCTAGTTCATACGACTCTAAGTCACCTATGGTCATAGGTGACTTAGAGTCGACCATTACATAACGATTCATTCTGTCGTTTCTCGGATAGCGACCGAACAGCTTCGATCGCACTGCGAAAATATGCGTAGTTCTGGCAAGCGGCAGGCAGGGGTGGTGGATATCACGACGACCAAGAAACACCACGCTGCGTATGACAGCGACTTAAGTTCCTTCCCCGATTTGGTCACGTTGTTCCACTTTCAATTTCCGTCGCTGTTGGTTCCTCAAGATGCGTGCAACCTCCTCTTCAGCTGTTCTCGTTCCCTCGACCGACACGTCCGTGACGCCATTGTCACGAAAGCACTGTTGCTCTTCTACGAACACGACAGCGTACATTTTGGAGATAAGTGTCCAGGTGATTGGCACCAGTAGATACCTAACTCCATTCAGGGGCTCGTGGATGTTGCGGTTGCAACTGGGACCACGAGAAACAATATGAAGTCGTGCCTGGTGACTTGTCGCTCACCAAGACGCTAAACGCACGCGTACACTTACTGGATGCAATGCGTCTGATCTACAAAGGTATCCGTCCTCATTGCTTTAAAGTCCTGCAGTTATTTTGCGCGGTCGGCGTCCTGGAGCATGCCACGATGAAACCAGTCGTATTCTCGCTGGTTGAGTCGCTGGAAAGACAGCGGGGCGACAAAGGCGCAGTGGCGGAAGAAGTGGAGGATGTTTACACGGACAACATCGAGCAACTAGTACGGCTCATGGATAGCGAGGAGCCTGGCACATGATCAAACTTCTTCAGCTCGACACATGAGACGCCCGATTCTCCGACTATAATTGAAGCACTGGAGAGGAATCGAGGTGAACCAAGATGGAACAACCACCGACTCTGCCAGGGCAGCGACCAGTTTCTCAAGGGGCGATCCGTACCACCCGAAATGTACGAGAAATGGCTGCGGCAACCGTTAAAGTGGTTTATGTTGCAGCATTTGAAGCACGTCCGCTGCGTTCGACCCCAACTTCTTGCTCCAAATCAAATCTTTTCAATATCATTGCCGGCTTCACTTCTGCGGGTGTGCTCTGCAACGTGTACGTGACCTAGATCCTTTGGGGGTGGCGGCCATTTAGACCTTGGAGCGCCCGAGAAGCAATGGCAACTTACGTGAGTGTCACGTGTTAGCAAGAGACATCAATGACATTAACGCAAAATGACAAAAAACCCTGAGAACTTCGTCTTGATGTCATTTCGGCATCCAGCGCCCTTGCAGACCAAACGCGCGCCTGCTCTCAGCAGATGCTGCTTGGCAACTAACCCCACCCCACCCTCATTCTTCTCACTATCTTGTCCAGTCACAAGATGCCAACAAGTGGGATATTTTGGCAAGTCCAGCGGAGCCCCCGCTATCATTTGCCCGTATCATTTGCACACGTGTCCGCTAAAATATCCGAAAGCTCGACGCTGGATACTTTTTCCACCATCTGATTTCCACGTCACTCGCGTGCGTTCAGCACCAGTATCCTGCGCCTCCATACATTCTCCCAGTCAACGTGTCCCGTCATATAAGCATAGCAGTAAAGATTCCCCCGCTTCAAGCCATCCCAGTCATCTTGGCTCATTTCCCAATTTGCTGCCTTCCTCGCAAGCGCCTCCGACCCCAGTCCATCACCCAAGTCAAGATGCTGAACCTGTACCCCCGGCCACGCACAGCGCCTGGAACGGCTCGCCGCCCTCGTTCCCGCCCGGCACGGACTCGGCCGTGGACGAAATCTTCAAGGCCACGACGGGCGCCGGCACGAACGAGAAGGCGCTGAACAAGGCGCTGGGCGGCAAGACGGCCACGCAGCGCGGCTTCCTCGCCAAGCGCTACCAGGAGCTGCACAAGCAGAGCCTGCGCGACCTCATGGGCGCGGAGACCTCGGGCCACTACGAGTTCCTGCTCAAGCTGCTGGCCTCGCCCCTGCCCGAGGCCGAGGCCGGCATCCTGCGCAAGGCCACCAAGGGCCTCGGCACGAAGGAGGAGCTCATCTACCCCGTCGTGGTGGGCCGCACGAACGTGGAGATCCAGATCCTCAAGAAGACGTACTACGACGTGTACGGAGAGGACCTGGGCGCGGTGCTGGAGGGCGACCTGCACGGAGACTACAAGAAGGTCATCCTGGCCTCGCTGCAGGGCGCGATCGTGCCGTACGACGCCGCCAACGTGCACACCGCCGCCAAGGTGGACGCCGACGTGGAGAAGCTCTACAAGACGGGCCGCGGCAAGATGGGCACGGACGAGAAGGCTTCCTCAGCGTGCTCGTGGCCTCCCCGCCCGAGCACATGCGCGCCGTGGCCGCCGCCTACGAGAAGAAGCACAAGGAGTCCTCGTGAAGGCCGCCGCCCACGAGTTCTCGGGCGACGCCGAGAAGGCCATCCTGTTCCTCATCCGCATGATCACGGAGCCGCTGGACCTGCTGGCCGAGCTCTTCGAGGAGGCCATGAAGGGCTTCGGCACGGACGAGGACGCACTCAGCTCGGCCGTCGTGCGCTACCACATCGTGCTGCGCGACATCAAGCCCGCCTACAAGAAGAAGTTCGGCAAGGAGCTGCGCGAGCGCATCGCCGCGGAGGTCAGCGGCGACTACGGCGAGCTGCTGCTGTCCGTGTTCGACGCCCGCGACTAAGCAGCGCTGTCGAGGCGTCCGAATCGCGTCGCGTTCCTGTCCTCTAGTGCGCAGCTCGACCGAAAATGGTAAAGTTGAAATAAAAAAGAAACACGTGTCGAGCAACGCCCATTTCGGACGAATTTCCATATCTTCGTGAAAAGCACTGAGAGTTGTCTTCTTTCGGGCGCACTCATACTGTATCTATAGTATTAATAATACTTCTTGTAGTACTGTATTTGTTTTGCGTCATTTTCGTTTCGATCTCAAGACGTCCCACTGACGGTGGAACTAACGGACCCGCCCGATTAGAAGTCCTCACCCAAATAATATCCCGTGGGGTGTAATAGCTGCACACTAATTAATAGTACCCCTCCTGAATACAACGACGCAGCTTGCTGTCCACTTGAGGAGGCTCTGCTGCTCTCCATCCAACAAAGTCGAGCTCATAGCGCTCCACTCACACGCCATTCTCAAAATGGGTCAGCAGAGGCAAACCGTAAGCATTGGACGCAAGCAAGAGGTGATCAATTGGATCGAGACGGTGGGGGAAGGGCATGCCTACCCGAGCCGTCGCTCACTTCCGGGCTTCAGGGTGGAGCGTTGATGGAGGCGCTGTGCGGCGCTGGTGGAGACTGCGCGAGAAGATTCGTGCTGCTGCCCCCATCAAGCACGAGTTGCGGGTGGTGGTCGCAAGCCGTTGTCGGAGATGCTGGAGGAGCTGCTGTACGAGGAGTTTGTGACCAAGCGCACGAAGAAGGAGAAGGTGACGCGCAGCTTGTTGGCTAGTATGGTTCTCACGCTTTACGCGGGTGAAACGGCGGGGCGCGAGGCGCCTCCTTTCGCTGTATCAGATTACTGGGTCACAAAATGTGTCGCTTCGAGATCTCACTGCGGCGGCGGACGATCCTGACCGTCCTCGACGATGACGTCCTCGTGGACCGAGCTGTTCGCTACATGTCGTTTCTCCATGACCTGCTGCCGGCCGTCGATCTTGAGCAGGCCGTCCTCATGGACGAGACTGCCGTCTACTTCGAGGACGCTCGCCAGACCTCACTAGACTTCACTGGTGCCCGCCACGTCGTAGTTCGCTCGACTGGATTCTCGTCCATGATAATCACGGTCGTTCTCGCTGTGAGCGCGACGGGAAGAAAGCTTCCCCACTTCTCGTGTGGAAGGGGAAAACCTCACCCTCTTTTGAGAAACGACCCGGTCCACTGTACGTCGCCCAACAACCTCGCGCGTGGGTGGACAGTGAATTGCTCAAGAAGTGGATCGATCTCGCGTTTTCGTTGGTGATGAACGGGGAAGGAAAGTGCCTGGTGTGGGACAGCATGAGAGCACACATCTCGAAGGTTGTGAAAGCTAAGTGCTCGGCCAGAAAGATTGCGATGTGTGTGGTGCCTGGCGGACTGACACCCTATTTGCAAGCAGGTGACATTGGAATCTACAAGAGCTTCAAGGACTTGCTCTATCTAGAAATCAACGCTTGGAAGAAGTCGGATCAAGTAGAGTACACTCGGTTTGGTAATCCTCGCATGCCAAGCGTCGACACTGTGTGTGGTTGGGTTCTCCGGGCGTGGCGAGACACAGAGGAGTCGACGGTCATGCGTAGTGTGGAGGCTGCGGGTTTTGCGACCGAACCGACCGACTGGTTCGTCGCGAAGCACGACGTCTACGGCGCTAAATTCCGCGAACGATGGGCGGACGATTCGAAGGATGACGACGACGCAGACCTGTTGAACCTTTCAGCCTTGGACAACGCTCTCGACGACGTCAACCTGGTAGATGAGTAACCATCCGCTAACAGAGTCATTGCCCAAATACAGTCCTCTTTGCACCCTCAAGCTGTCATTACTTAATAGAGGCCGGATTATAATAGGGCGCGTCCGTTAGTGCGCCACCAGAGTCTCTATGATGACAACACTGGAGAATCGGTGACCTCTAATGAGAGATTTATGTGTTCATAATGTTTAAAAAGACACCACGAAGGAATGTAGGCTTCATCAAGAAACTATAGTTATTGTACTGGCGAATTGAAATGACCCACCAACTTTTGAAAGACTATTGTGTCACATGTATTGTGAATTCCGGAAAATTCTACTGCTGCCGGAATTCCGGCATTGCGAGAGGTAATCCGGTATAAGCAGCGGTAAGATGTGAAATCGGATCTGCGACAATTCGTAAGGAATTTAAATTCCTTACGAAGCCTCGGGAGGAATTCGTCGCTGTTTTTAAAAATCTAAATTTGCAAAACGGGTCGCACTCGTCGATCGGACACGTGGAGCTCACATCAGGCGCAACTAAGTTCGTGTGGTGGGAAGGAATGGTACGTCGTCGCTATAATCTTTGAGGGTGTGCTTGTATGGCGTGTCTGTCGTGGACTAAGGTATATGTGCGTAATGGCACTCCTCTTGGGATGAGCGTAGCCGAGAAAGAAAGCCTCACGACCTTCACGTGTCGTTCACTACTTCGGTGCGGAGCCCGCCGCGACCAGCTCAGCACTTGCATATCTCGCACACATGGAAGAAGAGACCGCACGAATTGCAGTGGAGCGTCGCCGAGACGCCAGAAAATCTAAACGAGTACTGCGTAAAGGACAAGAGCGGCTTGCTGAGATTCGGAGGGCCCGGAAACGCTTGCACGAGAACGCAGAAGACGGTGTGATATCGGCTAGCGAAGCGGGCAGTCTCGAGCGTGAGACCAAAAGTTTGGCGCACGGACTTGTGGACCGAGGCCGAGGTACAGGAGTTTGTGCGTCGCAAACGTGCTGAATATGCTGAGTGTATGGGAGGGAAGGCGTCCGCTAGCCCTCTTCCAAAGCGGCCCCGTGTTCAGAAAAACTCAGACAGTAATGCGCTGCCTTCTGCTAGCGAAAGCGAAAACGATTGCGACGATGACTTCGTGCCAGACAGCGGCACTGCTTCGGATGAAAGTGACCGAGAAGACGGGCGTCGCTTTGTCGGCTTGTCTACTAAAGAAGAGATAGAGGCAACGACGACATCACCGTTGCAGCTACCGGAAAGTAAACAATATGTGATAATAAATCTGGTGATGCCAGTTTCGCAGATGGCGAGCCCGTGCCTCCTGGATCTATGAATTCGGATGCCTGTCGTGGGATCTTAGCTGGCTTTCCTTCGCGGTGGTTATCGTGGGAAGGCTTTGACAAGGCGTTGAAAATTTACGAATCGCAGACAAACCAGCGCTTATTACGCGGTCTTCCCAGCGCGTGGAAAAGCGTAACGCCACTATCAAGGACCCTCGTGTTGTTTTCCTACGGACTGGAAATACTACTGCAAGACGCTCAAATGCACGCACGGGAACAAGCAACCGTCTCGTGGAAACGGAATTCAGCAACATCAGTCGGTGCGATACAGTGGATGCAAGGCGCAGGTTAATGTGACGCTGTCACGGCTTAGCGACAAACTTTATTTGTACGTCCGCCCGAGCGGATCGCACAACCACGGCCTCAGTCCTGAGTTGTGGAACTACTACGCGGAGAACAGACAGATCATCGACCCTGCGCTGCTCTCAACAGCGTCCGATATGCATGTTAGTGGAGCTTCTACTAAAGGAGTCCTCGCTTGGCTACGATCGAAGTCAGGTGCGTGTATATTGGGGTATCTTGCAGTGCTAGTTAATATAACCCAGTGTGATGTTTGTGTATGTTTGCAGAGAGGAAAACCAAACTGAAGGACGTTCATAACTTGCTACAGGAGGCCAAGCGGGTAGTGAAAACAGACTCGACAGATACGTAAAGAACAGAAGCCATCCTGACAGAGTTCCGTGACAAGGACGACGGAAACTCTGCGCGCAAATTTGTCGACAAGGACAGGAGTATTGCGCTAGCTGTGGTTTTCCAAACGGCCGGCATGAAGCGTTTATTTGCAGCGTTCCCAGAGGTTTTCTTAGTTGACACAACACACGATACGCACGTCAACGCGTACAAGCTCTTCAGCTTTGTTGTGCATGACTGTTTTGGCAAGGTACATTGAGTGGGGCGTTGAGGGTATAAATACATTGTGTTTATCAGCTACTAAGTGTATTCGCTGTCGAATTATGTAGGGCCAGTACGTGCAGCACGCCCTCGTGTAGCGCGAGACCAAAGACAATCTCAGACTGGCACTAAAGGCATGTAAGCTAAACAACCCAGCTACAAACAAGTGCGCGTTGTGATGACGGACAAAGCATTTCACGAGAAAGACGTACTCGCTGAGGTGTTCACAGATGCGAGACAACTACTGTGCAAGTTTTACGTGCAGCAGTGCTTTCGAGAATGGTACGCAAACATGTCAGCGGGACCGCAACTGAGAGGGAAGTGGTTGAGGCTTCGATGGCGCAATTGGTAGATGCAACCAGCGCTGAAGCGTACGATGCCCAGAAACGTTTGCTCCTCGACTTGCTTGGAGATAGTCCGGAGCATCCGCTGTACGTTTCGCTCATGAAAAACTGGGACGGTATGCAAGACGAGTGGGTCATGTACCGACGGGGAAACGTGCAGCACCTGGGGAACAACACAAACAATCGGTTGGAGTCAAAGTGGGGCAAGATGAAGCAGCTGATCACACCCACCTATGGTATTGATGATGTGGTTGCATCGCTTATAACCATGCAGGAGTGGGCTGAGGACGAGTACCTGGAAGAATACAACCGCGTTGGGTCTAGGCCACCAGTACAGGGAGAAGATTCCGAGTTGTCGTCTCTTGCTGTTGCTGTCACTCGGTATGCGTTTGATCTTATCGAATCCGAATTTAAGTACGCTCTTTCCATCGCCCAATATGATGTCAATCGGTACGATCAAGTAGCGCGATTAAGGAGTCGACGCACAGGCGACACCCACATCGTTAGCACCAAGGTGACCTTCCGGTAGCGGAAATTGTATCCGGTACTAGAAGTTGTATCTCCTTCGGTTTACATTGTGTTTCGTGTCTTACGGTTTGGTATTGTGCTGCTACTCCATTTAGGATTTTACGTGCGGTTGCACGTTTGCACGGACGCTAATGCTTCCTTGTCGACATGTCATGTATTACCGGCGGGTCAACAGGAATGAAACTGTGTTGCCTCCCACGAAGACCATCAATCCCCGTTGGAGAAGAGGGACCCCTGCAAATAACATCAGGCGCGGCCATGTTCAGACCGGTGGCTTCGAGTACGAGCGTGTAGACACCAAGAAAGCTGTATTCCAGTCCAGCCTGAAGCGAAGTACTCACAGACGAAGCAAGTGATAGAAGACATCATCTCAGTAATGACGAGGCTAAGTAGTCCTACCTTCCAAGCCGCGCTTCGATGGTTGCGAGATTTTCGTGAGGCTGTAAGAGACGGGAATTTGGGCACGTTTACGGGGCAGTTATCAAAGCCATCTGTGGAATTGCTATCCACCGAAAAGACACCTCGTTCACAGCAGTCTATCCTCGAAAACTCTGCTACATCAAGCTCCATTGTTGAAGTTGTACCTGCCTCTGTCCCGCGAGAGGAACCACCAACAAAAGCTGCTATCCCCGACAACCGCACTAACTCTACCGACGCTACAGAACACGCCGTGATTGATTGCGCTGATACGTCTGACAGCGAGGCAGCGGATGTTGCTCCAGTCGCGACCCCGCTAAAAGTAGCCTTCGCGAAACCCACAAAAACACGCGGACTAACCAAAGCGGCCAAAAAGCGTATTGAACGATCTCGTATGAAGCGGCGGCTATCGAAGCTGTCGTTGCAGTGTGCGGAAGAGGAAGCTCGCGACAAAGTGACTGACGCGGATGTAGATACCCTGCTGATGAACCCGTACTCGTACGCGTAGGCAGAACCGACGGTGTCGGAATTTGAACTTCCTGTGTGCGATGTGATAGGAGACCCTGAAATCCGACCGCGTTATATCGGCCAGGACGTGCAGTCGATCTCGAAAATGCTTCCCTAGACAGCATCAACAAGGCCGTAAAAGAAATTACACGGGAAGCACGAGCTGCATCGCGGTCTAGGTCTCGATATTTGGCGTGCTGGCCTTGTTTGGGCGGCGTGGCCATAGATCAGCTAAAGTTCATGCTACGGTACTATATCGCGACTTCTCAATTTGAAGAAGTGCGACGCACGCTTCATTGGATTGATGTTGCGGCTTGGAACGAGAAATGTGTCGATGCGGTGCAAGATCCCTTCGGGGACCTTCGCATCAAGTGGCTTACATAATGTAATACCGGATGAAACAAATTCTGATACCGGATGACCACTGACGTTCTCGCGTTAATTAATCTGTATGAAAAGGAAACATGCCAAGATCATGTCAAGAAACTGAATTTGCTTAGCGACGTCCTTGTCGCCGGGAAGCGACTGAGTGTTTTCAGCTGCTTTGCTTTCGTGGCGATCAGTGGTTAAACACAAGCAGCATAATTACAGCTACGAAGGCTCTAGCTGTATCGAACATCGATGTTGGCGTCGTCAGCCCATCGTTTGTAGAGTATCCCCGTGATCTCAAGAGGCAGCACAAGACCATGGACGCGTACAAAGCATTTTCACCTGTAAAAGCAAACATTATTGGTGCGTGGAACGTGGGTGGCACCCATTGGGTTGCGTTCCACTTCGACACAGTAAACCAAGTGTATCGACTGTTTGACCTCTGCAAAGCCCATCACAGTACAAGCGAATGAAGGACACCTTGCGTACGGCGATTGAGACGCTTCTTAATATGGAAAGCGAGATTACATACTACAACTACACGTCGTGCACTCAGCAAGATGGTCAAAACTGTGGTTTATGGTGTCTCGCGGTGTTAGAACTGACACTCGCTGATAAGGCGTGGGATGATCGGCTCTATGGGCTCGTTCCGTTTCTTCGTCTGCGCTACCAGAGAATGTGTATGAGCTTCGTCGCCGGCAACAGCGATGCAGGTCTGCTAAACGCTGCACAAGAGCCTATTTCAATATAGCAAAGCAATCTCTTGTATTGTAATGGCGTTGAGTGCTGTCAACGACCCCATAATTGAAACGTAGAGATTTTTATTACAGGCACACTGTCATAGATGCCGCCGCGTGCGAAGATAAAGTTCCTCACGACCATATGACAAACATACTACTGTGTTGTGCAGAGTAGAAGGTCTCTTTTTTCTGGTATCAGCAGCACCAGTCGTGAATTCCGGCCAAATTTGGCGATCTGGGGCTATTCTATGCTCAAGTCAAAACCGATCCAATACAAATCCAAGTCATTTTTGCGGATCGCCCCACACCAATCGGGTACCACAGTAACCTCTCGTCTAAGTGCGACTCGCTGCTAATAAAAGTTTTGTATGGCTCGGGCGATTAGAGGGTCGATTGGGCTTGGGCGATTAACCAATCGCCCAATCCAGTTTTGAGTAGAACTCACAATACTGCTCCGCATTTTGCAAGGAGGCCCGCTCTGGTCTTGTCATATTACAGCTCTTCGCAGGTCTCTCTCTAACAGAAGCTTTACCTAAACAAAAACTTGTCTCGACGAAAATCGCCAAAAAGTCGTGGCTATGCACGGAAACCTGATATATTCATAGCAGCGCAATTCAATTTTTCAGTGGGAAGGCGAGACCTCTACGTCTCTATTTATCTACCAGTCATATTGGTAGTCATTAATAACCTTGTACACTTGATTCCTACGGACAGATCTCGTAGTCCGGTCAGAAATTACCACACCTGTCCAAATCTATTTCGGCACACATAACCTTTGGAGTGGATGGCATCTTCGATTTATTACGGTCATTTATAATGCCCACGGTTGGCTGGAGGTGCCGTTAACTCGGCGTCACCCTGAGCGTTTGAGAGGGCCACCACGCGCGCGACCTTGTTCTCCGAGACGCTAAGACACAGGGCTACACGCTTGCGTACGGGTCGGCGCAGAGGATCGAGTTGTTGGCGAGCTTCAGCGAGGAAATACGGGTGAGCCAGCAAGATCAACTGCTTTTCTAAGGGGGTGCGGTGCGCCATAGCGAGATGAAAGTGAGTGTCTGCCATTGCAAGTGCGAATATACGCTCTACGCGAGCCAGCCATTCTAATGCGCTGCTGTGGGCTTTGTTCTGTTTAGCAATAGTAAAGATATGGCCATATCTGCATTTTAGTGGGTCATTCCAATCCGCCAGTACAATAGTGAAAACGAGATCTGCATTCTTTGCATGATAATAGGGGAGTCGAACATGGCAAAAACGATGCATATTTTTGTGAATTCTTGTGCTCAGTTCTGGGATGTTTTCTGCTTGTTTATCAAACAAGCGCTCATTTCAACGCCATGCGTTCCCTCGTTCCCTTCACTTCCTGATTCACCGCTACGAGCTCAGAGGTAAATACGAGAGCCTTTGGCGAGGCACCAACCCACTCCGCCGTGCTAGAAGAGGATGAGACGAGGATTTCAAACCGGCAACTACTGGAGTGTCAGGCTACAGCTACAAATGTGCAGGCACTTGCGCCCGCGAGGTCATGCAGAGGGAGATATTGATGAAAAGGTTGAGGAGGAGACAACAAGGAACGCTCATATATCTACGGATGATTATCGTATTATTGTGAGCTGGATGGAGGTCAAGGATAACTTTAAGGCCATCCACGGTACCGATGACAAGCTGTCGAGAGCAACAGCAAATTGCAGCCATGCAGGCACTTGAGGCCAGCATGAATTATTGTGAGATACCGGATTGTCCTTGATCTCATTGGCGACGCGCTCAAGCTAGTTTTATCCATTCGTGCCCTCTGACGGAAGCGGGGGTTAGGAGTAGACTCTCGGAATATATCTGCCAAAAACTGTGTACTGCTGGCGATGCGTTCCCTCTCAGCAAGATAACGAGAGGACTGAACAAGTTGCAGCAATGCACACATCGTCCACCTGCAAAAGATTAGCTGGTCTTCGTCCACCCCGCTGCGGTTGAGCAACAGGCCGTCCTCGTCCACCTCCTCCAAGATAGCGATAGCCATGACATCGACAATATCTTGAAGAAGACGCTGGCGTTCGCTTAGCTGCGACATTCTCCCTCTGTGGCTAATTTGGTATTGGATCCCTTTTTGTGCGAATGTGAGCAAAAATGACTACCCCGTTTTGTTTTGGCTAATCCTGATGGAAGTTTTCTGCTCACGATTTCGTATTTTTCTTGCTCATTGTTTTTGGCTCATTTGCCATGTTCGATCCCCCTAATAAGATTAAAGTGACCATGAGATGATCCCGATCCGTTCCGTGCGGATGCCCAACAAATGCAGTGAGCCTTCTGTAATCGGCCAGGCTATTTGTCGCTCTTGTGGACTCGAAATGAAAACGAAATATTTCCCTACAGAGGTGCCGGTCTAGATCAGCAGGGCACCGGAACATTCAGAATGGGAAGCAAACGAATGCTAGTTACTTATGCATTTTCATTGCCGGCAACCACTACCAACGACTCTTGTCTTAGCTAGCAGTGCACTTTGAGCAAAAAAACAAACTGGTAATCATAAATTTCTAGTACTGAGTCAAGGCTTTGTGCCTTCACAATCATTCAACAAATCTCAGTGCTTTTACTGAGATATGGAAATTCCTCCACTAGTGGAAGACTTCCAAAACTCACACAAACGGTGTCGCAAACGCGGATATGCAAAGTTGTTTGCGTGCTGCTTGCGCAGGCCAACCCTTAGAATTGCGAGATCACATCAGAAATGATGCCGCCAAAAACCATCACAAAAGTGTCTCGTTTTATTTTTAAGGTATAGTCAGACTCAGTGTTACTTCAAGCTTCTGGGGACTCACTACTTCTTCTTACGGCCAACCACATCCAAAATAAACCTGGTTTCTGTGTTACTTCTGGCTGCTCAGTGCCGTCGACGGAGGCGGACTTTGGAGCGTCTGCTGCTACTCTTACGGCTGCGGATACTGAATAGAGAGCGAAACTGCCTGACAAGGGAAGCACTGGTGTCTCCACTGGAGTCGCCGTGGCACTCGCTCTACCGAAGCCGCGATCGTGCAAGCTTCATATCCAGCGTCTCACTGCCGCCAGCAGCATCTGATGAGCTACTTAGTGTGATCTCCCAACACTATATCGTTCTTTCCGGGTTGGGTAAGCCCGGTCAGCCTCCTGCATTTATGGTGAAACATGCTGTACTGGCTTCCTTGCTACACTACTACACCTCCATTGAGTACAAGACGCTGGGAGAACTTTTGGGGTGGTGTCGTGATCACTATAATCAGGACATGCGATGACTGATTCAGAACTGGTTCGAAATTGAAGCTGCCCCTGTCGAGTTTTTTTGCGACTGAGACGAGACGAACCCCCTCAAGACGAGCGCAGCTGATCGTACCTTTCGATATGATGCGATGGCAACTGAGGTGAAATTGACATTCATGAGTGCGGCGCTAAAATCCAAGTACTCATTGCAAACCGAGAACGGCATTTATTCAGTTCGAGGAAGTGATTAGGTCAGTTCCCCGAGTGGAGTGGCTAAAGGGTGCCGTGATAAATTACGGCCTGGCTGCTATTTACGAACTGAGGAATGGTGAGTTACTGCTGTCGTCTCATGATCTGGATATTGGCTTTAGAGAAAAAGGTTCAAGGACAAAATACCATTCTCCCAGGGACTAGATTTGGCCTGTCAACATTCGTGGTATGCACTGGAGAGTGATTATAGTCAGGTTGCCTCCAATGGCACAATGACAGTAATGCTTATGACCCAATTCATGAGTCGGACGTCGAACCTTCAAAATTGAAGCGCGCATAGGAGAATGATCTCGAGCCATGTGTGCGAAAATGGCACAGTATTTCGTCTAGCTGACACGGACTCTCTGTTTCCGTCAGTGGTTCCTCGGCATGTGATAGCACGACCTGCTCAGCCGGTGGCAGTTGTGGGATTATGGCGTTGGGATGGTGTTTTTGTTTGTATGTGGCCAAATATGTTTTGAGAACGACGTTGTGTCGGGTGATTTCGTTAAGGCCATGCGTCTGAGGCTGTTGTGGACGATATTTTGTGCATCAAAGACTGCTTCTATTGATGACGAAGACAGCGGAGCTGCTCGATTCACGGACGCGGAGCTTACGCGGGTATTGAAGAAAAGCAATGCCAATAAGACTTAGATAGACAAGGCCTCTTTGATTATGCAACGTTATCTCACTGAAGCAACTATATTTTGTTCTTTTCATTCTTGCCGAAGTGTAACAATGCAACGAAGTGACGTCTGTCCCATTTTTCTTCGCAGGGGCGTGGCCTTAGCGACCTCAGCGTCGCAGCGTCGCCTCTCATCTGCAACGGATACGTAAAGCTCGTAAGATTTGATTAGGAAGACATTTGATAGACGTTTGGTACTCTACCATACTTAGAGGCGCATTGCAATAGCTCTTCCGAGAGGACCCATAAGAGATGGAATTATTCGACTGCGAAACACTGGAGGGAAGCAACGATGCTTCAAAATCTTGGGCGACTTGCTCTCCTGAATTAGAATGTCGGTCAAATCTTCCTGTGCCGCCATAAGACGCGATATCCCCGCCGATATCTCCTCCAGTCTCTGCTCCAGGTGTGTATTATCTGCAGCACGGGCTTGAACAAATTGGACTGCCAACGTGGAGAGCTGTTGGCCTCTCGCAACTTCGAGCAGGTGCTGCTTTGGAACCTCAGTGTCTCGTTCTCCATTGTCTTCTGACATGCTGTGCTGGAGTTTTCTCAAGTGTCGCTATGATAATTATCGGACGGTAATCCTGCGTTATATTTCACAACGCCCTGAAAACAAGGCCGCTATAGTTTCTTGTCACGTGGGCAGTGTTTATGCTATCATTTACCGTAAACCGGGAAAACGTTGCGGAAGAAAATTAACTTCGCTGTAAGATTGTCGTGACGTTGAAAAATGTCTCAATTTAACGTTGCAGGAACGCCATTCTGTGTTCGATGTCTAGCGCATGTAACATATACGCATCGCCCGTCTCTAGAGTCTACCTCGCACATTATTATTCGGCTCTACGTTCGGAGTGAAGGGGTAAATTAGGTTGACGCGGTCGCAAAACAGTCAAACACCTTTGGCTCGCTGAAGCACATAGCTAAGGTCTTGATATGCCATATCAAACGGAAATGCTTTGTTGTCGATTATCGGCCAGCGTAGCTGAGAGTCCTTGAATAGCCCCCCTTTGCACACCACCGTCTTGTGATCTTAGTCTTCCACACTTAGATCGTCATTCCGTTCCGGCACCGGAAGACGTCCAAAAACCCACATAACACAAGCAAAAGAAACCTCGCAATCGTATCATCTCCGAATGGGTAGGGAGTTGCAAACCAGCTCGCCTATTGTGGGGACAAGATAATCGTCTCCAGAAAATGCGAGCCACCAGCAATTTGAGACAGCGTTTGAATGGCTGGTATACAAAGAACGCCTGGTCTTGCTAGTCATTTGCGCTCACTTTCAATTTGACCAGGCCTGTATGACGACCGCCAAGACTAAAACTGGACGGGGCAAGTCCTGGACAACCCATGCGCTGGACCGAATGCTCAGGGCTGTTAAAAGTATCCTTCCACTAGGAAGTAATGAGTGGGAATCGGTGGAGCGCTCGTACAGCTATGAGCTGCCTCGGAGCTTCTCTTTGCGCATATATGCTGTCCAATCAAGCGTAAGGTTTAGTCCCTCAAGAACTCAGCAAAGTCAACTGGTGACCCTGATTGCCCTGAGAAAATCGTGCGTGCCAAGCGCGTTTCGATGCATTGAAGGGCGAGCGAGCGCCGAGACCTTCGAAGATACCGTGAGCAGCGCTGTCCTGTCTACCGATTGTATTACTGTGTCCCACCTACTGATGTCGACGGACTGCTCACTGTCATCAAGCCCCGACGGTCGTGCACCGGCCCAACCGACACTGTCCACATCGGTACCTTCAGTTCCGACGTCAGGTGACCTTGCTCCTGCGACGGCAAATCCGCCTGACGATGTACCTGCATCAGAATTGGCAGCTTCGAAAAGAAGCGGGATGACACCTCAACAACTAGTGAACTGTAGTTCCTGGAACATCTGCAGGGGTTACGGAACAAAATCTCGTACTTAATGATAATGAAGCGGTAAAACGTAACCTGCTACTCCTTTTTCGTGTTCCTTGGAACAAATCGAGGGTCGAGTTGTTCCAAGGAGTAAGTCAGCTGAACACCTGTATGAATTGATAAACTCTAATATATCACATTACTGAATCCATGACATTAGGCAGGCAAGTTGCGCGGCAACTTGCAGCTCATTTCCGATCTGGTACGATGAAAGTCACAACGTATCGCAAGCGCCCCAGTGTGTCGACGCCGCTCCGACCGCCAGCCAAGGTGCGCGTCATCGCAGTCCAGGATGACGAAGGCGCGCCGGTTCTGCAGGACCAACAGAAGCGAACCTCAGGAAAGAAGCGTGTTTCCGAGAAGGAAATTTCCTCTGGAGGCATCGGAGACGAGGATAACGAGGAAGAAGGCCCTGATGATGATGTTGAGGATCGAGATGATGATGGAGAGGCACCTGATAGTGCTTCCAATGCAGCGCGCGACGCCGGAACTACTGGCAACGACAAAAGGCAGCGAGTTTCTTACAAACTGAAAGAGAACTGACTTTTGATGCAGGTAGTTCTAGGAAATGACGGTCTCTTTCACGGTGACGGGTCTAAGACGGAGCGCTGGGTCACGATTACGGATCGTGCTAATGATGTGCTCAAGAAAGTCATGGAGCCCGAGAGCTTGCGCAAGCACGTCGATTTGCTGGCCAAGAAGCACCGCAAGCAAATGGCTAAGGAGCGCGCTATGTCAGGTAAGCTACTACAGTACACTGGCATGTGCATCTGTCTAATTTGTATGCTCCTATAGGCTGTGAGCCCAAGAAAACAACTGACCAACTGGAGCTTGAACAGCTGATGGCTCGATTTGTCAGCCTCAAAGACGACGAAAACCTTGCCAAAGCTCAGAGATCTGAGGCTCGCAACAAAAAGCTGGAGGAGGATCGCAATGGCGTCAAAGCTATTCGGGATGCTGCTATGATGGGTGAAAAAAGAGGGAACCGAAGAAGAAGAAGCAGGTGAAACCAAAGGCCGACCCGTTGGCCTTCTTAAAGGAGATCAGTCATGACTACAAGACTCGCCGAGAGGCGAACCTCAAGAGCGTCTCCTACGCGAGGAGAAGCTACAACAGCAGACTGAAATGCAGCAGGTGATGGCAACCGCAATGCAGGCGATGGCCAACATCGTTGAAAAGCTCAGCGAATAATATTGCGTGGCGTGCCAGCTATAAAGCTGCCCCCGATCGATTTATTTTTCTTATCGCTAACTCGCATAGCAAGTGCTCGCCGGAAGCTGAGCCGTACTCGTTAATTCACGCATCACTTTCCTCGTCATCACTGCTTTCATTCTCGCTTGCGCTAAATTCGAAATATCGAACATGTCCGATTCATCATCAAAGAAGTCGTCGTTGTCATCGGACGGATATTCATCTTCGTTGACCTGGTTGTGGTGTAGGTCAGCAACGTAAATTGCCAACGTTGGCAGTCTGCACCGAAAATATTTGCTGGTTTGATTTCTACGGCGCACACACGACAGGCAAGTAGTGAAGAAAGCAGCTACGACATATAGCACAGAAATCGGCGACTTGAACACTTTCATGTTGCTGACCAGCTCAAAGAACTTCGAGTAACGAACGAGCCAGCCAAAATTCCATTCAACAGCAACGCGACCTTTGCTCAAGTCAAGTTTAAACTGACGTTGAGCTGCTGTTAGCTCTGCATCAGCGTACGGGGTAATCAACCAGCTGCGGAGCGGGTAGCCTTGATCACCGTACAGCACATATCCAGGATGATCGCTCATTTTGTCTTCTACTCCACTCGCCCTGAGCATGTGTCCATCATGGCGGCGGCCTTTATAAGGGCCATAGAGGGAGACGAACAAACCGTTTGCAATCGTAATACTCTGGAACTTGATCCCATGCATCTTCTCGTGTCCGCTGTAAGCTTTCTGCTGAAATTGTGTCGGGCGGCAGATGCGTCGAACAGTCCGTCGACGAACCCCACACAGTTGGTCAAACGACCTACTTTATTGAAGATTGCATCTGCAGAGCGCTCTTTGTAGTGTGCAACCATCCTGTGATCGAAGTCCATTTTGTCTTTGATCTTGTTGTATATCAGCGTCGCAGTGATGTTTACAGCTGAGGAAAGCACCGTCGCCATGTAGTTAGCTCGGATCTGAGGTCCTCGTAGCGGCTCGGATACGCTAGTCGTCTTAGCAGCAGACACAGTGCTTCCTGACGAGGAATGGGGCACATCTGGGCAGTGTAGATGGTTGTGAGGAGGTCCAGTGCTTCTTCAAGCTGCTCAATTTCGTGTGGGTAGAAGCAAAAGCGGAGTCGGCATGTCTCTGCGTCAATTTCGGCGAGATCAAATGGCTTTGGAGCCAGTGCCACGCGGTCCCTGATAACTCGCATGCATATGAAGCGTGTGAGGTGGTGTAGTGTTTATCCAATGTCCATACCTTGAGCTAGTAAAGCGTTTAAGATGACCTGGAGCTCGACGCGCGTGACATCAAACCGCATGCTTCGGATTGAAGGTAAAAAACTTTCTTTCCTGATACGTCTAACATTGAACTTGGCATGTGCTCCAAACAAAATATTCCAGCTTGCTACAGTTGAATTTCGGCACGATAGGAATATCTTTTGGAACAACTTGAATTTATTCCAGCCCCTCGAATTGTTCCGGTAGCTACAGTTCTGTACTGGCGCAGTTAAGCTCAGAACTAAAACGGAGTGCACCAGCTGCAGGGTCGAGAAGCCTTGCAGACGTAGTGACGTCGCAAAGTTGCCAAGCGCCGACGGACCATCGGCGACGTGCTGGAGCGGCTCCATAGCACGGAGGCGTTGGGAGGGGGCATGTTCGAAACGCTCGCGTCTATAGCAGCCATGGAGGAGCGTCCATCTGCACGAGACAAGCAAGGTCGCCGATATTAGGCGAAGCTGGAAGCTAGTCGCGAAGAACTCGACCGCCGAAGAGATGAACTGTTTTTTTGCACTCATCGCGAAGATCGCTGGCGCTTCGTCTACGAAGTAGGTGAATAAAGAAGTGGTGGTTAACGTATTGAATAATACGGACAACTTGAAGGTAACTGACCTGAACCAAAGTGTATTGACATAATTAATGCTTGAACACACTACGAGTCTGGTTGATGCCAGTTCGACGCGTCCGAAAGTTGTGCAGACGGTAGATGTTGCGATGGCGCATACATCTCTTCTTGGAGTCGTATGGGAGTGGGAGCAGTAAGCGGCGATAGCACTTCTCTGCAGACCCCATGTCCATTCTGCAGTTTGTCTTACAGATTTTATAGCATTGTTCATTGCTATTAGTCCCAACCAGCACGAAGCATGAACTTTCACCAGATCGCCATCTTTAAACGGCGTGCGCATCTCGCCAAATAGTACACTGCTTACTGGAAAAGGGCAGTCTGCTATCAGTCCCGTTCCCTCTGCTGTCACTGCCGCATTGGCAAGCTTTGCCTACAGCTGCTGACTGGTCTCGCTGTCGCTCCAGTACCCTGGACAATTGTGACGGGCCCACACCAGCGTTCCATCCACTTCATAGCACAGTGTACCCGTCAATAGGATGGAGTGCAACCATCCTTTATATATGGAAACGACGCAGAGAAAATCCATTCAAGAGCGCACCATAGGCCCTAGCGTGCACACATACCAGTGTACTGGGCAATTCGTAAGTCAATATTAGAGGTACTTTGCACACGGTAATTCTTACCGTCTACAAAACCCCACACACCAGACAGGAGCGGTTCCCTTTCCTTGACCATAGCAGTTCACTGCACTTGATCCTCCTTTAGTGTAACCCCGTTACCGCCACAAGGCAAAAACTAAATAATTAAAACTTGATTCTTCTTTATCGGATAGCGAACCACAGCATCGGGCATTCTGTGCTCAGCGCGGCATCTATTGCGCCCTCAGCCCGTACTAAAACGCGCTATAGCGTCGAAGACATTCTCGACAAAATGACGCACACCCAGGAGCTCGACTTGAAAAAAGCCCTGCCAACTCTAACATGCAATTCGGCACCGACTTCCCGTTGATTATGAAAATGGCGACACCGGCGCGTAGCGAAGTCGCCAATCGACGAACCTATGATGCCATTGACCCTCATCAGCAGGCCACCCGCCAGCGAGTGAATAATCGTCGCTATGGCCTCGGGGCTCAAGAAGCTTTGCACGTCGGCACCCAATTCATTGTTCGACCGATGCACGTGGACACATCGATACATGATCTTCGCAGGGCAGCACGAGAAGCAGACATTCATCTTAGCGGGGATAAAAATCGGCTGAAACGCAGCGGGCGCAAATCGAGCAAGAGACTTGGTGAAGTATAGTACTTCTTGCACACCAGCTCACCATCATGATCTAAAACATACATGGCAAAGTTGGTCCAAAACACGTTCCTGATGCCTAGGGGATACTGTAATCATGTCAATCCCGTGGTGCTCACTTGTGATCTGGTCTTCACACAGATACAACTCCAAATCCACCACATCGAAGTGACCGCCCCACACATCCATGTCTAGGAAGTGCGCCAAGAAGCAGGGTTCTCGGCCAGCCATCGAACGACAGCCATGTTTCCGGCGTTGGAGGCTCGTTCCAACGCCGCGAATGTGCATCCATGGGAACTATTCACTTGCAATCACTTCAGCACATGCAAGTGACTCGCTGCAGCATCCATCACAGTAGCTGTAAACGGGTTGGATGAGTTTTCGTAAAGCCACTGGGCCCTCCACCTGCAGCTATTTTCGTTGCGCCTTGAGCCGACTCCACTTTTGACCATAGCCATTTTACCAATCAAGATATCCACAGCGAACACGTGGCCTCGTTCACGAAGCGCTGCATGGTGCCGAAGCTCTACCAGGGTTGTTTGGAGGCCTGCTCAAAGCCCGCCACGCTGCTTAGCGTCCTTTCGCTTCCAGCGATCTTCCCGCTTGAAGATCGTTGGGCGGTCTGGGCCCGGAACGGGTCGGCCCGTTCAGTTCCGGCCTGCCTGCTTGTCCGTCCATCGCTCAGTTGGTCCTTCGCCGCTTGCACTTGAAGGAGACGGGAGCGGGATTACCATCCTACCATCCTCGTACTCTCTTCCCCTAGCGCGAATCGTCCGCGATTCACCTGGTCGCTGTCTGTTCACTCCGCTGTCCTGCTGTCGCTGACATAGCTTCTTTGCTGCGTGGAATCCAGTCATTGCGGACACACACGGGCTGTCATCATTAACGGCACATACGTTAGTAGCACTACTTGCCAGTAAACATGTCGTGCAACGTTACTGCATGGCCAGCAACGTTAACGGTGATCGTACCTGGAGAAACACTAGATTTGGTCTCAGTTTCACAACCAACTCCTTGTCGTCCACCGCGATGGGATCGACCAAGTTTACTGCATGTGATAGAGTTCTTGTGTCGTTGCACATCCTTTGTGATGTCCGATACGTTTGCAACGCTGCTTGCATTGCAGCGACGACCACCAGAGGGACCACAAAACTCAACGCGTATCTGGCCGCCTCCTCTTTTGTCGCCTCGAATACATTTGGACGCACACTGATCATGTCGTGCACGATTACTGGATACTGGTTGAGGACTTTCAGTGACCCTCTATATATTCTGCGTACAATGTGCCCAATGTGACAACTCAATTCCATCAACTGTCATCAATCCCTTTTCCGGATACGATAGAGGAATGTATTTGCGCATGGAAATGATTGCGTCTGGTGCAGAGGACGTCAAATGTGATGGAATGGCTACACTTGTTGGAGCAGCAACGAAAATTCAAGCGCTGGACTTCGACAAGCAAGTATCAACTACGATTCTGAGCAAACCACGAGCTTTTGACAGCATTAGTTTGCCTCACCACACTGAAGGAAGCCCCGAGAAGAGAAGGTGAGGAACTGGGCCTCCGTCCCAGCGATCGCCACTTCCATTAATGATGCTCTGCGAAAAGTCTGACATGTCTAAATTCTCTAGCAATACCTGTGACGCAGATGGGCATGCTTCCAGATCAACCAGATCCCAGTCGGGCCCTAGCAGAGGGTCGCTGCGTTTAAGCAGCGAAAGCGCATGACCGGGGGCGTCGCTGGATCCGTTGCCGTCACTTGTTGAGATAACGTTGCTGCACGCACTACCGCTGCTGGTTCAGATAACGTTGCTGCATACGCTGCCGTCTCTGGCTCAAATAACGTCGCTTGATTCGATAACATGCTGCACGTGCTGCTGTTACGGGGTCAGATGGTGCTGCGTTTTATAACGAAATGGCGGGTTCAGACGACTCATTCACGATTAGAGCGAGCATATCATCAACGTCAAGGTATTCATCCGAACCGATTGTTGACTCCGAATCCGAATCCGTGCCTCGACTCTGCAGATGTCGTCTCGAAAACTGTGATTGGCATCCGTCATTTTGGTCACCACTTCATCCCAACGCTGGATTTGTCTGTAAAACTTTTCGCTGGAAAGTCGCGCAACCGGTCGATCACAGGATTAAATAAAGACCTAGCCAAGTGTACTTCTCTGCATGATTCAACACAACATGAGAACATCATTCACGGGGTTGCAGCCGAACAAATGTCACTTCACTTTAATCACCACTCCCAGACTGTAGTGTGGTTGACAACTTCGCTTTAACGTTGCTCTGGCCCGGACGTTTCTTCAACTTTACTACGTCCAACACGGGTAATATTTCTTCCGCACACTGCTCCATCTGTGGTGCTAAGGACGCAGCTATCTCCATATTCCACCTCTTTGGCAACGACAATACGGGAGCTGAATGAACCCATGCACACTGCGGGCGATCAGCATTATATGCTGATATGGCAAGTGCTGAGTCGTATAAAACGAGCACGTGCACAACCACATGGGGTCATTACACGTATAGGCCGCACCGTGAAGAAATGCTTTCCTCTCGAAGCCTTCCGATCTCTCCCAGCTAGCGAGCTTATTCGATACGACAAATCGATCCCACTGACGGTGCATCCTTGCTAAGACGTAGTTGCTCATCACTGACAAAATACACCGCAGGAACTCGGGAGTTTTGGCTGGGACACGTGATTGCAGTCCGTGCCGTTGAGTGTCATGCACTATCTGCCCAAATTTATATTTTGGTGCGTCATCAAAGATGTCGCCTATCTTGTCGATGCTCGTTTTTTCAAGTAGTCGCTTCAGCAAATTCCAGTTGCTCTCGATGCGGTTTGTAGTCGTGTTGCCAGCAGAAAAATATCGATTTCTCAGGTAATTCGCCCTCATGCTCTTGCACGGCTCCCAGTTCTTGTCAAAGTACGCGACGACTGAAGGGTGTCTAGTTTTTGTTAGTTCAACGAGCTCTGCACGCCATCGCTTGTAACCGGCTTCAGAGCAGCTACATACATCGTGACAAATAGATAGTCAGATCCAGCTAAGCATAATGAACACAGGTGCACAGTACCTATAGAGCATGTTGGCGAAGCATCGCTGAACGGAATCACGTTAACTGAGCCTCAATCCAAACCTTATCTTGTCGAGTTTTTCAATTGGCGAGTGGTGGAATTGGCACAGCAGTAATTTAGGGAAAGCACTTTTCAAGTACCTTCCCTTCCACGAAGTGTTTGTCAATCACGAATGTGCTAATTCGTTCCGTCGTCACATTTTTCGTGCGAAAGAACCGAAAAACTGCGTCCATTGTGTCGGCTCGGTCGTTCGAGACCAGAAAATCTAACTCAGGTATTCCGCGACCTGGAAATGAGACTCCCTGCAAAAACAGACGCAAGGCATAGGTGTTAGTTATTAACGTTGCCCTGATAACGTTGCTCTACTAGCGTTGCTTCCATTCAAAATCATTGGTGCATTCGAGTACTCACCGAGATGGAAACCTAAATTGCTCGTTCCGTGCGTGAAATCGAGGGCTAAGTTATCCCTGCACTGCTTAAATTACCAGCTTCTGCACGCGTGTTTGAAGAACAATTCCGCATGTGATGTCTAAATCATCTCGGATCAGAAGCACATCATTTCCTCCCACTTACTGGAATGCTGGGAGCAGGTCCTTTAGGCGATCCTGCGCATATCCCTGTTGCTTGCGCCGAAGCATGTTTCTAATCAACTGTGACGCGACCGTTCGGCCTTTGAAAAAAGATCAGCAACATAACTTCAACACACCGCCAACTACTTAGCATCAAACCCCGCGTACTTAACTCAGATGTCAGTACGTCGCGATTTCACGTGAACTCGCGTTAGCAAATATGCCAGTACCGCAACGTTATCAGCGACCGGTCCTTCCAGGGGAAGATCAGACACACCGTAACAGCTGCTGGTATTCATGCTTCTGTGATTATGCATCCTCCACTCGTTTTTGATGACGATTCGCCATTGCGGAGGCTTAGGCGGCTTGGCACCGCCATTGATGTCCTCGATCACGGCATCAAAACGCGCATCACGGCCTGTATAGCGAACAGGAGTGTCTCGTTGACCCGTGCTCCGTGATGTCTGAACCACTCCGTGCGTGCAACGGATGTTCTTGCATCCATACTCAAACCTCTCTAGTGCCTTCACGTTGATCTTCCTGTAACATAGACGCATTTAATTACCACGGACATAGCGGTGGTATAAAGCCAAACCACTTACTTGTTGTAGTGACTAACACTGTGACTTGTATGAAAACGAAAATAAAGTCCCACTTTCTTTGTAGTCGTCCAATGTTGCCCTTAGCTGTTCCCAAGACTTGTACGCTCTTCGTGTTATCGACGGTGCATAGTTCGAAACTTGAAACATGCGCAGCGATCATTTGATCACGTACGGCTGACGTCTTGCTCTTGTGCTTACGTGTTTTTTTCTCTACGAGAAATCTGAGATAAGGCGGTAGGATGTCAATAGCGTCGTCAGACGAGTTATTGCAAGTCGGCGCCAACCTTTCATCACGAGAAACGCTCGACTCCGACGGATCCTCCACGTCCAACGCTAATGACAGCAAGGTTAATACTAACAACGTTAATGGTAGCAACGTTAATTTCAGCAACGATAACATCAGCAACGATAATGTTAACAGCCACTCACCATCTCCACGCTAGCTCGCCTCTTGTTTTAACCTTGATATGCGCCTGCGCCGCCGCTTGTGCTTTTCTGCGAACAGTAATAAAATATAAGACTTGTTAGGCTTCATTCACGTTGTCCTGATTTACCTTCTCTTCGAGCTGAATCGCTATCTGTCCTTGCTCTCGCACCAGTCTGGCCGTGCCTAGCAGTCTTGGACTTTGATTTGTCCTTGTTTTTGTCGGGTTTCTCGGCTATGGATGGTCGACAGAAGCACAGCGTTACGCACAAATAGATGGTAATCATGAGGCTGACCTAATAATATACTCCCTAACAGATTTTCGACGACGCCTCTGCCACTTTATCTGGCCTTACGGTTGGTAAGCTTGGATCGACCAGGTTTGGTTGGGATTTTGTGGGGCTCCGTGCTTTTTCCTTTGGGGTTGATCGTTTTGTTCGCTTGCGCGGGGGATGGGGTCACTGTCGCTGCCGCTGAGAGGTGTCCCCTGTTCCGACTCGACATCGTTCTTCATCTGATAGTCTCGTCGGTGGACTTGATTTCTTCCCATGTCACCACGCTCACAGCTTCTATGTGGGTGATAGCTACTACGTAGCCCTTTCTCTAGTGACAGACGGTAAAAAAACGATCAAATGAGTTACGAACACCAGCAGCAGGAGTCAGTACGTGCTCCATGTACGTCATATGCCCCAATATCGCCTGCGAGTTACCTGTCGTCATCCTGCGCGGCGTCGTGCGTTTCTGCCGGCTGATCACAAAATGAACGGTCCAGAGACCGCCCCTATTTTCAGAGCGGTATTCTCACCGGTATATCGGTAATGCATTTTCGTAATTTACTTGTGCAATGACACGTAGCAAGACAAAAGCAACGTTATGTGCGTTAAAGCCACGCTAATTAACGTTGCGTAGCCCACTTCTTCGAACACATCCCCAGAAGCGCCAATAGAGACTTTTTAGCAAAACCATTCGGGTTCAGATACCAGAACCACAAGTTTGATCAACCGTCGAATTACCGCATCCACATTTAGCAAGACCGGATAGGTTTGCACGAGCAGATGCCATAGAGGGCTTCAAATTAGCAAGACCTCACTCGAAAATTAGCCGCAATCGTGCTCAGGTTCGACAAAGGTCATAACATGGAACAATCGAGCAGAAGCCCTTCGCAGCCAAGCATGAAGAAGCTAGCCATGTCTGGACAAGCGTCGCTTCAAAGGTATCGTCGGCATGTAAACTAGCAGAACGGCTGGTGTAGATGTGCGTGCCCTTCTTGATAAAGGTTCTTCCACCAGCGTGGTGTCACGGTTGGCCTCCTTGGCATTCAGTGGCACCAGCGGGTTCAGACGCAGGTTCTCACACAGTACCACGTCCAATTACACGAGGTTCTCCACGTCGTCCATCGTCGGCACGTAATTGGGGTCGCTGAACAGCTTCGGCAGCTTCTCACACATCTCCTGGCGCAGCTGGGTGTCCACCTTCAGGTTGCGGTTGAGCATGATGATGAGCCATGACATAGACCACGCCGGAGTGTCCTTCCCCGCTAGCAGCACCACCACGGCGACATCACGCAGGAATATGGCATCCAGCGGCGCGTCTCCGTCCTCTGCCAGCGTTCTCTGTTCGCCGTGCGCGTCCGAAAGAGCGACACGACATCCTTGGTCGTGGGGACGCGGCCGACTGACTGATCGTTTGAAAGATACACCGAAATAGCAGCGGCGCAGGCAGTATTTCCGTCACCTTCAACTGTACGCCACAGCCGTAGCAGATACGCGCTTTTCTGATGCCCTCGTAGCCTGGTCGTCAGAAATCGCACCAGCGGAAGCACATCGGATGCGTAGTCGCAGCTGAATGACTCCATCGACGTTGCTCTTTCAGTTGTAATTCGAAAGAAACGTAGAATAAGCCATTAGACCCATCGGGTGTGTCCCTACTGATAGCAATATATACCACGAAGACACCAGTATCGATCTATTTGATTACACCAACATTTAACAGCGAGATCGGAACAGATACCGAACTAGCAGGTGGTGAACCTGAACAGTAATTTGTTGTGGCTTTACGCCAACCTACGTTGCAGGTTTCTTAGATTGAACGGCGCGGCTAGGTAAAAAGTCATATGATAAGCACACATTTCAAAATTGAACGGTTTTGCTAAAAGCCTCTAATGTCTGGGCCGACTTTCTCGCCCGGAATATCCCGTAATCTATAGCACTGACTCAGTGCTTTGTGCCTTCACAATCCTAAAGACAAATCTCAGTGCTTTTCACTGAGATATGGATGAATATGATCAATCCTCCGACCGTCGTGTCGTAGTCCCAATACAAACTTCTAGTGAGACGCGGTCGGAGCATATCGTCAAATCTCGACTCGCTATCATTTCGATATTCATACTGTAGCCAAGTCAAAAGGGCATGGGATGATCCCGATTGATCGGAGCCTTGAAGACGGATGTCATGGACGCTCCAGCAAGCGGAGGCGAAGCTTGCGAGCCGCAGCGGGCTTAGGGTTTGTTTCAGAGCGAGCGAAGCGAGCACGGAAGCGGAGGCGATGCTTGCGAGCCGTAGCGGACTTAGGGTCGTGCCAAGGGTGAGCGAAGCGAGCCTCCTCGTTCAGGGTTCTTCGCGTAGCGGTGATAGGATCGCGTGACACCCCGTCAATTGTCGTTTTTATGTGCAGGTCGGAGGAAGTCGGAGGGTCGGAGCCGTCAGGGTATGGAAATTCCTCTCCATTTTGTCTGCTTTGCCTTTGGTGGTGATGTCATTGTTGAAGGGGAAAGAAACATGTACATGTCCGTCATCGTCGCGTTGTAAGTCACAAAATATGTGTACACTATACAGATGAACCCCTCAATTGTCAGAGCGTCGGGAACGGCAAAATTATTCCAATCTTGGGGTATTCCAATCTCGGGGTGTGCCATTTTAGGGGTACACTAAGGTGCAGCTTCAGCATTCATCCTGCAGAGCACCTCCTAGCAGCCAACCAATTGTGCAAATTTGTCTGCACCACACGCAACACCCATGGAAAACTCAACAAGTACCAGCTGCCCGGAGTGCTACGACATTTTCTCTCGGACGACTACCATCTTAAGCCATAACCTCGAAGATTCTTAAACAGTAGAAGAGGTTGGAAGCGATACCACCTGGGCAGCTGACTGCACGGTCTCGTCATGCAGTCGATTTCCAGAGCTTGATTCTGCTCTCGCAAACTGGGCAACGGGGTGCGAGGAAAAGGCCAACGTCACGGGTAAAGCCGTGAGGGTGAAGGCAGGACGCTTTGCAGAGATTCTGAAGCTCGATACACCTCCGACGTGGTCTAATGGATGACTACATCGCTTCAATATAAGGCATGGCTTCTCCAGTACGAAGTCGCATGGAGAGAGCGAGTCGGTTGATGCACCAATCATTGATATTCAGCGAAAGTTCAAGGACTATGAACTTCGCAACATCTTCAACATGGATGAGACTGGGCTGTTTTTCTCAATGCCTCCCGACCGCACTTTAGCTAAGAAGCGCTGCCGCCGAAATCAAGGATTATCTCAGATGGATAGGGAAACTTTTAATTCGTGCCGATGCTACAGGAGTGTCAGACAGAACGGTAAGCGGACTTCATGCAATGCAGCGATTATGCCGAGAGAATTGGGTAACAAACAAGGACGGAAGATGCAGGTGACAATGCTAGACTTTATGGATCGACCTGTACGACTTAGACTTTAGCCATAGTTAAGCACCCTTTTGACGGAATATATGTCAATTTTATACTCTACATTTTCGTCTACGGAATATATGTCAATTTTATATTCCACATTCCGTCTGAGGAGGGGATTTAGTAAAAATTACTTTTGCTTTGTAAACCACGCGTGCCTAGTTGGTCATCGAGAGCCAGCATTTTATTCCATTTGAGGGTGTATTCCAATTCTGGGGATTACTAACGAGGGGTTCATCTGCACAGTGTGCACCACAAACCGCAGAAGTCAAAACCGGGGCATTATAGAAAATTCTGGTGGGCCCCGAGTCCCAGTCTGTTTAACCGTCAAGTCATTCGCGCAATAGTCAGCTGAGAGTCGAGTCGACCATCATCATGAGCATGGAGCTGAGCACGCTGCTGGCCAAGCTGGTGCGCCGCGAGGACCTGAGCCCGAGGCCTCCTTCGCCGTGCAGCAGATCGCCTCCGAGAAGGCCGCCGAGAATCCCGTGGGCGTGGGCGTGTTACTGGCGCTGCTGGCCGCCAAGGGCGAGACCTCCCGCGAGGTCGCAGCCTTCGCCAAGCACATGCGCTCGCGAGCCGTCAACGTGCACGTTTCGGTGCGCTTTACTGCTACTTTACGTTCGTTCCTACTGCGTGCACAGTCTCT